>JBBEEQ010000024.1:0-600000 GCA_037950945.1 Hypolimnas misippus
TGCTTTACAACATTTACACACATGATCTTGAATTATCTTTGCAATTTGCAATATTTTACAATACGCTGATGACATTGCTATTTATTATCGATCAAATTCAGTAGAAGATCAAATTTAATTTCGTCTCAACTCTGCTTTACATTATCTAGGCCAGTTACTGTCTGATCATAGCCTATCTCTATCAATAGCCAAAACTCAGGCAGTTGTATTTACTAGAAAAAAAATGATTCCCACCTTTGATTTGTTTTATAGGATCAGCGAATCAAATTTGTAAATAAGGCTAAATTTTTAAGAGTTTTACTCCATAACCAATTAAACGGAGTTTCTCATAGACAGTATATTATTAAAAAAATGTAAAAATGGTATTCGTGCAGATTGCTGTATGGTCCCCACCACCCATACTCACTAAAACTGTTACATAATGCTATAGTTCGCAGCCATATGAACTATGATATATTTGTTTTGTAAACTATGAATAAATCAGCATCTGATAAGCTGAACAAAATTCAATTTAAATGCCTTAGAATCATTCTGGGTGCTATGAAATCTACACCTACGAATGCCCTGCAGGTTGAATATCTTGACCGACTCTTTAAGCTACCTTTTAGCCACCAAGAAAAATCCATTTCGTAGTAGAAAGAGGTTTTTTATTAAAGATCAGAGAGGCCTCAAACGGGAGACCTCAGAAAGTCATCAAACGGGGCTGAAAGTCTCGCTAGTCTTGACTCCCAGCCATTCCTGAATCCTTGACAACAAATTAACAAGATCGGGTAAATGGCGTTTTATACCTACTAATACCCCTGCAATGGCATTACTCAGCACGAGAAATGGAGAAGCCGCAGAATCGCTTGTGCATGCGCATTGTGGCTGGCGGAGCTCGTCACGGAGGGCAATTCTAGGAAATCGGTCGATCAATTCTAGGGAGGGATCGATTCTATAAGAAAATATAATTAATAATTATTTATACAGCAAAGAGTTTTTATAAACAATATGAAATGAAATACCTCCATACAAGTTATTTATATAGATAACACTGGCAATAATATATTTTTATTTCTATCGTTTTAAAAACATACAAAAGTCATTCAGGTGTAGTGCTAATATGTCACTTACACCAAAAATATACGTTTCTCCTTTGAGTAACTTAACGGTAAATAGAGGGGTCGAAGCAAGAGAAAATGAGATCGCTAACATTCGTTTTGGTGTGTTTTATTTATATAGTTTGTTGTGAACATTTAGGTAAATAGCACTAATTAGTGTAAGAATCTTCATATCATTGATCTTCAGAACCAGAACAACCGAGTTCGAGTCGAGTGCCAACGGCATGTAGTGCCCACGGCGCGGCCGGCGCGATGGCGGCCGGCGACGCGCCGACACGCCCGCTTTCTACACCGTCAATCAGCGATCAGTCCGGTTCATTCGTAAAAGTAATTTTATATTTTATATATTAACTCCTTATAACTATCATCTTGTTTGAAATGTAATGCTACAGGCGTATCGACAGGTGGTGGTACGGAAACAGAGACAAACGGGCGTTCGCCTACCCGCTGCGTCCAGCCCCACCGCCGTACTTCCTTCCACAATTACGGTATAACATTATTTTTAATGGATAATATATAAAAATACAAAATAGGTCACCAAAATTTTTTAGTAACATTTTATTTCTATACCCTTGCAATAATTAGTTATATTTAGTAATAAAATATGACTCATAGTTTCACTTGCGTCACATTTATAGTGGAAAATATGTATAAAAATTGGACTGATACTTAATACTTTAGATTAACGATTACAAACAACCCAACTCTTTACCTTTGTAAATAAGTATAAATATTCGTATTATAAACATTTAGGTAATTATTTAAAAAAATAATTACCCGCTAACAATTTTAATTTTGGAAAATGTCACATTTCATGAGTACTACTACTACTACAGCCTTGATTTGCATGAGACATATCAAGCATCAGGCCCGTGCCGTCCCTACATGCAAAGTCGTATACTTAAAAAAAATTTTCAAATGAAAAAATTATCTTAGTAAACACCAATGTTACTCTTCCATATATCTTTTTGTCGTTTTGTTAGTTTATTATATTCGTTGTATTTTGATTATTTTTATTAGTTTGTGATAAATTATTAATTATTATTATTATTTAAACAATTTTGTTTAAAATTATCAGTTGCTGGCGGCTTCGCCCGCGTATATTTTGGTATATGATAGAAGCAATTAAAAAAAACTGATAAAACACCATCCTTCAAGGGATTTAACTACTAAACATGTAGAATAAATATTTAATTTATAGTGAATTATGTTCACCTTTGATCTTTGAAATTTTTTTTTCTTCATATTGGTAAACTAAACTACCCCATTATACTTCTGTTGATTAGGGTTGATATTGATACGATGAGTCTGTGTTTTATATTTTATTATTAGCATAAAGAAGAATGAGTATTAAGTTTTAAGTAAATATGACCACAGGATAACATTTTGCATGCAAAGGTTTTTACACCTTAGCACCCAAAAGAAAAACTCTTTTTTAATTCATCCCTTTATTTTGATAAAAATACACTGCAAAAGTTTCAGCTAAATAACTATCAGCGAAATTGTTACCGTTCCAGGATTTAATACCCCCTAGTGTCATTATAAGGGTTTTTTTTTGAAATTCTGGGTATTCTAGTTCTAGTTATTCTCCCTAAATAATGCTTATGCTGAATTTAAGGATAATCGGCCAAAAAACTAAAAGCAAAAAAAATCACCAGTAGTTTTTGGGTAACTTGCAATAAACTAAGAGTCATTTTGTTTTGTAAATTGTTTATAACTTTGCAATTTTTAGGAGCAGAACTTTTCAAAATATTTTCTCCTAACATAATAATTAAAAAAATCTAAAACCCAACTGCGTAACAAGATAATATTGTGCAGTAAGCAGTACGGTGTCAATCATAAGAATTGTTATTTACCAACTTTAAATCGTTATACATCCTAAACCGTAATTCTGATTGGAAAACGATATGAGAAACCTATAAATGATTTAAAAAAATATATATTCAACGATACCCCATTTGACATAGTTCGTCGTTTTTAATTTTTTTTTGTCCCCCTTTGCTTCACGCAGTCGGGTAAAAAGGCGCATAGACAGCGAATAGACAGTCGCACGCCGGCGCCGCTTAGACTTAGCGCAGGCCTGTCAAGCATCCTGTAGTCCACGAAACAGAAGCAGCAAGATTGCCATCGCTCTGAAAAGTGCAACGACAAAGTAGTTCTGAAAAGAACTGTTTTGTTTTATAGTCTTCAATCTTCGATCTTCATCCGGTGACGTCACATACACACACTACACAACTGTAACACTATATACGGCGAGCCGACACGGCGGTAATGCAGACGTCCTCAATTCGCGCGGCGCTGCACTGGAACCAAATTACTGAGACGACGCGCGCGGGGCATCTTTATACATTAACAGCGGTGAACGATTTCGCGTAAACAAGATTGTCACGTGGCGAAATGTCTGCACCAATAAGAAGGCCCAGACTAAAAGTGGGACTTTCTATTGGAATTTGTTTTTACTATTTTAGGGGCAATAGTGAAGGCGGGCGGACGGGCGGTTTTCTCATTCACACCTTACTCGTGGTGTTTGTGCGGGAGTAGTTGTTATAGGAAACGGGAATGTGTCAACAAATTGTCTATTGAAATTATTTAAACTATATTTTCTAATTTCTTGTAAATAGTTATTTTCTAACTTATTATTTTTAATTTATTTACTTAGTCGCGGGTTCGATCCCCGCACACGGCAAACGTATGTATTGGCCATACAGATGTTTCTCGTGGTCTGGGGGTTTGTGTCCCCCTTGTGACCCCCGACACAAGGTCATGAGATCTTAATGGGTGTGATGCATTATTTCTTATTTATTATTAATTTCTTGTAATTAGTTATTTAGTTCTAGTGACCACGATGAGATTTATCCAAATATTACATGTAAGTTTTGCTTACAGATTTTCATAAGATCTACGAAACACAGCCTTATTTTTGACACTCACAGCTTCGTAAGGTTATCTAGATAGCTGTCACCAGGCTATGTAGTTTTACATTAATTAGAAGATTAAAACTTATAAGTGTAATTATCGCTTCAGGCAGGCGGTGAAAACAGCGCTATCCCAGCCGCAGTTTTGTTAGCTTGTCCAGCATTCGCTGCACTTCATCAACATTCGTAAGTTTTAATCTTTTTAACCGCCAAAAAGATACAAACCCACCAAAAAAGAGTGGTGTTATAAGTTTGACATGTCTATCTATGTGTCTATCTATGACATCTTAGCCCCCAATACGAAAAGACTAAAAAAGTGTATATCTCTATTTTTCTTTACTTAACCTATTTAAAAGACAAATATGACGTACGTCTAACTACACATAAAGAATTAGAGATATTAATTATCGTTCTCATGATTGAACCGAATCATATTTTATAGAATCTTCGTTCCGGGTATTATTACCAAATAAATCAAGTAAAGATAAAGAGACTACAAGTAATTTATCACTCATATAAATAGTTGGGACAAAGCTCGCTCGCCGGCCGACAGCTGTCTCCGCGCCGCGCAGCCGCCTCCTCCTGGCGCGGTCGCCGCAGCACGTGCTAATACTATTCTTCGGGACAATGTCAGAATCGTGGTAATATTGTAAAATGGTAGCCTGCTGATGGTAAAATTCAATTGTTAATTTTTAATCTCAGATCAAAACAGAAGGGTGTCATATATATATATAGTAGAACTCCAATTATCCGAACTCCGACTATCCGAATCGCCGATTATACGAATCACAAAAAATTGTCCAAAAAAAGTCTAAGCGCGCTATTATTCTTCCCCCCGCGAAGCCAGTGTTTGCGCGTCAAGTCTTGACTTGACTTGTCTTAACTTGCCGTTGTGCCTACACTGACTTCCCCCCGCGAAGTCAGTGTAGGCACAACGGCTAGTTAAGACAAGTTCCGGCGCATTGCAGTCACGGCGCACCTGTCATTGTTTGTTTTGATTAGCCAGTGTGCTATTGACCTTGCTCGAGGACGCTACTCTTTCGCTACGGCTTACTTTTGTTTGTGCGTGTACAATACTGTATTGTTTTTATACCCTGGCTTCGAAAAGAAAACGTGTTGTGCTATCGTTAGCGGACAAACTGAAAATTATAGAGCAACTCGATAAAGGTGTAACGGATAAGAAGTTGTCTGAGATTTATGGTGTTGGACAAGCAACAATTTCTGACATTAAAAACAGTAAGTCAACACTTTTAAACTTTGTTTCGGTGCTTGAAAATGAAGATGGAAGTTCCTTCAGAATAACAATGAAGACAGCAATCAACAAAAATTTGGAAGATGCCGTGTTTAAATGGTTTTTGCAGCAACGTTCTATGGGAAATCCGATTTCAGGTCCAATCCTTTGTGAAAAAGGAAAAATCTTAACAGAAAAGCTTGGTTATTCAACTTTTAAGGCTAGTAACGGCTGGCTAAGGAATTTTACATTCAGGCATGGTGAACGCGACTTAGATTTGGCTGGTGAGAAGCTTTCAGCAGAATCTGCAGCTGCTGAAAATTTTACTGAAAAATTTAAAACTGCATCAGAATCCTATGATCCGGAGTTTGTTTATAATGCCGATGAAACTGGCCTTGTTTCAAATAAATCAAAATCAAAATATGCTTTATTCAAGTAGGCTTTTATAAGCACTTTTGAATCGTCAATACAAAAACAAAAGAAAACTAAAACTAATTAATTAATTAATTAACCACCGGTTCGGAATGTAGATTCTACCGAGAAGAACCGGCAAGAAACTCGATAGTTACTCTTTTTAAAAGTTTTACGATGGGTACATACATTTACGAGTAACAAATATATTAAATACCCTGTGTGAATCCAGCTTATACTAAATCCAATCATGTTTATCATCTATATAATCTTGAACAGAATAATATGCTTTAGCTACTAAGGATTTTTTAATATGTACTTTAAATTTTTGTAAACTGTAATACTTTCTGCGGAATTTTATTATAAAAACGAATACCTTGCCCCAAGAAGGTAACATTGACTTTGCGGAGTCGAAACTTCGGCGTTATAAGTTTATCCTTTCTTCTCGTGTTAATACAATGCCTGTTACTGTTTTTATCAAGAGAATCAATGTTGTTGTGAATATACATAATATTGTTGTAAATGTACTGCGATGCAACCGTAAGTATACCAACTTTATTAAAAACATCTCGAAAGGAATCTCGAGCTCCTAGATTATAAATACCATGAACAGCTCTCTTTTGCAAAATGAATACAGTATTAATATCTGTAGCGTTACCCCAAAACATCAATCCATAAGACATGAGGCTATGAAAATAACCAAAATATACCAATCGAGCTGTATCAACGTCGGTTAGTTGACGAACTTTCCTAACCGCGTATGCTGCGGAGCTGAGTTCTTCCCGTAAGAGATGCCAAATGGGAATTCTACTGAAGCTTCATATCCAAGGTAATTCCCAAAAATACTGTTGTATCGCTAACATCAAGGATCTCACCATTTAATATTAAGTTATAAATTTGTTGTTTTACATTAGGTAATGTAAACACTAGACATTTAGTTTTTTTAGTATTTAAAACTAGATTATTAGTGGTCAACCAACCATGTATCCGTAATAATGCATTGCTTACATCGTCATAATCAACTTTATTTCTATTCACTTTGAAAATAAGTGAAGTATCATCAGCAAACAATACAATGTCACAAATACTTTTTACATAAAAAGGTAGATCATTAATGTATATTAAAAATAGAAATGGACCCAGAATTGATCCCTGTGTAACACCCATTTTTAGCTCTGATCCAGAAGACTTTATAAATGGTATAAAAACGGTTGAATTCTCCCAGTCAAGTATGAAACAATAAGATCAAGACCTTCAACGCCGTAATATTGAAGTTTACATAAAAGCGTTTCGTGGTTTACGTGCAATCAAATGCCTTAGACAAATCAAAGAAAACACCGATAGCATTCTGTGATTTCTCCCACGCATCATAAATATGTTTAAGAAGCGCTATACCTGCATCCGTTGTTGAGCGACCTCTAGTGAAACCGTACTGTTCACTATGAAAAATATTATTTACATCAAAATGAACGAACAAATATTGTACTTATGGGCGGTAGGATAGAAATAGGTCTATAATTACTGGGATCATCTTTGCTCCCTTTTTTGAAAAGAGGTAAAATTTTACTGCATTTCAATAAATTCGGAAATGATCCAGTCTCAAGACTTTTGTTAAAAATTAAAGCTACATATGGAGCAACATCCTGAATAATAGTATTAATTAATTTAACCGAAATACCCCATAGATCATTTGTTTTCTTAATATTAAGAGATTTAAATGTTTTTATAATATCTACTGAAGTTATTTGCTGGAAAGAGAATTTAACATTGCATTTAGGTACATAATTAACAAGAAATATGTTTGCGTCTGATGAAGATGAATTTAAGTGCGATGTTATATCAGTAGCGATTGTATCAAAGAATTTTTCAAAGACATTTGCGACTTCTAATTCTGAACTTACTTTTTTATTATTTAAGTTCAGCTCAATGGACAGAGACTGTTTATTAGATTTTCCACAAACTCGGTTAATGACGTCCCATGTAGCCCTGATTTTGTCGTCAGAATTAAAAATTTTCCCTTTTATGTGATTTGATTTAGCACAAATACATACTGCCTTAAAAGTTTTGAATATCGCTTTACATGTTCCAAAAAAGATGCCTCATGATTCCACTGCTTCATACTGTACAATTCATATAATTTGTTTCTACTTTTATAAATACCAGGAGTAGCCCAGTCACTGAATTTCAAGCCCGCAATTATAAATAAAATGTCAATTATAAGTAAAAGTGTTTGGAAAGCATTACCAATGGTATAATGAAGTGTTTATTCCGGAAGTGAAAAAGCACCAAAAATCGGCGGGAAAAGAAGGCAGTAAGGTGCTTTTAATTGTTGATACCCGCACCCACTCATCCTACAGCAGAACTGTTGGAAAGAGAGAATGGGCAGCTTAAAACGACGTTTTTGCCTCCCAATGTTACAAGTTGCTTACCTGCAAGTTGCTTACCTTACTGCCGTAACCTAAGACGCTAAAGTGACGCTAAGACGTGCGTGGAATAAGCTGAAAGGCCTACCGTCTGAGAAGAACAAAAAAAAAGAATCTGAAGAAAATGAGAAACAAGAATATGGTGAGGATGATGATGATGAAGATGCGTTGTCACTAGAGGAAATAAGAAAAATGATTGTAAAAATTTCTGGTTGTACAGAAGTAAGTGCTGAAGATGTAAAAGAGTGGATGGCTTGTGACACGCCTGACCCTGGTTTTCAAATTCTCAATGACGATGAAATTGTTGTAAGTGTGAGAGAAGATGTTGAAGTGGAAGTGGAAGAAGAACTTTCTGCTGATGTTGAAGTAGACGCTGGACCATCAGCTAGTGAAGCATTTGCCGGCCTTGAGACTGCTTTGAAGTGCATGGAGCGTCAGCCCAAGTGTGACCACTTGCAACTGCTCACCGTCAAGCGAATGCGTGACCTGGCTACCCGAAAACGGTTGAAGACCGCAAAACAGCTTATATTGACGGAGATGTTTAAAAAACAATGATTTATATTTTTAAACTTGTACATAAATACATTTTATTTATATTTAAAACATGTGAAAATTTCATGTTTCTTTCATTTAATTCAATAATAAAATCAACCAAGTGCGTGTCGGGCCACGCACAATGTAGGGTTCCGTAGTTGTCAGAATTGTCAAGATGGGTCAAGCAATCTTCGAGTACCTATTTTCGTAAAAAAGTTTACGACGAACTGGGAATTTCCATTTTTAAGTCAGTTTATACAATATACGTACTTACAATTTTAAACCTTTTATTATTATAAAATTTATATTTTATTTTAATTTAAACTTATTAAATATTTATTTATTTATTCATTTAAATTCATATATTAATTTAAAATTATTAATATTTACATAATGTGATGCTTTAAAAAGTGAAATATTTATTTTTACTTAGATCATCTATAACTCGATAACCATAAGAACCCACATAGCCGTGATAATTTTCCTTTTAAATTCATTATATGTACTATCGTGAATTTTTTCATATTTTTAGACGCAGCAGTTTAGTGGATAGAGAGGGGGGACACTTGACTCTAAGAAAAATTGACACTTCAAAGCTTAATATTTCGGAAACAGTTCGTCGTTCGGAAAAATGGTTTTCCCACACCTATAACATTTTAAAAAGATAAATGAGATAATCATGGGATAAATGAGAAAAAAAATTTTGGTCTCTCTTAACACATAGGGAAGACACCCTGAAAAAAAAAATATTTTTAAGATTTTATTGTACGACTTTTTCGGCGTAATTCATATGTATACTCATACCGAATTACAGCTTTCTGGTATTAAGGGTTTCGGAGCAAAGCCGCGGACAGACAGACAGACAGACAGGCAGACAGACAGACAGACGGACATGGCGAAACTATAAGGATTCCGTTTTTTACTACGGAACCCTAAAAAAATAGTGCAATATCAAAACGTAGCTTTTATTCTCTCCAATGGCAATTTTTTTTTTAAAAATCCGATTATTCGAATATTTGATTATCCGAATGGGTCTCGGTCCCCATTAATTCGGATAATTGGAGTTCTACTGTATATATATAGTTTCACGTATTTATTTGTGTCTGTCTGTGGCATTGTCGCTCCCGAACTATTGGACTGATTCTGATGCAGTTTGTTTTTTGTTTGAAATCTGATGTAATCACGATAGTTCTTATATACATAATCTCTCTACTTCTTACAAAAAAAATTAACTCGACAGCAGTTTTTTTTAATTCTATGGATAAAATAGTAAAGGATCTCCTTCGTTTTTTGATGCAGATTAAATGAAATTTTAATCATTAAATGTACAAACTTATAAAAGCTGGTAACCGAAAAGCGAGCTGAAATTTTGCACAAAGCTTCGTTTTGATATCATCATCACTACATAGTATAAAACAAAGTCGCTATCCGCCGTCTGTCTGTCCCTATGTATGCTTAGATCTTTAAAACTACGCAACGAATTTTGATGCGATTTTTTTTAATAGATAGAGTAATTCTTAAGGAAGGTTTATATGTATAAATACATGCATAATATAGTAGAGAAACGCTGATAAATTTAGAGGTTTCTAATGTGATGTCGTAAATAAGCACGCTTTTTTACGCTTATATTGCAAACGCTGGCTGAACCCTACGAGATAGACCAAAATAATGTACTACAATATTGTCCACCTTAAAAAGTTCAACAAAAAAGTCCGCGATGGTATATGTCTATCTCTTAGGGACAACCCACCATAACCATTTTTTATCCTTTACTAAAAAATGGTTATTTACGAAGTGATTTTAAACAATACAGCATTAATCCTTATCCAATTAAGTACCTTAAATAAATTGTGCATTTATTATAGATCAATATGCTTTTTACAGCATGTAATTTAAGTGAATATTTCCGAAGATATTACAAATTTAAAATGCAGGGACGTAGTTATTGCGGCGCCGCGGCGGTACCGACCCGCGGATTATCTGTTTGTCTATTTGTCTGTTTATCAGTGCGTTTGTGCACGCTAATCTCAAAAACGGCTTATCCGATTTAGATGCGTTTTCACTAATATATTGTAGTAAGCTTCACTTAACATTTAGGGTTTGTTTCATGTCAATCGGTCCATAAATAAAAAAGTTATGTCAATTTAAATAATTACGTTGAACATTTTTTGTGCCTATCACTAAATACATGAAAGTATATACAGTACTTACATAAAAAAAATACATTTTTTAATTTTTTGTCCGTCAGTCTGTCTGTCTATCTGTTTGTTCCGATTAATCTCTGAAACGGCTGAACCGATTTTGATGGTACTTTTACTTGCAGTTAGCAAATGTTATAAGGAGTGACTTAGGCTTACTTCTATTATAGATATTTTTAATCTATACATATAAAAAAATTCTAACGGGTCGCTGTCTGTACATAGAAGATATATGAAAAAAAAACAAATTATTTGGGCCTTTACATTTCTGTCACTCAATTTTTTTCGGCTAATATTTGAAACAGCTGGACCGATTTTGACGAAACTTTCACTGGCAGAAAGCTAATGTAATAAGGAACAAAATTGAAACCAATGAAATTGTGAACAATATTTGATTGAAATAGGGAAGATATATATTATATAAATGCAATAATTTTAAATAATAATATATTTACTGGGTAATTTTTTTACTGGATATGATAGACCAAAACCGAAACTATAAACGAAAAATAATTAAAGGAGTCACAGAGCTGATTTGGATAAAAACTAAAACTGTATCATTAGTTTTTTGAAAAAAAAAGGTTTTCCTAGCCAGAAACGAACACGTTGATTTTGCAGAAAATTAACATTCTGTATTATTGCACCATCTGATACTGTCACATATTATAAGGATCATCAACTTCAGAAGTATACAGTTAACTCCAACAAAAAGAAAAGGCTTATTTTTCAAAATTCTATCAAATTCATATTAATTAAATCTTTAGTAATTCTTCAAAAAATGATTATACCTAAAAGTGAAATTTTAAAATTAAAACGGGATGTTATAACACTAATAGCGGGTGAGTACAATAGCCGAGTCCAGTGAAATGTAAATTTTTTAATAAATTGATCCATCTTTTTAAGAATTATCTAAACCTACCTAGGTAACGGAGTAGGTGAAGGGGACCAAAACAAACGTCACATTCTATCAACGTTGTATAGCTCACTCATAGTTGTATAGAACAAACAGACAAACATAAAATAAGTTACTCTGAGTTATTCACTTTGTATATTTTCAATTGTATTGTTCACACTCTTCCTCACTTTAGTAGGTGACTAGCATTTCGATGCAACCTATAAACAAATAGTTCGAAGTAATGCAGACTATTTTTCTAAACTTACCGGGACCCATGATTTAACCCACATATTTGATTATGTGTATGTAGAATCGAATACTTAACTTAATTAATGTAGATAGATAGATTTAATGTTATTTTGTAAAAAAAAAACCTTTTCATTTAATTTGCCGCTTACTATTACTTTCCAAAAGTTGATCTTTACAAGTGACACTATTAGGTGGTGCAATAATACAGAATGTATTTTTTTTAATTAGTGGGTTCTATTTGTGGCCAGGAAAATCATGAAATAAAAAAAATTATGATGCAGTTTTAGACTTTTCAAATTCGGACACGAGATTCCATTAAGTATCTTTCGCGATTCCTTATAGTTCCGGATTCGGCCTATTAAGCCCAGTAGAAAAAGTCATCCGATATATAATACAAGGAGAACCTAGGTGCGAACTTACTGTTTTGCAGTCGATATTTTAAAGACTACCACAAAACAACTTTTCTTCAACATTTATAGTGAAAACCGTGGAGGAATACCATATCTGAGTTAGTGTCTGCTTATAAATACAACCAGAAAATTCCCAGATTCAAAGTAAAAAGCTCCTTTCTTGAGCAGCACTGCAGACTATTATAACCTTGCTTTGCAGGAGACATGCCAAGCATTCTGTAATCCACGCGAACGAAGTCGCGGGCACAGCTAGTAAAGAATAAACTTCCCAAAGCTATTAACCAAAATTCGATCTGAAATTTTACAAACAGCTTCGCTTTGAAAAACTTCTGATCGAATATTTGTAAAGCCTACTTAGCTGTGTTAGATCTCTTTTTAAATTCATTATTTGTATTATTACTGTGAACTTTATCAGAGATTCAGAAGCAACGGTTTAGCTGGTAAGGAGGGCGAGCTCAATATCTAATAGGTTATGGGCCCAGAATACGCGATAAACATTTTTTATGTAATATCTGCTAGAAATAAAAAAATCAATAAGTAATAATGCCAAAGAAAAATGCGTTGGTTCAAGAAATTTCTGGTGCGTGTCCCTCGTCTGGTGCGTGTACTGGAATGAGTTCAGGGATGTCTGGTAATTTTAGGAAGCTCAGTGGCATTTCTAATTATGGAAATTGGAAAGTTTAGGATGAACGTAAAAAACAAAAAGTGCCTACAAAGATTTACTTAAAGGTACAGCCGTCTTCTTTTTGTCGAATTTATATATATATATATATATATATATATATATATATATATATATATATATATATATATATATATATATATATATATATATATAAATTCTAACGGGTTAGTAACCCCAAGTCACTCCTTATAACATTTGCTAACTGCAAAAAGTACCATCAGAACCGGTTAAGTCGTTTCAGAGATTAGTCGGAACAAACAGATAGACAGACAGACTGATAGACAAAATTTTTAAAAATGTATTTTTTATGTAAGTACTGTATATACTTTCATGTATTTAGTTATAAACACAAAAAAAATGTTCAACGTGATTCCTTAAATTGACATAACTTTTTAATTATGGACCGATTGACATGAAACAAACCCTAAATGTTAAGTGAAGCTTACTACGATATATTAGTGAAAACCGCATCTAAATCGGATAAGCCGTTTCTGAGATTAGCGTGCACAAACGCACAGATAAACAGACAAACAGACAAACAGATAAGAATTCTAAAAATCATTGTTTTGGGTTCTATTGCGTTGGTATAGGCCCCCTATAATATTTTTTTTCATATATCTTCCATGTACAGACAGCGACCCACTAGAATTTTATTATTAGTATAGATATAGGTTATTCTTTCATATTTTCAAAAAAGTATACACAACCACAAGTAATATTTATCCAATCGTAGATATATTTAGGAATTTTTAGTAAAATTGTTTTTGATTATAATTTTATTCTTAGAAAAGGACTAAATATTCCTTATGGGAAAAAGTTCGAGACACAAAAAAGAAAAACTTAGAAACATTTGACGAAGGTAAGGTATACTTAAAAATTTTTAGACACTTTCAAACGCTATTAGTAATATATATAGAGAAGCTTTATTTAAAGCTTGTTAAAATAAAGGTCCTGACCGCATAGAAGTATACCATTTCGAACGGACCAACGAGTACTTGTGCGCCCGCGACGCGAGCACAATAACGCGCGTCGAGCGCGCGGCGCGGCGCCTCGGCCGGCCCGCCGGCGCACTGTTGGCCGAGGCGCTAGCCGTGCCGCGCGCGCTGCTGGCCGCGCCGGTCAGCGTGGTATTGCAGATTGAAAGGTTTTGTTTTGATTAGTATTCATTTAACTTATTCCACAGTACAAAAGCTGTTACTAATAGTGCTTTACGACCAACTATAGGTGCGTGTTATTGGGACTGCGCAGCACTATCACAAGTCTTCTGCAGACGGCTTCGGATCAGCTGCTAAAGCCGTCTTTGGCATTATTGTTTAACGCGGTGGTGCAGCCGCCGCTGGTATTCGTAGCACAAACGGGCAACGCGCTGCGTGACGTCATGCGTCCTATTACACTCGCATTAAGCGATGCAGTGGAGCCCTTCTCGCGGCTGCTGTCTTCAGTGCGCATCGTCCACATCGAACGACAGTGCACGTGTACTCAACAAGTATGAAAATGTTATGAAATGTATTGTTGTCAATGCAATAAATACGAATAATATAATACTACTTTCAAGAACTCAAACGCAAATACGACTAATTGAAAATATTAATCGTAAGAAGTACCTACCTTAACATTAGTCGAGCGAAAGTCGAGCCACACAGGACGAGATTTCGTAGTCAATGAAAGTTTATAATATTATTATATACTAATAAATGTTAACGTTAATTTTTTTTTCATCATTGACCTTGTCTAATTTTAGAATATCAGCTTGACAATAAATTAATTGTTAATAATTTTACGAATTTTCGGTTCTTCTCGGTAGAAAATTCCGACTGGGGGTAACTTCCTTATTAATGTAAATACTTCTTTTGCGGAAACCAATTATATATAATTATACGACCAATTTGTTGTCCGTCTGTCTGTCATGTTTAAATTTATATCATATACTTAGGTTTACAATGACTTGCAGCTGTGAAAAAATTAAACTTCTAAGTTTATACGTAGTCAAGTTAAAAACTGATTATTTTGGAAAATAAATAAAGCTTATTGTGAGATATAACAATTATAGAGCGTATCAGCAGCCAATAATTTAATCTAGTTTTAAAATTTTAGGTACTTATAACGAAGTAACAGAAGTTTATCACGTCCCAAAAATCAACTTAAATTAAGTGGCTGCAGCAAACCTTGAAAAAAAAACGCAATATATTATATATAATATATTGCGTTTATTATATATATTTTTTTATTATATATAATTATATAAAATAAAAGATTAACCAATTAATTTGTATCGTATCGTATAAGCGATTTAACGTACAGCCGGCGCCATCGTCAAAACGACAAACCAAATATTTATGCAGGTGGCTTTAACTGGGCGTAACAGGCGAAATCTGATACTATAAGGAATAGCAAAAAATACTGAAAGGACACTCGGGGCCGATTTTGATAAAACTAAAATTGCATCATTAGGTTTAAAAAAAATACACCTATATATGATTACACCATCAGATCGTGTTCCTTATGTAAAGTAATAGTAATTTTACTCGCATACCTAAATATTAGTATTTTAACATCTGCAGTACGAGTGCATGATATAAAATTCCCACCACCAGTATATTTTTCATGTAAGTATATATTGAAATGAAACTATTTTAAACGGATTTAAATCGCGTATATTAATTATTTTTATCATCCCGACGTTTCGAGCACTTTGCAGTGTTCGTGGTCACGGGTAGACTAAGGTGACATTTGTCTATTTGAGATTTTAGAAAATATTATTTACAACTACCGCCAATGGTTTCTTAAATGATATTTTGAATAACGTTCCGGTTGCACGCAGAAGGCACTAACTGTATCTTTTGGTCTGGCAGTCTGTTGGACTTGGGATTTTAAATTTTTAATAAGTGGATCCCAGGTGTTTGAAAGTCTCCAACCATCTTCTCTATTGAAGTTCGGATGTTTTTGAATTTCAATAGCCTCGCGTATCATTCTAGGAATGAATCTGTGTTCTCTAGCGAGGATCTGTGGTTTATCAAATCGGATAAAATGGTTAGGTTTATCCAAGGCATGTTCACAAACTGGAGACTTTGAAGAACGCCTATTCTTGACATCTCCTATGTGTTCCTTGACCCTAGTACCGATGCTTCTTTTTGTTTGGCCTATGTAAGATAAACCACACTCACATTCGAGTTTGTGGTGTGAGTGACTCAAACTGCCTTGGATTTTATTTTATATTAAACGATAAATGTTAGGGGGAAGGAATAAATAAAAACAAAATATATTTGAATTTTTTTTTATTGTTGCGTATCGGATGGGTGCTGGTGCTGCTGCGGCGGCGCGGCGGGCGGCGCGTGCGCGGGCGGCGCCAGGTGCGCCAGCACCACGTGCGGCGGCGGAGCGCGCGCCGCGCCGCGCCGCAGCGCCAACTGCTGCAGCTGGAGCGTGCGCAGCGCCGCGCCGCCCGCGCCCGCCTCCGTCGCCGGCGACCCGCTCTGCCACAAAGACGAGCACGATTAGAATTGGCCGTTCGTCTTATTGCAATATTATGGAGTCCATACTTTACAGGAACGAGATTATGATCGATGTCATACCTGCGACTGGGACGGTGAGGCGTGGTGTAATATTTTCAGATGATGACGCGCTGCCAGAGATTGTTGTCGGTATAACAGCTGCGCGCCGGGCGGGGCCGTCACGCGCGGCGCCTCCCCGGACACGCGCGCGCGCCGCACCGCCTCCGCCTTGCCGGCGGCGGCCGCGCTGGCCAGCGCCGCCTGCGCGCTGTGCGCCACCACGATGCGCTGCGGCGCGGCCGCGGGCGCCGGGGCGACCGTCGGCGCCGGTTGCGCTACACTCGTGGAAGCAGCAGTGCTTGCGCCGGCCTTCATCTTTTCCTTTGCTATGCGCTCGGCACGTCTCATAGCGACCTCCATGGGCGTCGGTGGGACGTCGTAATCGACCCCGTGATCAGCGAGGAGCGCCGCGTGTTTGGGATTGTGGTGAGCGGCGTCGTCGAGGCGCCGCTTCGGCGCCGCACGGCGTCGCTCAGCTGCGTCACGCATCGCGTCCAGCCGCTGCAGCGGAGGGCGAGGCGCGTCGTCGTCGGGGCGGCGGCGGGCGGGCGGCGGCTTGCGGTGCTTTCGCCGCGCCCGCTCGGGGTCGGCGAGCGCGTCGTGGCGGTCCCGGCAGGCGCGCGGCGAGCGGTAGGCGCGCGCCGTCTCGTTGACGAGGTCGGCGAGCCAGTCCCAGTTGGGCGCGTGTGCGGCGGGCGGCTCGGGCGGCAGGCGCTGCAGGCGGAGCGCGCGGCGCAGCGCGGCGTCCTCGCAGGGCGCCCAGTCGGGCGGCGGCGCGGCGTGCTCGCGGGCGGGCGCGGGCGGCGGGCGCACGCGTGGGCGCGGGCGGGGGCCGGCGCGCTCGAAGAGCGAGGGCGGCGCATGCGCGGCGCGGGGAGCGGGGCGCGCGCGGCGCGGGGAGCGCGGGGCGCGCGCCTCGCGCCAGCGCACGGGCGGCAGCAGCGCGTCGGAGGCGGCGCCGCGGCGGTAGAGCGGGCGCGCCCAGCTCTCGCAGTAGACGTCACCGTCGCTGGACGGCGGCGTGGGGGGGCACCACATCTGCGACGAGGTGGTGATTAACGAACGTCTCTAAACTCGAAACTCGTACGTCCCACGATCTCGTTTCTACTCACCGGCATTCGTTCTATGACACCGTTTCCGCTCACCCATATCTGTAAATAGATATTTAAAAAAATAAGGCTACATGTGTACTACGAAGTAATAAAATTATATTACTTAAAATAAACATTACACTCACCCCGACGATTTACATTATGGTTTCAAATTTTAACGAACTATATTTTTTGTATGAAACTTCAGTAATTAATATTTTAAATTGTTTTAAAACACCATAAAATGAATACTTATCCACCACATATTAAAATACTGCTATTAAAGAAACAAGTGCTATACGTGGATACGTCAGTTTATCAGTGGTCAATGCTCAATGGATTTTATTATTACTAATTTGTACGGGCTGATACGTGCCACGCCAGCCAGCCATCGCAACATTGTCGGTTAATAGTTGATTTTGCAGATACGATAAAATGATAGACCCGTAGGCAAGCGCGGCTAGCTCTTTGCGAACGTAATTATATTTTAGTTTATTTGCTAGCGCAGCGGGAACGGGGGATGCTATAAATCAACGTATGAGCCCGTACCGTATTCAGTGATTGATAGCACTTTATGTATTCACTTACTATTTATACATTTTTTGGTTTTATTTGTATGGAACGAAATGACTGCAAAACTTACACTTGAATGTGTGCATTTTTTTATTTACGAAGTCTATTAATTCAACGTATAGTATACTTCAATATTCCACGCCCTATATCAAATATGATAGTATAAAAATGAAAAATTTTATTTAAATTTTTGATTAAATAAATTTTAAAGTTTCATATCATAGCAAAATCGGTGTAGTAATATTTTTCTAAAATTTGGAGTTTTTTTTAGTTGGATTAAATCGCAAATTTAATACTATATTATAGTAGTACTATTTAACATAAAAAATCTGTACCCATTTCCAACTTAGACATCACTTGTCTTGTAATATAGAGATGCTCTTGCCTATCATAATTACTCGCTAGCTGGTTGCTAAGCAACATCGACCAAAATGGCCAGTTTGTTGGGTGCCTAAATTCATTACCTTTTAACATATATCTAGTTATTAGTAGTCATTCGGGTGATCAAACGGTAGAGGTCGTCGAGGAAATTTGATTATTGGTGATCTCATAGATATTGACATGCTTTCGCAACCCTCGACCCGCATTAGAAAGATGACAAAACTAAGAATAAATGAAACGCGCGTTGAGTCAACCTTGCGGCGCTCGTACTATATAATCCTTTCTTCTACAAAGTGTTTAGATAAATTATAGGAAATTCTTTTTAATTTATTACTTGGCAAAGGCACGAGGTGGCAAAGTAGAAGTTTGAATAGATAGAGCCCATCGAAATCTAAAAAATTATCAATTTTCAAAAGTCGCCGAAAACTTTCCAGGTAAAACTACCAAATAACTTGCCAGGGTAAAAGTTTTTTGCGCTTTGTACTCAAAATATTAATTTTTGAAATCGGTCACTTGAATACCAAGCATGTGATAAAATATAATTAAACTTGCATTACGGCTACGCCAGCTGGCCGGTAATTGCTCGTTTCATCATTTGCGGTTCTTATGAAGCCAGAAAGTTACAAGTCGTGATTCTTGGTTCTGTGATTTTACTCAGCTATTCGCTACTCCAAGTGAAGAACAACATAAAAAAAATGCTGAACTTGAAACTTGTACAGAACGAAACGAAATTAGATGATGGTTAACCGCAATAATTATTATATTGGGTTGTTCGGATAGTAATTTCGTTTTTATGCAACAAAGGTTTTGATCGTGTTTTCGTCAACCTAATTAACACTTAAGTCGCATAATTATTATATGTTTGAACAGCTGATATATCTGGGCTTATTTTTGAAAAAAATTATTGGCTCTAAACAGCAGGCATCGGCATTTTTTACTTTTTTATTATCGAAAAGGTAAAAATTCTGTTCAAGAAAAAATTATCCGATGTGTATGGGAAAGATGTATTGACAGTACGCCAGTGCCAAAAATGGTTTGCAAAATTTGGATCGGCCAATTTTAATGCTCAAGATGCACCACGTTCTTGAAGGGCAATAAAAGCTGATGAAGACACCATAAAGGCATTAGTTGATGCAAATCGGCGAATAACAACTCGTGAGATCGCTGAGAGGTTAAATTTATCGAATTCGACCATGTATGGACGTCTTGGTTTAACCTCAAAGTTCGACGTATTGGTTCCTCATGTTCCTATGGAAAGAAATTCGGTCGCCACGTTGCCGTCTGTGATTTTACTTCTTAAACGTCAAGAAAATGATCAATTTTTTAAGCATTATCACTAGCTGGGAAATGGGTTGTTTACACAACGTAAAATGCACGAGATCATGGACTAAAAAAGATGAGCCGGCTCAAAGCACTTCGAAAGCCGATATCCACCAAAAAAGGTCTAGCTATCTGTTTGGTGGGATTTCAAGAGAATAGTTTTTTTAGCTTCTACTTGACAACAGAACGATAAATTCTAAAGTGTACTGTCATCAGTCGGATGAATTGAATGATTTGCTTAAACAGAAAAGACCTAAATTGATGACTAGGAAAGGTGTAGTGTTCCACCAAGATAACGCGAGACCTCGTTTAAGTTTGGTAACACGTCAAAATTTTTTATAGCTTGGATAGGATGTTCCACCACATCTACCATATTCTCCAGACCTAGCACCTTCGGATTATTATTTATTTCGGTCTGTACAAAATTTTTTAGATGGAAAAACCTTTACTTCTAATTAAGAGGTCAAAAATCAACTAGATCAGTTTTTTTAACCAAAATGAACAATATATAATTTAATGAAATATTTATTATCTATGAGAAAATCTTGTTTCATTTTTATAAATTAAAAAGGAAATGACTTTCCGAACAACCCAATATAAATAATTGAAATGCGTCAGTTAGTTGCCACCGTTAGAGTCGTTACTCTTGCATTTTAAATCTATTGAAATACGCTATACGAAGAGTAATATCGTTTAATATAAGCAAGGCGCTCGATGCATCGTGCACATCGCAAACGCCTTCATTCCGTTCCGTTTTATATCTTGTGGTTAATGAATATTCTTTTCAGAGCTTGTTATCGTGCTATCGTATCGGGAGGAAGCCGGGCGGCACCGGGCGGCGGAGCGCCGCTCGGTCTCGCCCGTAAATGCTTGCACGCCTTACATCCCTGACGTTCGCGGGCGGTGTCGCCGTTTTGGTGGCATCTCGCGAGAACACCGAGCCGAGAGCGAGGTCAAGCATTTACGGACGAGTATCGAGCGGCACCAAAACGTCGAACGTCAGAAATATAAAACGCAATTGTGCATAGTGTCAAATCATTTATTGTTCTGTCTGTCGGGAGCACCCGCGAGCCACGAGTCGAGAGTGCCGTTGCGAAGCGCGCGCCGCCGCCCGCCGCCCTCCGCGCCCGCCTCGTCCAACGTCCACAGGTTGATGTGCACGGTGCCGCGCGAGCGCGTGCGAGGCGCCGGCTCCGGCGCGCTGGGCGGCGCGCAGGGCGGCGCGCCGGGCGGGGAGGGCGGCGGCGAGGGCGGCGGCGGCGGCGCGGGGCGCGTGCGGCGGCGCCGGCGGGCACGCACCTTGGCGCGCGCGTCCTCGCGGCTGTACGTCAGCTCGGGGTCCGGCTCGGCTTCCCGCTCGACGCCGGCGGGCTCGTCTCGCAGCGCGCGGCGCGCCTGCTCCCACTCGCGCAGCTGGCGCCGCATCTCCCCGAGTGCGGCGCGCTCCGCTTCGGTGGCGGCCTCGCTAGTCTCGACCAGTCGCATCGCGTACTTCTCCACAGGAGTCAGCTGGGAAGTATAAAACACGTGAAAACGTCTGAAAGACCACGCGACGTAACGCGGACCGCAGCGAGCGTCATAGTCACCTGCTTCATGAGCGCGGCGAACTCGCCCGCGTCGGGGTCGGGGCGCGCGCGGCGCGGCGAGGCGGCGCGCTCGCGCTCGTCGTCGAGCGGCAGCGTCTCGTCGAACTCCGCGAGGTCGCCCTGCGCCTCGGCGCGCGCGGCCTGCGCGGCGGCGGCGTCGGCCTCGTCCTCGGCGGCGGCGAGCGCGGACTCCAGCTCACCGCCCTCCGCCGCGTCGCCGTCGCCGCCGTCGCTCGCGACCTCCGCTTCCGCTCCGAATAATTCTTTGATATTGGCCTTAAATTGAATATAATGTATAAATATTACGCTTTATCTTTATATCCACCCGTGCATACTAAATCCCATATTCAATTAATTGCTAACGTTTACCCGCCATATTTCTATTCTTGTCAAATTATTGAAATATATTATATTTCCGAAAATACTAACGTTCTAAATTATAAAATGTAAATGGTATTATATATGGTATATTTTTTATATGGAAGATGAATAAAATTGTGTGAATTGAAAAAGTAACAAATTAAGTGTCAAGTTTGATACCAGGGCCATATAGTTTTATCATGAATTTGTGAATGCAGTTTTTCTTTTTCTTAACTTTAAAATCGTCAAAAGAACCATCTTTTCTACGAATTTCTCTAGCATTCATAGTTTCAGATTTCACCTAACTGACCTATCCAAATGAATGAATCTATTTATACACCTTTCATGAAAAAATATTTAAATTCGAAATCCGTTGCATAGTTTAGGAGGTATTAGCGGATAGACAGACAAATGTAGAAAGAGGATTTGTTTCATACTATGTAATAATAAAAATAAGTTTTTATTGTTATATATTTGTATTCATTGTCTCCAGTAATATATAGATATTATATTACCTTAGTCAATGAATACATAACACAGACAATTATCAGAAATCCTCAAAAACAGTTTCGATTTTGATATTTTGAATCAGTTCTAAGTAGTTTAGATTTTAGGTGAAAAAGTCGTTAAAATATCAAATTTTATTTTTCTCATAGTGAATCGTCGAAACGTCGGGCAATAAAAAGGTATTACTACTATTAGTTATCGCGATAAGACCCGTTATATTAAATATGAAGATTATATATCACTCACAGCACGCAAATAGGACGTAGTGAAATGCCCATCTTCGATGGCCAAGTGACCGAGAGTGCGTTTCTGTTCTGCTTTGCGTAATATGTTTTCCTCGACCGTGGCGGCCGTCACGAGCCTGTACACGTGCACGTCCCTGGTCTGCCCGATGCGGTGGCAGCGGTCCTGCGCCTGCGCGTCCATCGTGGGGTTCCAGTCCGAGTCGTAAAACACGACGGAGTCGGCTCCCGTCAGGTTGAGCCCGACGCCTCCGCTCCTCGTCGACAGGATGAAAGCGAAGATGCGCGGGTCGCCGTTGAACCGGTCCACCAGCGGCTGGCGCTGGTCCACGCGTGTGGCGCCGTCCAGCCGCAGGTACGTGTGGCCGTGCATGGACAGGAAGGCCTCCAGCACGTCCAGCACTCGAGTCATTTGCGTGAAAATTAGCACGCGATGACCGCCCGCCCTCAGCCTCCGGAGGAGACCGTCCAATGTTTGCAGTTTACCTGAAACACAGGTATGAGACAATGGAAGCGCCGCATGAAATGGAAATGAAATATCAAAAAACGTCAGAACCAGTAAATACCGCAGTCGTACTGCAGCAGGCGCGGGTGCGGGAAGGCGACGGCGTGGCGCGCGGCGGGCGCGTGCAGCAGCGCCAGCGCGGCGCGCGCGGGCCGCAGCGCCGCCGCCTCGGCCGCCGCCGCGCGCCGCCGCCAGTCGCGCGCGCCCGCCGCGCCGCGCACCGCGCCCGCGCCGCTCGTCAGCTGCGGCGCGGACGCGCGGCACGACGCCCAGCATATTCCGAATCTACGAGAAATAACCGAGCCCATATTATTAATTGTTCATACCTTTTACGACTGCATGAATAAATAAATAAGTCTGTTTAGGCGACTGTGCTATGCGCGAATTCGGTCGTGCTTTACATTCAGACATAATATAGTCGAATCGAGGTATACCTGTCGATAATGTCGTGCATTTCGTCCAAAACGGCGGTGAGATCCCGCGGAGGGACCGCTGGGGGCCCGGCGCAGACGGCCGCTCGCAGATCCGTCCCGAAGAGCGGGAGACGCCAGCAGCGCCGCTCGTTGACCGTGGCGAGGCGACGTAGACAGGTGCGGCGATGGGCCTCGAGGCGAGCGGTGGAGCTGGACTGTGTGTGAGGCTGCGCGGCCGCGGGCGGCGGCGCGGAGCCGTGCGCGCGGGCCGGCGGCGCGTGCACGGGGCCCGACGCGACGAGCGGCGCGGCGGGCGGCACGCGGAGCGTGGGCGGCGTGCGCGGCACGAGGCGGAGGTGCAGGCGCAGCGCGGCCGGCGGCGGGCGTGGTGGCGAGGCGCGCGGCGCGTCGGGCAGCTCCTCGACGAGGCGGCGTGGCGGCGCGAGGTGCCGGGCGCGGTGCGCGGCGAAGGCGCCCGCGCCCTCCACTTCGAGCGAGGCGAGGTCTCCGCCGAGGCGCGCGGCGAGCTGCACGCGCTCCACGATGGCGCTGATGTGAGTGAGCGCGGGCACGCGGTACCGCAGAGCGGGGAGCTGCAGGGGCGACGCTACAGGCCGAGGCTCGAAAAGATCTGGATGATTGCACACTTTGCGGAGCTGCATAAGCACGTTGATCACGCTCAGTAGATTGCCGGACGCGAGACTTTCCTTTGTTCTGCACAAAATTTATACCAATAACAGATAAAGGGGAAAATATATTTTAAAAATATTTCAAATTGTTAATTAAAAGATACTCTTATGTCTGCTTGTTAAACAATATAAAATTAATGAGTTAGGCCACTGTTGAATTTTCGACGAATCATTTTATTTATTTGCTTAAACGATGTTTATCGTCATAATAGTGTCATAAAAAAAATCGTACCTTTGAATGAATTTCTTATAAATTACATTATAAAATAGGAGCATAATTTCATAGTCGCTACAGTAACCTAACCCCTTATAGCATTTCTTATGATAATAAAATCGTTTCTCACTTAGCACGCGACATGAAGTCGTCGTATAGAAAGCGCTGCCGCTTGGAGAGACGACACAGGAGCACGTGCTCGTACTTTCGCGGCATTTGCCGCTCCACATCCGCCTTCAAGCGACGCAACAGGAAGGGCCGCAGCACCTGCGCGACAAGACAGTTCGTGTAACGTGTACGTGAGCGCATGAGCAGCAGCCGGAGCCGTGCAGACCTCGTGCAGGCGGCGCACGAGCGCGTCGCTGTAGCGGTGCGAGCCGTCCGCGATGCCGGCGACGGGCGCGAACCACTCGCGGAACTCCGTGTGCGACGCGAACACGTCCGGCATCAGGAAGTGCATCAGCGACCACAGCTCCAGCAGGCTGTTCTGCAGCGGCGTGCCCGTCAGCAGCAGGCGCCTGTGCACACAACCACGTCACTAGCGTATACGCCCTTTCGAGTACGGGTATACCGATAACGAGACAATTCGATCGTAACGCGACCGAAAACGTAAAAAAATATCAAGAGAGTTACCTAAATTTTTTACCTTTCTGTTTGAAAATTCAGTAACATCTGCCACCTCTGAGATTTGAAGTTTTTTATATTTTGAGCTTCGTCGAGAATGAGATATTTCCACTTTTTTCTACGAAAACTTTGATGGTCCTGCACCACGAGCTTGTAAGATGTTATGCACACGTGAAAAGAGTTCGCTTTCGTCCAACCGACACGTTTTAGTTTTCGCTCCTTTATTGTTCCATAATACGTGAGAATCTTAAAAGACGGACACCACTTTTTGAATTCCATTTCCCAATTCAGAACTACCGAGGTGGGCGCTACGACGAGGTGCGGCCCCCAGTCGTGATGCTCGAGCGCGAGGTGCGCCAGTAGCGCGATGGTCTGGATGGTTTTGCCGAGACCCATCTCGTCGGCCAGGATGCCGTTGAGGCGGCGCGCGTGCATGGTAGCCAGCCAGTGCAGCCCCACGTGCTGGTACTCCCGCAGCGAGTGGCGCAGCAGGCGCGGCACCGGCGTGCCCACCACCGTGTCCGACAACGTGTTACCCGTCGGCTGCAGCGACGCCGCCAGCGACGCGGCCGCCTCCACGCGCTGCTCCCCGTCTGCCCCGCCGCTTTCCTCCGACCCTTCCGTCGCACTAGTTTCTTTAGTTTCCATTAACGCTTCGAGTTGCTCCGACGCCGAAGATTCGACGCTGTCGGACTCTGAATCGTCGTCGTCATCGGAATCCGCCTCCGTCGCCGACGAGTGCTCGCTAGTTTCAGCCGCTGACGGAGCGACTGCTGCATAGCGACTGACAAGCTCTTTTATGTCGAGATCGGCTTCGTCCTTTAACGCCGCGAGTTCCGCGGCAGCGTCCTCCGGACGCTCGTTCTGCTCCTGTTCGGCGATAGTGTCCTCGTCGTCGGCGGAGTCGTCGTCGGGCCCGTAGTCGGAGGGCGGCGGTGAGTGCGCGGGCAGGTAGCCGGGCGGCAACAGGTCCCCGAGGTCGAGGCTCGACTCGCGACGCAGGGCCTCCAGCTCGTCGCGGTGGTCCGCGTCGTCGGCCGCCTCGCGCTCAGCGGCGGCGATGGTCTCCTCGTCGTCGTCGGAGTCACCGCGCGGCTGGAACTCGTCGTCGGAGGGCGGCGTGTCGGGCGCGTGCGCGGCGGCGGGCGCGCCGAGGTTTGCGGCGAGCTGTCGCGAGTAACGCTCGG
The DNA here is from genome assembly GCA_037950945.1 of Hypolimnas misippus. Classification (NCBI taxonomy): domain Eukaryota; kingdom Metazoa; phylum Arthropoda; class Insecta; order Lepidoptera; family Nymphalidae; genus Hypolimnas; species Hypolimnas misippus. The sequence goes on from JBBEEQ010000024.1 coordinate 26,295, forward strand.
TGCGGTCCACGATGTAGCTGAGCTGTTCGTCCAGAGCTTCCTTACGCGCCCTTTCAACGCGTCGCACGCGCTTCCACTCCACCAACTACAAAGAAACATTTTTTAAATTGTTAAAATAATTTCAAATCTAACAAATAATAAATCAATGGTAATTAAAATATAATGAATACCTTCTCTACATTCGTCCAAAACATCCTTATTTCTTTCGCCGCAAAAGCAGCTATTTTTTTTAATTGTAATTCTTGGGCTTTTTCTGCTTTCTGTGCAGCTGCAGCTTTATCTTGAAAATATTTTTGGACTGCACGGGCACACTAAAATTCAAATTATAAATAAAATTTTATTATAATGTCTTGTATAATAATACTTGTTTAAGATTTAAGAGCAAAAAATGGTTTGAAATGCATTTTATGATTAAAAGTTTTAAAAGTATGAGAAAATTACCTTTTTGGCAGCTTGTTTTTTCCATTTTCGTTCGTGTGCAAAATCCTGCGCGAGCCAGGCCATTTCTTCGAGAAGGTAATCCCAATGAGTCTTAGGACGAGGGGGCTCCAAGACACGCGGAAGGCGACGCTCCGTCCAGAGACCCGCACGAGCCAGTTCGGCCACGCGGGCCGCTACGTACGCCTCCTGTTTAGCCTTTTCGACCATTTCGTCAGCGGCAGGAGTAGTAGTGGTAGTCGAACCCACTACGGGAACAGATGTCGTTTGCGGGGTACAGGTGGTGATAACGGCGGCAGGCGGCGGCGGCGCGGCGGGCGCGGGAGGCGGCTCTGGCGGCGGCGGCGCGGCGGGAGGAGGACGCCGCGCCTCCAGGAAGGCCACCAGCTGCGGAGCGGGAGGTCTCTTACGCCACGCCGCATAGTCCATCATGTTTCCGCCCGCCTGAAGGAAGTACAGCTCGCTCAGTTGCTCCGTGAACCTGTAACCGAGCGCGGCGCTAGAGCGGCGACGCGTCCTCGACGCGGTACAGAATGGTATTGGTAGAAAAAACTCACCTCTCACGCAGGTTCTTCAACCTAAGCAGCTTGTACTCGAGTACTCGCTTCCGAAGCGTAGACACGTCATCGGTAGCGAGTAATTTTGTCCTCTTGCGTGGCGGCTCGTCGGATCGCTCGGGCGCCGCCACGCCATTGAGAGTCTCATCTCCGACTCCGCCACTCCCTCCCCCTCCACCGCAACCGCTTCCACGTTCCACGCCCTACAATTTGTATTCCCATTTATTACAGCACCACTCATATAAAATCATATTACCACATTATTCTTTATTATTTATACTGCTATGCTTGATATTGAACTAAAATGTTACTATAATAATAATAATATAATTAATAATTAATAGACCTAAAATAATGTAATCTAATTTAGACTTAATATGTCACTATAGAATAGATATTTAGTGTCATTTTAAAATACATATTTCCCTTTTAACTGACTTCGATACAAGGAGGTTCTCAGTTCTTTGGGGATCTTTTTTATGTATGTTTCCAGATTGCAATAAGTTTGAACTATGGAGCAATTAAAATGATGGATAAATTTGTTGAAAATTAAAATTTTATAGTCAAAACGATATCTGAGCTTTACTACTATACCAATTCCACTGTTTAAGAATATACTATAATACTATATAAGAATTGACTACTTAAAGTTTAATTAATGTATGAGATTAATAGCATTTTGTAAAAAATCAGCCTTTTTACTTAAGTTTGACCACATACTATTTGCTTTCTAGAAGTTGATTTTTATAAATAACACCATATGATGGTGCAATAATATCGGCTCATACTGGCAAGGAAAAAGATTTTCTCAAAAAAAATTAATGATGCAGCTTTAGTTTCCATCAAAATCAGCCCGCAGGGTCCTTTACGTATTTGGCCTGCCACACCCAGTTAAACAACTCAACCTGTAAGTGCATGTGTGTCATATAATGTTTTTAATATTAAAAATTAATTTATTTTTTATCCACAATTTGAAAAATTATTAGCATTCTGGACTCCTTCTTTATATAAACTGTAAGTTTGCAAAATTTCATACTCATCCATCTGTGCAATTTTCGTAAAGTTTTTGCTTGATTTATTAATATATATTTTACTGGAAAATGCAATTATGTATGCTCTTGAAGGTGGTTTATTTTTTTTTCAATCTTGTATTGTATATGACTATATTCCTTACAATTTCACTTGGATTGAAACATGTCAACTGTGCAAATATCACAATTGACATGATTAAGCACATTCAAACCAACAAACAAATTCTTCAGCTTTACCTATTAGTATTGATAGATGTATAGATTATACTAATTTTAAAATAGACCATTGTTTCAGGAAATTCTAAAACTGAATTCAATTTATTATTATTGTATTATTATACCTCTATAAAATGACACATTCCTGTGACAAAAAGTCAAGTTCAAAAGTATTCAATTCAATTCAATTTTTTTTACTATTAATAGCCAGAAGTGGGAAAGCACCTCAAATGAAACCAAAAAAAATCACTAACTATATCGTATATAAATTAATGTAAATTAAGTTGCTGTAGGAAGTAAATTGTGGTGGATTAAGCTCTAAAACCTTCTCCTTTATAAGAGAGGAGTCTATTACTTTACTTTTTACATTAAATTGCTATAGCTGAAAGATATAATGAAATAGATAATTAACCCTAAATTAGTTACACCAAAAACATTACTTAAGCGCTCGCATGGTATGTGTAGCACCCCAAGTTAGGTAAATAAAATAAGTAAAATACTTACATATAAATCAACTTTAAAATCTCTTTTTAATTAAATATAAATTTTTTAAAGCTACACTTGAAACATTTTTTATTAAAAATACATTTATTTGTTAAAATTTTAATTTTCAATTTTATATTATATTTGACGTCAAGGTTCCACAAATTGAAATTGTAATTAAAATGTAAATTTATGCATTACAGACTATAACAAGTTACTTTCCTTCATGAAATCAATAGTCTCTGTCAATGTTCCACATGCACCCGGCAAGTGCTACTAAGCTGCGACAATGTCGTGATAACAGCTAATTAAAGTAAAATATGAGATGAACGATATTTGTACTCTATTTTTCTTTATTTGTCTCATTCAGTAAATAGACAATTAGTATCATTATCTCAAGTTATGTAAAACCTTTTTAATTTTATAATCGGATTCACAAATAATATGACAAACTATGTTTATTTTTCTTTATATTGGGACGATTTACTATTTTGAAGTGTTCCCTTTCTTTTAGTTTTAAATAGAAATCTTTTAAAAACTTTAACATTATTTTATTTTATTTTTATTTTATTTAGGATCTCCAACAAAAGATACACACAAAAGAAATTAAAAAAAGAACAATGTTACTTTAACACAATATGTGTGCTCCTTCAATTATAGGAGACCACAGCTTGCTCATATATGTAAATTATTAACATTTTATAAATAGAAATGAAGAAACGTAAAATTAATAAATTGCTAACTTTTAATTATATTATATTATATTATAGTATATTATATTATTGTTTAAATGATAGAAAAATGTTATGAACTTAGTAGTTTACTTGGATTGAGTTTTTACAAATTTCTTGGGTATTCAGAATTGTCTTCTTTTTAACTATTTAATGATAGGCATTTTTGTGCCAATGTAATTTGTATTTCATCATTATTACAGGAATATGTTGAATAAGAATTGAATAAATGTATTTATAAAATAAAAATAAAATTAATGATATATGAATAAAAATACAAAGAATGTAAGGTTTAAAAATGTTAATAATAATCAAAAAAAAAAAAAGGGAGAGTTACAATTATTGACTGAAATTTTTGTTTATATTTAATAATATTATTTGTCGCCTTGGTCAGAATCTGACCACAGTTTATTTAATTTTCAACCAATTTCTAGATTGACTACATTGATAATTTATTCACGATTTGTGAAACAAAAAAGTAGATATGCATGTGAGTGTCAAATACATGGTACTGTGTGTCATGTTTACTTTATTTATTTTAAATAATTTATATGCATATTTTAAAAAAATTTTAGTATTCCTTACTCCTTCTTTAAAAAATATAAGTGGGCAAAATTTCATCCTGCTCCGTCCGCGCAATTTAAAAAGGAGTACAAAGTTTTGCTTCGCGTATTAATATATAGGTATACAAATAAATAAAGGTTTCCAAAAAATACGAACAGAAGTATCATCAGTATCATACAAAACGACACATAATACACCAAGGGCCTTTATGGTCAAAGTTAGATCTGATTTAATATATATGTTGAATGTTTCTACTACATTTATATTTTTTTTTTGTTAACATGGCTATTATTTCTATTTTATTTTAGTTTTTCTAGCTATTTAGGAAGTAATAATAAACTGTTTTAATAACTTAGAAATTTCAGTTATATATTTACCATAAGTGGAAATATAGGTGTTGTTCCGACGGGCACGGCGGGTTCATTTCGTCCGCTCATACTGCGACATCGCGAGCCACACACGAATCAAAATTTAATTACTTAACTTAGATACAAAATCAACACAATTTTTTCACAGCACTTCACTTAATTTCGGACGCCAATTCCTTGTTTTGATATATATCTTTTAAAATATATATAGATTTTCAGTCTTCTCAGAGGGGTTATGATAAGTATTTTAATAACGGCTTGAATAAGTTAAAACATTTGACATATCCCAATAAATTGCATTCACAAAATTTCTGTAAACCCTGTATAAGCCGCTATAAACAGTTCTCTGTGACAAACGCAGTCCGGCGGCAGCCATATTGAAGAAACGATTGATGTTTGCTAGGATGAGATTTTTAATCGGCACTTATTTCCTTAAGCTTTAGATATCACAATAAAATTATTACTCGCCATGAATTTCTATAAACACTTTTATAAGATTAAGACTATATTTACAAAAAATACGCTGAAATACTACTTTATTTCAATTTTTTCAATAATTTGTTTTGTCTCGTTCAAGCGTAAAGTTACCACTTCAAAAAATCATAATGACACTGTAGGGCTGCCAGGTAAAAATAATCAAAGTTAAAATAAAACTTGTTTTACAAAAGAAATTTTGGATAATAATCGTACAGGCAGTAATTACGAACCTTTTCATAAAGTTTTTTTCTTTAACTTTGAAAGAAGATCACTTTTTAAGGCTTCGTGGGGGAGGGTTGTCTACGAAACTTTATTATTTGGCCTGTGTTGTCTACTTGCCCGTCTTTCTGTTTGTCTGCCTGTATAGTTAAGTATTTTTTAATGACAAATAATATTTTCGTAGAAAATTATAAAACCGACTTGAAACAGAACTTGTTGAACAACAATACATACAATTAATAATCGCAGCAATCGCGGGTCATTTGTAATTATTTATTGAAGAGTACCTTTGTTTATCTCCGAAGATCTTTATTAGATCCTAATGAATGAATGAAAAAAAAATGAATGAAAAAAAACACACGTCACGTTCTTTTAACTTACACCATTTTGCTTTATTCTGAATTTCTGACATTTTTTGCACTTGGCTACCCTTGTAAAAATTGTTCTAGCCATAAACATAAACAACGGACCGGATAGAGGCCGCTTTAAATTGCGTTCTAAGGCATGTAAGCTCGTAACATGCTAAAAAATGTAACAGAGTGGAAGCACTATAATGGATACTTTACTATGGGAAAGAATATTATTGTTTTATTTTTTAATTAGCCGTTCCATAGAAAAGTAGAAATTTAATTCTTTAAATAAGAAAAAACTCCGAAACCCCACATAAAAGTGCTTATTGTTTAATCGCTTCATTAGTGGAGGACAAAATTTATTAAAATGAAAGATATATGATTAACGAGAAAGTAATTCTGTTCAGTGAATTAGTTGGTTTATTTCACAAATAGTATATAGTATCCATGTATATATGTTAAAAATTAATTTCTTTTAATTTTTGTATGTATCTAATTTAATTGTTGAGTTTTGATTTCGCCTACAATAATATAAAATTGTCTTTACACTTTTTATGTGCACTTTTTCGTTACGTGCGCAAAAACGTGAAAAATTTAACACTAAACTAAAAACCATAAACTCTTATTAATAAATGTTTATATGCAATGCAATTGTATGAGAAACAACTTAAAAACAAAAAAACTAAATGATGAAACGATATAATCACAGAGTTGCGCTTTTTTGAACAAAACTATGTTGACTATCAAAATTATAACGTTTATTATTAGAGATAAAAAGTTTCCCTATTAGAAAAAACAAGTCACGTATTGCTAATCCTTTAATAAGAAAACTAATATAAAAACAAAACATCGTTATAGGTGTAACATTAAATACAACTATTTGTTTAAAATATTATAATTCAACAAGTAATGATTACTGAATGTTTTTTTAGTCGGAATAACTAGTTTATGTACATATCTATACCAAAGTAGTCAATATGTTATAAGTGGCCAAAAAACATAAACACACGCTGAAAAATGGAGTGGGATCATTTCCCTTCTGTATGAAATTAAAATATCGGCAAAGTTTAAAATCTATTTTATTAGTTCTGTGTAATACAAAATACTTCCGTGATGTGATTTTATAAAAAATAATATTTAACGCTAAGAAAACATGAAATAAAAAATCATGGTAATCTTCGCGGTCAAAAAAAATCTATAATCTCTTTTTACATAGTGGTTTTTGAGCTCTATGAGTGGTTTAGTCTATGGTACTAATAGTTGTCCACAGAGTACGAAGTACAAACCACTATTTGACACTGAAAGATATGACAAAATATTATTGACGTTTAGCTAAGACTGGAAAAATTGAAGCTAATATAATTTCATTAAATTTTAAAGACGTTGGTATTAAATTTATTGTTTAAAGATTTAAATTGTACTTTTAAAATAGAGTTAACGCAGCAGTTACAAAGTCACGTAACGTAATTTTATTTAAAATCAAATAAAATTAATAAATTTGTGGTTTTTAGTGCCTACATATGTACTAATTTTTTCGGTAAAGCGATGTGTTGGCAAGAAAAACAAACTGTACTTAAAACGTACAGCACATTTTGATGTAGGTAAGAATGCCACTTTTTAGTAAAATACTCGTGATAATATTTTATAAGCAAAACAGTAATGTATATTTTATATAGTTGAACTTTCAGTAGGCTTTTAAAATAATATACATATTTTCTGACCGGCTTTTATTATTTGTAGTTTATGTGTGATAATCCGTTTTTATAACTTTTTATTGTCATACATAATATGCAATATGTTCGGTATAACTTAATTTTTCTTTTTAAAATAATTCAATTCAAAATTTAGAGAAATGACCTATTTTTAAACATGTGTGCTATTAACATTAAAATGAAGCAACTGCTTACAATAATAACTGTTACAGTATTATTGTTATTTATGTTTGCTAATTTATTCTGAATTATTAATACACATATTTGCATTTGAGTTATCATAGAACCTTGTACTATAAGTCCAATGGAAGTATGTCACAAACTATACTGTTTAACTTCTCAATAGATAACTTATTTCATTGCCTTAATGATGTTTAAAAATATGTTTAATTAATTTGTAAATAACAAAATTGAAAATTTGTGGGAGAAACTGTTGGATAATTGTTAAGGAATTAAAAAATTGTACCTAAAATAAGTCATTTAAAGATGTTTTTTTTCAATAGATAAACTTTTCATAAGATTTGAAATCAATACACTTGGGAGAGCTCCCAGTCAGATCTCAGGTAATTTTAACTTTTAAATAAATTCTAATGATCTTATGTTACAATTTTTACTTTTTATTTTATTGCAATGTTATATGCATTAGCCACCGTTATCATCATGGTTATGCTGATAGTTCGGTAAAAAATCTTTTATTTAATATATAAAAAATACAATATTATGAAATAAAATATATTACAAAAATAATAACATGTGTTTCTTAGAGGAATATATTACAGCCTTAGTATGTCCATGCAATGGCATGCCAAATGAATCTTAATGTGTGTTTCAGTAGGGTGGTGTTGTGCGCGGCGTGCATGGGGCGCGGGGGGCGCGCGCGGCTGGCGGCGGCGCTGGCCGTGGCGGCGCTCGTGCTGTGGGCGTGGCGCAGCGGCCGCGCGCCAACCGCCGGGCTGGCGCCGCGCGGCGCGCCGGTGGAGGGCCGCGACCTGCCGCTCATCTTCATCGGCGGCGTGCCGCGCTCGGGCACCACTCTAATGCGGGCCATGCTCGACGCCCATCCCGACGTGCGCTGCGGACAGGAGACGAGGGTCGTGCCGAGGATCCTACAGATGCGCCAGCACTGGATGCGCTCTCAGAAGGAGAGCGTTCGGCTCGAACAGGCGGGTGTGTCGAAGGCGGTGCTCGACAACGCGATAGCGGCGTTCTGCCTCGAGGTTATAGTGCGCCACGGGGAGCCGGCGCCGCGCCTCTGCAATAAAGATCCCCTAGTCCTTAAGATGGGCACCTACGTGCTCGAACTTTTCCCTAATGCTAAGTTTTTATTTATGGTGCGGGACGGCCGCGCCACTGTCCATTCTATCATTACTCGAAAGGTAAAATTGTTTCTAATAACATTCACTTGTTAACAACTTCACTTCGTTACAATTATAAATACGTCTACTATAACAGGTGACGATAACGGGATTTGATTTGACGAGTTACCGACAATGCCTGAGCAAGTGGAACCACGCCGTGGAGCTCATGTACCAGCAGTGCAAGTCGCTGGGCCCCACGCGCTGCCTCCTGGTGCGTTACGAGTCGCTGGTGCTGGCGCCGGAAAGTACGATGCGGCGCGTGCTGAGCTTCCTGGAGCTGCCGTGGGACGACGCCGTGCTGCACCACGAGCGGTACATCAACCAGCCCAATGGCGTTGCATTATCAAAGTAATATAACCATTTCCTTGTTAATTATGCTTCATACTTATAGGCGAAGATTCAGAATTTTGTTGAAAGAACAATCGTTTTGGGATATTAATTAGTGAATTTCATACAGGATATTGAAAAAAAAATTCTAATTCATTAAAAATTGTAGTGATATAATTTTATAAGAGTAACTACCGAGTTTCTTGCTAGTTCTTCTCTGTAGAATCTACATTCTGAACCGGTGGTAGCATCCTTATAAGTGCAATTTTTGTTTGGATTGACAATTGTACAGTACCTGTGAGAGCTTACTTGAATAAATTAATGAATCCGCTTCTACATATTTACTAATTTGCTAAATACAATTCCAATGAATTATATAAATGAGTATTTGAATTTGTTTGTTTGTCATTATTAATTGGCTGCTAATAGGCAATAATGTGTCAACCCAAAATTAAAAAATGTATCGCTTATCAGTGTCCAATACTACTTACTCCACTACACGACTCAATCAATCATCATGATATTCTACATAAACTTTATCATGGGTACAAAAAAGGATCTATCATATAGAAAAAGTACTGTTTCCGAGAAATGGCAAAATAACACCGACACTCGTCCATTACAAAATGTATATAAATACGAAAGGAGCCGCGGGAAAAACTTAGTATATAACAGCTATACGGTACGGTCTCCGTGTGTGTCGCAGCGTGGAGCGCTCGTCGGACCAGGTGGTGCGGCCGGTGAACCTGGACGCGCTGGACAAGTGGGTGGGGCAGATCCCGGCCGACGTGCGCGCCGACATGGCGGAGCTGGCGCCCATGCTGTCGGTGCTGGGCTACGACCCGTGGGCCAACCCGCCGCGCTACGCCGCCGACGACTCGCCCGCGCGCTCGCCCGCGCACTCGCCCGCGCGCTCGCCCGCGCCGGCAGCGGACGAGTCGCCCCGAGCGCCTCATCCGCCCTAATATAAAAATATTTTTGTCTCGATACGGTCTTTTATTAATTGTGATGTATGAATGAATGGCATTCATGAAATGGCAAGCTTTTATGGGAAATACTTAAAAATTGTTCGTTTCTATAAAAGAAACCTTAATTGAACAGTTTAATCGTAGGTTCGGGGGAAATGTGTAGTTTTTACTACCATTTTATAACTGTGGTTTTCCATGTTCTAATCTAAATGGTTTCTATTGGGTTTTAGTAGAAATATGTGACCATTCGGATACCGGTTGCCAAAGGAATATCATTATTCCACTATATTTAAAAGAGACACATAAAAAATGATTTATACACCGAATTGAAAAAAAAAGCCTTCTTTAAGTCAAGTTATCAACAAATCTCTTTTAAGTGAGTCAATAATTTAAATGTGTGGTTTTATAAATTGCGAAAATATTTAGTATTTGTTAACTACAATAATATTTTAGGTTTTCTATTGACGAGGACGAAAATAGAATTTTTTGTAGTAAAACTGAGCATCAATAGGGTTAGCTCGCGTGGTTTCACAGTGCTAATTCTTATCTTAACACGCGTCTCAACATCTGCATGTAATAACATTACGCAAAGGTCTCGTAATCGAACAGCCGTGGTCGTGTCGGTTCAGAGGTCAGCAATATTTATGAGTTACGAGCTTTTGCTCGCGGCTTCGCTTGTGGTAATGTAGGTCTTAAAACATAAAATAATACGCATATTTTTATTTTATACATAAAATATAGACTATTAACATTTTTTATAATACTGCACATTTTAAATAGTACCATAATTTTAAAAATACGTTTAATGGTTCCGAAGTTTACTTTGTACATACTAAATTTGCGCTCTTTATTATATTAGTAAAGACTTTACATACTACTTTATATCTTAGCTATCGAATTTTAAAAGGTCACAGCCGCGGTGAGTGTACAATTTACATATGTTGAATTTAACGTTAAGCAGGGGCGTAACTATACGATCTGAGGCCCATGGCAATTTTTTTGGATGGGGCCTCCCGACTTAATTTTACTAAACCACTTAAGTAGTTACCCAAAACTATTAATAATATTGTATACATTTTAGTTTAATATCTGATAAGTTTTATTTTCAAGAGCATAGGTTTATACATATTTATAATGAAATAATAATTTACTTTTAATAAGATATTTATTAATAAAGTTCTTTAGGCCGGGGCCCTCTCGGTTCAGGGGCCCGTGGCTTTTTGCCAGCATTGCCACCCTATAGTTACGCTCCTGACATTAGAACATGTTTACGTATATGATCTTGGGAAGAAAAGAGATCTCTTAACCTACTTTGAAAACATATGGTACCACTTGACACTAACTTTATTCTATTTGGTCATAGGCTATATTTTATGTATATATACTTAATATTTCGAAACAAAATCTACATTAACGCAAGCGGATCTGAAATCAAAAAGAAGTAAGCATTTTACAAAATTATTTATCAGGTAGTCGCGATGAATAGTTTTGATGAAATGAATGTAGACGAGATATTTTTTTATTCAACCGTTATAGACGACGTAGATGTATAAGTGCTTCGTTTAGATTATTTCATATCTGTGCCAAATACCTTTTCATCTCTGAAGTTATCAAGTTTAAGTAAGCATCTAAGAAGTTCAAAGACTAATAGGAAAGGGATAGCGAGTATTTTATACTTCAATTAACTAAAATATCACTCTTAACATTTATTTAAAGTTAGTCGACTTCCGGAAAATTAAATATTGATGCAGTAAAAGTGCACAAAATCGTCTACTTATTATCCCGTACAGTTATTCTACTCGTAGAATATTGTCTATATTAAGTATATTTTTAAAATTGTATAAAAGTTGTGAATCTGTAAGTATTTACTAAAACTAACAAAGTATCAGTAGAGCAGGTATGAGTTCTGCTGTAGCAGTTTTTGTGATTAATGGTTCAAAATGTTTTTGTTATTAAATTATTGTCATTATTAAATCATTAAAGTATTTAGGCTTTGTAACATTTTTACGAGTAAAATGACGCTCTATGGTAGAAAAAAAATTGTAAACATAAATGCATAAGAACGCCATCTCGTGGATTAAGTACATATTACGTGATCAATTAAAATCTTAAACAGTTAACTATATTTTTCAACAGATGTCACTACGAATTACTAATTTAAAAGTTATAAATATATTAAGATATAATTTCCTTATTCAATGTTATTGTAAACATGTTCTGTATAACTTTTAATGAAAAAAAGCGTAATAAATAGGTATATTTTTTCTTTACTGATAAAAATATACAAGAAAATTTATATGTTTGGAGAATTCTTGTATTATTTATACCAATTATCCATTTGAATAATAATGTTACTAATATTTTTTTTAATAAATAATGTTTTTATAATGAAATATTTATGTTCTTCCTTTCACAACGACGTTAAGTAAATATTAACTCGTATCTCTTAATTTCGATTTCAACGCGGACAAAGCTGCAGACTTGTACATGTTTCTATCTGAAAACTTTATAACAAACATAACTATCGTAAGAATCGTTAATTCGTCGTAAAAACAGTACCACCTGCACAAGGAAACCACAGAGAAGTATCGGTTAATTAAATATATAGTCTATAAAAAAAATTAGACAGTTTACGTTTTTTCCGCTCGCTGGAAAAGTTGCTAATTGTGATTATGACTTAAATTGTGTTAGACGAAAATTATATTTGTAGCTTTTATTGTAATTTTGAGTAGGTAAATAATTATTTATTAGATAGCAAAATTGTTTAAAAAGTGTTACTTTAACAACAAATCACATGAATTCGTTTACTCGAAGGACATATTTATTTCAGTTACTTTGAATTTAAAATCAAACTTCTGAACCGATTGTTACTCATTAAAGAATTAAATTCAACTAAACCGATTTTGATAAAAATTTTATAGGACCAATGGATGAACAGAATTAACTCAATCGATTCAGCAGTTCTCGAGTAATCGGTATACATACAAAGTCGGTTAAAATATTTGTCATTCGTTGGTTCAGGAGGAAAATTAATATTTATTTTACGTTGTTGTAAGTTTCCACATGAATCTAACTTATTAATAGATGTCGACTTTCTTAGGTAGATGGATTGAAGTGATAATAAGAAGCTTTCAGGCGAGAATTACGCTTATAAGTTTTGCTCTTAGACTTTCATATAAATGTACATGAGTTACTTATTTCTCATACATACCTGAAAGAAATTACTGTCTGTCATTTATAGCTTTCGTAACTACTTACGACGTTTCTGTTACTAGTGACAGTTGTTTTATATTAGTTACGAGGGTCAATATTATAAATGTAATTCTCTTTTGGAGGAGAGTGAAAAGACTCCATTTTGTCTCCACTCCAAGACCACAATAAATCAAGTTTTAAGTAAGTAAGTTTATAAAATGATATATAATTGATTTATGATTGAGTCTAGGAAATTTTTTGCAGTTTTTTCGTTAGTTTCCTTTAAAGTTGTTTATTTTGACGTACGTGACCTTAGAACATTAGTTGACGATAAGTAAACTTTCGTAGTTAAGCTCACTCTAAAGCTTTCCCCTTTTATTTCGCTGCGTGCGGCCTTATTGTAGAGTAGTTGACTAGTAGTTGTATCGTAGTAATTGAAAATACGCCTTTAGAGGTACATATATACTGTGCGAGTGGACCCGATGGCTGCTTCCGAGAGCTAGCTGCAAGACGACGGCGTGCTCCTTCGCGTTACGGAGGTCTTGCAAGATACAATCGTTCGCACATCGCACTCGCCGAACTGCCGGCCGCTCAGTGCCGCACTAGCTCCCGGAGTGAGAGGTCGCGCTCGCGGTGTAACGAACCTCTTCACACGTGCTCTTTCGCTCTCGACGGGCGAATATGTTTCAATTTTACGGCCTACCAGTGAAGTTGTATAACGTGCGGAAAATACGAGCGTTTAATAGAAAGCAATTTTAAAACATATTTTGTGTTTTATGTGGATTCGTCATGAAGTGTTCGGAGTGTTTTTACTGTCGGTGAGGGATTTGCGATGTTAGGAACGACGGCGTTCGCCTTTTTCTGCTCGTTGTTGGCGGCGGCCGGCGGAGCGCGTCCTGCGGCCCTCGACGTGCCACGCTGCTGCCCGGCAGATCAGGCGCTGCCGCCCGACTCGCTACGCGCCGACCTGCTCCTCGCCGCGGCCGTGCCCGCAGCCTGCCGCCCGGCTCCAGACCTTCCTGCCTGGGCGCCGCTCGTGTACGCACCGGCCCGTGGCTCTTTCCTCGAGCGCGGTCGCCTGCCCGTACACTGGCGATTGGCGTTTTCTCGGGTTCCTGCATGTCTAGAGTTGCGCGTATTACCCGAACACGCCGCTCCGTATGCACTTCTGGCAAACAATGGATCCCTGTTGATGCGCGGAGCGGCACTCGCGCTTCCGCCGGAACGATATTGCGCGGACGCAGCCGCCGCTCTAGTGTGTGCCGAGGACGCTGGCGGCCGCGGTCCTTCTAAATGTTGCGCCGAGGGGCGCGCCTTCGACGGCTCTCGTTGCGTGGAGGACGAAGCTCGTGCGATAGAAGCCTTACATGAATTACGTGAACTGGCTAACGGCAGCGCAGTGGGTGCCGGATGGCCGGCGTGCGCCGAGGGTTCGCGATACGCCGTGGCGGGTGCGTTGAGCGGCTCGAAACTACTCGAGAATGGAGCCTTGGAACTACACGGAGAGAATTCCCGGCTGGAGCCTGGCGCGTGGTGTGCGGAAGCGGTCGCGGGCGAGAGCGGCACGCGCGTGCTGGCGTGCGAAGCGGCGGCGCGGGCGGCCCGCCCGGCGCAGACCGCTCGGCACGCTCTTTATGGCGCTGGACTCGCCGTGGGGGCCGCGTTCCTGGCGGCCACCTTAGCGGCGGGCTTTGCTCTGCCGGCAGCGCACCACGCGCTTCACTGGCGCTGTCAGACCCACTACGTGGCCGCGCTGATGCTGGGCGACGTGCTGCTGGCCGCCACGCAGCTGGCCGGCGACCGCGTGCCGCCCACGCTCTGCCGCGCGCTCGGTGAGGATCTCGACGTGTCCTATGAGTTCGAACCGTCCTCTCAGTTCTTTGCGAATAATGTGGTATTGTCGTTTTGTGCATGTGCGGTTTGATGCGGGGCGGAGCAGCTGTGTGTATGCATTTCCTCTTTCTGTCGGCGTTCTTCTGGCTCAACACTATGTGTTTTAACATCTGGTGGACATTTAGGTGAGTACTTTTGATAATAATTAATTGATTGTTTTTAAAATTTAAAGTAGCACGGACCGCAACGATCATAATATTATGAAATACGGGCCCCGAATGCAATTTTCGACCCCTGATCTAATTATGTTTAATTTCTTTTCACTGTGTTTATGTACTGTGTGTATTTGCTGTAATTTTACTGTCACTAAAATAATCTACACTATATTTCTGTTATTTTGTAAAAATAATGTTTGATTTAAAAGTAAAAAAATTTGACGATTGCGATAACGTTATCTCACCGCTATAACCCTATTGGTCCTATGCAATATTTTCAATTCAATTCAATTCTTTGGTTAATGGATGCAATATTTTTATTATTATACAAATAATGTCATACTCATAGTAAACAGGCGACAAATACTGTGTTTCATGTAGATAAATAATTATGCAATAATTCATAAGGATTTCAATGGTTCATCGCGGTTTTGAATTTAAAAATCAAAAATGTTTTGTTTTAACGTTTTTTTTTTAATTTTTGCTTTTCCGATAAATGGTTATACATACAAGCATTTGATACTCTTGTTTTGTATAATAACAATAATGAAATCCAATAATAGAAGCCGGTTGAGCGTGTGCCGGTCGTTAGTGGTGTGAATACGAAACCCTAGGTACTCGAGCGCGATCTCTTGGCGGCCCACCGGGATGTTATAACTTTCTATCTACGGCTTAGCTTACGGACGTTTCGATTCAATCGATATCTTTCTGAATTAGTGTAGCTATCTATTAGTAAAAGTATTTTAAAAATCGTTTCACGATTGACGATTTTATATTTTAATTATTAGACTATCATAGAGATTTACATAAGTGATTTATCATTGGTTTGACATTTGGTTTGTTTATCATTTGTTTACCTGAAAGGATTTAATGTCAGTTAGTACCTTTATTTATTAAAGTAAAAGTTTACTTTAGGCTACCTAGGTAAGTACTACCAGGTTACAGTTTTTTTATGACAATTACGAAAAAAAAAAACTTACAATTGTAAATCTCGAAATACACAAAATAAATAAAATTACCGCTCTATGGTGCTAGTAGCGTGATGTGTTGTGTAGAAGTAAACTTCTGATTTAATTGAATTTTGTTCTTTTTGAATGATGTATTATCAAGTATTACATAACAAATACTTATTGTTAAATATTACAAGAAAAATGCTAAAGTTTATCCTTAATTTGTATTTTAAAATGAATGTAATTAAGATAATGTAATGCTTCATGTTCTTTATGTAGCTTTAATTAAAGCAACATTTATTCATACATTGAATTTTATTGTAATTAACATTTAATAGTTAATACACAATATGTTTCACTTCCAACCAGAAGTGTCTCGCGCTATTTCCCGAGTAGTTGACAAAGGTAACTATTCCGCAGTAAGTTGTAGCGTTATATTTTATACTGTAATAATCTTCCTCCGTGAGCAGGCTAACGGCTAAACTTTAAAAGTATTTTTCAAATTGGACTGGTAGTTGTCGGGATTAGCACTTTAAATAAACCCTTCAGCTTTATATATTATTGCAGATGGATTGTACCTGAATTGATTAAAGTGTTCGTTATTAACTGAAAACGTTACTAATGTAATAGTAGAATTAGTAATAACAATAATTTAAGAGGCGAGTGCTAATAACGTGTGGCGGTGCGGTGCTCAGGGACTTCCGGCCGACGTCGTTGGAGCGCGGGCAAGAGGCGTGCCGGCTGCGCGTGTACATGGTGTACGCGTGGGGCGGGCCGCTGGTGGTGGCGGGCGCGGCGGCGCTGCTGGACCGCCTGCCGCCCGACGCCGCACCCGGCCTGTTGCGCCCGCGCTTCGCCGTACAGCGCTGCTGGTTCTACGGCGACATGGAGATCCTCGTCTACTTCTTTGGTCCCGTCGGCGTGCTGTTGCTCGTCAATCTCGCGCTCTTCATCTCCACCACCAGGCAGCTCACCTGCGGGCTCTGGCGACGCGACGAGGTCAAGTCCACGTCGGAGAGGTACGTACGCTGTGACGTCCGGTGGTGCGACGACTTTATTCTTATAAAAGCTCCGATCGCTGATATTCGATTCGTTTTCTGTTCGTGCAGGGCGGCCCTCGGACGCGTCTGCGCGAAGCTAGTGGTGGTGATGGGTGTTACGTGGGGTGCGGACGTGGTGTCGTGGGCGGCCGGCGGGCCGGAGTACGTGTGGTACGCGACGGACCTGCTGAACGCGCTGCAGGGCGTGTTCATCTTCCTGGTGGTGGGCTGCCAGCCACACGCGTGGGCGGCGCTGAAGCGCGCGGCGGCGGCGTGGTGTGCGCGCGCGCCTGGCGGCGCGGCGCACTCGTCGTCGCACCTGCCGTCGTGTGGGGAGTCGCTGACGCACACGACGGCGGCGCCCGCGCCCGCACCGTCCGCGCCCGCGCCCGCACCGTCCGCGCCCGCGCCGCCGCGCCTGCCGATGGAGACCGTGTGCTGACCGACACGCCGAGAATATTTATTCTACAGTATTATTTTTGTACTCTAGTTAACGATTACGATTGTATGATGTACCTGCGGTACGCGTCGCGCCGAGCGACTCGAGGCTTTGTATATACGTATTTTAGTCGGCCCTTCGCCTCGTATGTTAGTGTATACGTGTTCGTATATGTATATGTGTTATTTATATGATGAACTCTATCGACGAATCGTCATCGATGAACGTCTTGCCCGTTCGATTGGCTGTTGAAATAAAAATGATTGTGAAATTTAAAGAATGTTTAATTTCTCACTTTCCACCATTCACTTTGATTGTTTTTATTCTATATGCATTTGTGTTCCGTTGCGCCGCATGTGAGTGCCGGTGCAGTAGCGAGGAGCGCGCGCGTTTATATCTTTTGTGCGAGGCCGCCAGCGCCGCGGCGTCGACTAGCGATGACGCTCTCTCGGTGTGTATGTAATAATAAGTAAATATGTAAAAATAAGTAGTCGATCTGGAAAACTAATTAGGACAGAAATATTTACACAATCTTTATTTTTGCGTGTCGTGTGTCAAATAATGAACGTACTATTGTGATAAAGGGATCGAAGTGACGATGCGACGTGACATAACTATTTGATCCGAGTAACAGCTGATACGAGTCGCTTTTGTAATCGACCTCGCAGCATACGTGCTGCGCCTCAAAGCCGAGCTATCGACCACGAAAGGCTCCGACTGATAAGCCACTATCGTCGCCTTGACACGTCCGCGGTGTCGACGATGGACCTGCCGCAGTCGCTACCCTAGCCGCGTTCGGCGTCACGTGACCACTTATGCAAGGCTGCGTCCTTCGAAGACCTCATTTGATATAATGCAATTATTAATTGAGTTACCGAGTCCGAATACTTTATCTATCAATTAAAATATTTAAGATTGCTACTGGTACATAACTGGTATACGAGTATGTTTGCGTCAGGCTGTCGAAATTCTAAATTCTGAATTATATTAAAAATAGTATCTAAGTACGCCATCAATTTAACGGAAATAAAAGAATACATATCTTTTTTAGTCTGTTTATTCGATTGTATATGCAAACACTGGTGACGAACGTAAAGATCGTAGATCTTTGTTTGGACGCGATACTATTATCTGGAATCGTTGCTTACTAATTACTAATTAGTTAATAATCAGGCCGTTCGTTTACTGAACGTAACGACGCACAGGCGAAGGTATCAGTGGTTTGGATTTATTTTAAATTTTAATTTCTCAGGTAGAAGGCAGTCTCGAGTACAGAAAGTAGAACCAAAACAAATTGTAATATAAAACCAAGAAATAATGGTGTAGAAATCAATTTTCAAAATCCTTAATAATATTTATCCTAAAATATTGCACTACATTCAAGGGTCAATAGTGCTGATATTTGAAAAACAAAATTGAAAATGCCTACTTTTCGAGTTTAATATTGCGTAATTTTTACCGCTTTGAATGCTAAATCGATCACAATTTGTGACGAATAGATCACTCGTGCGCTCTGCGCCCGCGCCGGTAAAATGTAACTATAATATCTCAGAAATTATAAGAGAAAAATATTTTAAACGAGCATCGTCCATTGTTGTTCGTATCTCGCGCCCTTGCAGTTTTTTGATTGGCTGACGTTTATTGTTATTACTCCACTTCAAAAGATCGAAGCACGAGTTCTGCGGGATATCTAATTCGAAAATAATGTATTTAATTTAAAAGGTTGTTTCTAAAATTACTCAATTTATATAAACACAATAGAAATTCAAACATGTGCGATTTTAGTGGCTCGAATAGTATTCATAGTGACTCGCAGTGCGCGGCGGCGATGACCGCTCGGTCCTCACGCATCCCCGCTCCCCGGGGAACGCGCACTAGCCTACTGAATGCCTTATTTTTACACTATGACTGTATTTTAGAATTTAATGAGTAATTAATTAAAGTTAGGACGAGCATAGAAAAATGCAAACAAGCTCTATTATCGTTACCTAATAATTGTTTAGTTGCAAATGAAACAAAGATACGCAGATATCTACCTACACGGGGACTTGAGCGGTTTGTCACCACAAATCCATGAAAGTGTTGCTTGTGGTCGTGAGCGGCTGTACACGCGAGCACACACGCGCGCGCGCCGATCAATTGGCAATAATTGCAAATGCGCCGTGCACCGGCCACCGGTTGCGATTTCAATCATATTGAAAAATATTTAAGTTACTATCGTATTGCATACAATATAACTTTATTATAAAAAATTTTGGCGCGTCTCGCACTTTCGCACACATAAACGAGCTGCCCGCGACAACTGTGCAATCAATACTAACAAAAGTAAAATTATCTAAAACATTGTTTTCGTGACGACATCTGCCATTAATAAACGTTGGTATTGTAATGTTATTCAAGTCTCCATTAGGAACATTTGTGAACTTGTAACTACACTAGGACCTTAATAATTTAAATTGTCGTTTATCTTGTATATATGTATGTGAATGGTAACTACTGATACTGAGTGTCGGACGGGCGACATTGAAGCGAGACGCGAGGTCGGTGGAAAGTGGCGTTAACGCCGAGTACCTACTCCATGCAGCTCGCAGCGGTGCGGGCGCTTTCTCCGCGCCTGATGCGCGCCGGAATGCTACACACATTCAACACTGTTGGGAATTACATGTATGGAGACTATACCACACTTGTAGTTACGCAAGACCCAAGTTTACTTGACTAAAAGTATAGAATAGCAAAAGTATCATAAGCGAACCACAGTAAGTATATTGATCGAACACATGAAGAAGGTATTAGTAGTAGAGTAGCCAGCTAAAACAGTGATGATTTTGTTTTAAAAATTTTAACCAAATTTTTAAAAAAGAGTTCACATCTAACGACCGTCGACCGGCGAGCAGGTGTGGCTAGCTTATTTTGTTCTCGTTTCGCTGCAAGCGCTCGGTGCAGGGACCCGGGGAACAGGCGGCGAGGTCGCGGCGCGCGCGTGTGCGTGACGCGAACCCGTCCCGCCGCGCATGCGCCCGCGCACGGACACGCACACTACTGCCTTTGGAATGTCAGCATGCCGAAGGTAGTTCATGATTGCTGCAAATGTCATGTTGTTTAACTGCATTGACTCGCGTACGATTACAAGTACGAACACGAACATTCAGAACAGAACATCATATTTTAAAGAAACTTTAATTTGAAGCAAATTTATGATAATGACAATACCGTCACATTTTGGCATTCGTAAGTTGGCTTATTAGGCAACGATTTATCGAAGAGTATGTCGTAAATGACACAACGGCGGACGGTCAAAGTGAACGACAGGTTTACTTAGTATTCCCTGCACGCGTCTCGTGACGCAAAGCGGAGGCGGCAAGCCTCGACCCACTGCTACTGCTAATAAAATAGTGTCATCACTCGATACCAAGCTAATATTTCACAACGATGTGGTATTGTTTTTTATTTCCGTCATATTTTCTTTTGCAGAATCTTGTAACGAGTAGCATTATTGATTTTAAATGTTAATCGTTAAGCTTTTGACGCATCATAAGCAGGATTGTCGTCGCGATGCGATTGTTGTCGAATCAATAACGTAACGAACGCCGAACGTGGCGCGCTGTCCTCGTCCGAAACAAATTGTTTACAATCAATATAAAGACGAAGCGCTCGGGATCCATTGTGTGCCGTTAAGAGTGTTTAGGTGTCGAGTAACGTCGAACAGGGTCGCCACTCGCACTTTCGGTGAAGTGGCTACCTTTAGCACTTCATTACCATGAAATTGACTTTTTCCATAGTTATTTGAAAGGGTTTATAGATGTCTACTTGATTGTAGGAGTCTTCATTTTAGTAGGATTTATGCTTATTTATTATTATTTGTAACTTTTTGAAAGTAATTAGTTTTTCACGCAACAATCTACATTCTGAACCGGTGGTATCTTCATCAATTTAATTATTTTGTTTTGTTTCTGTATTCGACGATTGAAAAGTGCTTGTGAATGGCTACTTCTATAAAGTATATTTTGATTTTGTTCACACTATTTTAAAGAAATATAATTTTAATATTGTTCCGCCTACCTCTTTTTGCGTCATAGTTCATATCATTCACATTTAGCTTTGTGTTTCATTCAATAACAATTTAGTCACTAGTCGATTAAAATAAACAAGCGCTACTCGCTATAGTCATAGGTTATTATTAAGTAAATATTAATAGAGCGTTTAATGTACAAAGTTGGTTGTGGTTAGTGTTTCGGCGAAATAGGTCATCTGTTCTGCTCGTAAGCGATGTCTCATGCGAGCCGATAGCTCGAGCGGCCGGCGACTGGCGCGGCGCCTGCGCTCGCTCGTGCCGCGATAAGACGATGCGCCCCTAATGCGCTCAGGATAATAGCTGGTCAAATTCTTACCTAATACTTCACTGAAGATAGCTGAAACATCATCTACTCGAGCGGAATGGAAATGTATATTCGCATATCCCGAAAATTTATTAATGTTATACAAATTCATATTTGGTTGTACGAGTCGTGATTAAACCACCAAAGACAAATGAATACCAGAAAATATTCTAAGTATGGCCTACGCGGCGCACTGTACTGCCGTCGAGGTAACATTAAACTGATCACAATACGACGGATGTTGGCCTAAGAAAGGATTTCTAGTAATCGTATTAAGCGCATTGAGCGGTGCCGAGGAGAATAGGCGGCGAGTGTGAATGGCTCTTTCATCGGGCGAGTACAATGCCGGGCTGTGCGACTGCGGGATGCAGGCTCCTGCCGCTCGAGCAGACACTCCGAGACAGGCACCGTTGAATTCCGGCACAACGTTGAGAGTTCTTACACTGACGTCATTCAACACCTGTCAAGTAAGATGCTTTCAAAGAGTTGTAGATGCCACAAAACAAAATAAAGAAAGAAAAAAAAGAGTTTTAGATTATCAATGAAAGTGTAGCAGTACAATAATAATGAGTTAAAAACATTACTGATTAACGGATTATTATGTAAGTACTGAAGATGAAACGTATTAGATTACACAACGATATTTTTACGAGTCAGAGTGAGACTTCAAGAATCTACTTTATCCTTCTTACTCCTATATTTTTGATATCAAGAATCTACTTTATTTTTCTAATACCTATCCTCCTATAGGCATTAGAGAATAAAGTAGATTCGTGAACGCGTCGTCACCAGTACCGTGCATTATTGAATAGCCGCAGCAGTGAGATGTTTTAAGAGAAACATTGTTACGTCTTCAATAACATTTCAGATTCCTCACGAATTGTACACGACAATATCGTTATGTAGATATCAATATTTACTTCAAGGAACGGTTGTGATCGTTATTTAAAATATTTGACATTAAAAACCCATTAGCAGGCTCGTAATTAACAACGACCTAATTAACGAAACTTATTAGTCGCATGTCCAAGTCCCTCCACGATCTGTCTCTATTCCGGCGCCGCGGTTGCTGCGTCAGGTCTGTGCGATCAGCTATTGTTCGTGAATGTCGTAATGGAGTCTCCCGCGGGCGCGGTGCGCCGGTGACCCGGTTGCTTTGTGCGCTACGTGCGCTGCGCCGGCGCAGCTCATGTTTCCGTCTCACGACTAATTCTAAACGCACTTCTTAGAATCGCTGAGGCTAATTGTGTCTACCGCCGTAACAACCGCCGCTTTATCTGACAGCCTCGTTACTGGTTAATAGTTAGCAGGCGCAGATGTTGCAATGAACGAGTCTATTATTTCTGGTCAATCATTAATGTTATCTCAAAATATTTTATAAAAAATATTTAAATTTTTGCAATTGGAACGTCATTTAAATGAGGATTAAGTTTTATATTCGAGCATTGTATTGAATTTCCTGATTTTGTAAAGACGAAGACGTCTACAATAACCTTTTCCTCTGTGTGTTTGACCGGTTAAATTAACATCTACCCAACAGGTCTCTCTATAGCATTTTAATTAAAATTGATTGTGTTAGTTATTTAGTAGTGCATTGATATATAACAAAAGTATTAACTTTAAATTGCCTTTTTAAAATAGCTTCACGGCTCGTTGTGGCACTAGCAAGAGCTATCGTTTTCTACGTACACGTTGAAACGAGAGAAACGACAATTTCTTATTTGCAGTCGTACCTACACAACAACAATGTATTCTGTATTAACATTTACATTTAATGCCAACTCGAGACGATAGCGTACACTGGCGTACGTACCTATATTGTTTGCATAGTAATTGTGCTTATCCGCGTCGTTGACAGGCAGTCGGCTAACTAGTATTGTTACATTATCTGCATTATTATTATTTCGTGTCAATCCACATGTAAGGAACAAACACTTTTTAGAGCAACAAGACTTGAACACAGCAGAACTCAAACCTGCATTGTCATATCAAGAATGTAGTCACTGGTACGTAGTGTGGCGGTCATGGGGGAGCGCGTGACCAATAAAGCTTAGGAGTGCTACTCCATCAAAATTTGTAACACGATTTTATAATATGTACATTGATATGTTTTGTCAGCACTGTCTTATACAGTAGCTGATGCAATTTCATTTTAAGCCTACGCTGGTAAAAATAACTTATTAAAAATTGAGTGTAAATGATTGTTTTGCGTGTGCGAGTGACCGCGCGGCGACCGAGTTGAATGTACTCGCGGTTACGCAAATTTCGCTTTCAATTATTTTGGCTAATTGTGTAATCACTTAGACATTGGTACGGGTATTATTACAATATGTTGTAATATAGACAATCAGGGTATAAGAAATATTTGTTGAAAATATTTATATTCATTTTCTGGAAGCATAACGTCGATTAATATGTGTGGCTGTTTTTTGAAATTGTTTTATCTGGCAATGCCATACTATTTAATTTTTTTATGAGATAGACCAACAATATAGAATACGTGGATCTCAACTTACGACCGCGCATTCGAATCCTGGCAAGCGCCCGTGCCCTGAGAAATACAAATAAGTGTGCCAATTCCAAATGAGGATCCAATTCTACCATTTCCGATTGCCCAAAAATTTATAAAAAAAATAATTGCAAACCAGCTTTTGTCGTAGGTACATTTTTCGTTTCCAGTTCTCACTCGTGACATCATTTTGAACGTCGCGTGTTAGTTAGAAGATATTGTCAATTCATACATGTCTGTGTCACGTTCACTCGCGCTGATGGCTGCTGGAATATTAACGAATAGCTCCCGGTGACGGCGAGCGAAGCGGAGATCTCGGTAACTGTCTACAAACAACAACTTAACAGTTTTGAGAACACATGCACTATGAAGATTCATAGGCTAGATAGCAAGGAATTAAGATATTGCTGAAAATGTTGAACAGTAATAGAATACTTCTCGTAGCTAGCGGTTAATATAACGATGGATATTTTGGCTTAACTTCCACTGGGCCGGATATTTGTCGAAAACTATCGCTATCAGAGTATGCAATATTTGGGAAGTTAAAGAAAGCGCTTTAGTACAAAAAATGATTTAAACTATCAGAACATGATTTACGTTATTGTTATCGTTTATTTATGGATGCCTACGTAATAATAACTATCGGCCAAACAACCCAATCCATTGAGCGTTTTGAGCTGCGCGTTGGTGACAATAAGTCATTTACTTTCCTTGTATTTATGTAAGTAGGTACATGTCTATTTGGAAAGGTCATCACATAATATTTTTGTCGTATTTATTGCGCTATTAGGCGACTAATTGTTATATCGTCAGTGATTATCGAGCTCAGAGTATCGCCAATCGGTCACGCCTGGCCGCCGGCCGCCCGACCGCGCCGTGAAACCGGACACCGCGCATTCTTCCCGCCCGGCCTCGCAGCTGGCTCGAGTTGCCGAGGGTATGATGCTCCACTGGGGACTTTCAACCTTTCTCATAATCATTACTGCTTATTATTTTGGTTTAGTGAAGAATTATATTATATGCAAAATACAGACACAATGTTGCAAAAATGTTCAAAATTACAAAAAAAGCTAAGCTAATACACAAATAATAACTAGTAGAACTATTCTTATATTTACTGCAGTTCTGATTTTTTTTTGATAATGAAAAAGGTAAATACAAAAACACAACGAATTATAATAAAGACTTCAAAAAAATTACCGACTTCTAAAGCAGAATACGTAATTTCGTTTGCTTTGATGACGTACTAATTCCACAAATTTTTATTTAAAAACCAAACTTAATTGATTCTGATAAATTTTTTATGAGACTTATCTGAAAGTATATCTTTTCGAAAAAAAAAAGAATGATTAAAATCGGTTAAGAAATGACGGAGTTCTGAGGTAACTTTATAGGACATGCTACGAATTGAGGATCTCTTCCTTTTTTTAAAGTCCATGTCGTGTCAACTTGATTCAAAATTATCGATTCATAATTTCTTTTGAGAGTTAAACAGTAATTTTGCGGTAGCCTGTCTGTGGCTTACGGTGATGCTAGTACTTGACTTCCTCTCTAATAGAATGAGCACACTCTCGCAATTGAATCGATAAAGTGTAGAAATGAAACTGAATCAGTTTCATTTCTAGACTAAAGGGAGTCTAATGGTTGTTGACATTTTTAACCAAATTTAAAAAAAATTAGGTTCTGTATTTGACCAGTATGTATGTATAAATGAATGTATTTTTACGTGTCTGGGATTTTTTCAAACACCACTGGATGTCAGCATCTGATGAATATATTTGGAGATAACCAAAGGAACTCTTCGATGGCTAACAGTATTAGAGATTTCTGCGATTGTTTGACCATTTATCGGTGCAACAACAGTTCTGTTTGAATTCGGTTATATTTTTTCTACGAAAGCACTTATGAAAGTTATCATTCAATTTTCTAAGCAATGTTTTATTTTATTAACAACTAAAGAAGAAGGAACAAATTCACTGAAATCTGAAACAATAGAAATACTTAGTCTGACTCTTTTGTTTACTTCGGAGATAATAGTTAAATACCAAAGTCAACCGTAGTTTGTAAGCTTCTTAGTCACAAATCCGACATCGAATGTTCTTTTATTCGCAGCTCGTAATCCGCTGTGAATAGACCGATAGAATAGTAACATCTGGAAGAATTGTTCAGTTCTTTGAAGCGATAATGAAACGAACGTTAAAAAGCATTGATAATAAAGACTCGTCGTTACCGAGAAGCACTTAAGAATGTTCTCATGATAGCAGGAAATCTTGAATGAATGTTTGCTTCTGACGCTCCTCGTGCTGGCTGCGGAGTGCGCAGCGAGAGAGTGATAGTGAAATGAGAGTGCCAGCCGGTTCTATGTGGGTCGCGTGGCGAGCGAAATGGCATCCTGTCCCGCTGCCGAGTTATCGTCTAATTACCGTCTCCGGTGATGTCAGGTAATTATATGTACTTTAGTTACACCGCAACTTGGAATTATATATATCAATATGTGAAGTAAAGATAGGAACCGTGTCTAGTGGCGTTAATTTGGCACAGTTTTTCTAATGTAAAGATACATGTGACAATGTAATTTGTACCACTTTGTTTTGACTTCCGGTGCAAAAGAAGCAACGGTGAGGTTCCAGTGTCGGTGCATAATATGTCTCTTATTTTGTCATTGTATAAGTCAACGTCGGAGGTTTATGTATTATGTAACATTATTCAAAAAAAATTGAAGTCATTTAAACTAAATAAATACGGAAAAAAGTTTCTTTATTTAATGTTTCGAATTTCAAGTGCGTTCCATACTTAGCTAATTTATACAATAATCTTAAATATTTTGAAAACTTTTTATTGGAAAACATATTACATGTATCAATCTGCTTTTAATTCATTATGTCTTTTATCAAAATGAAATAGAAAAGATGAATATATCCGTCTTCAAACTAATTCATTAAGAATGGGTTTAACATCTTTAGACGTCATTTTCTCAAAATGAAGTCCGTGTGGCTTGACACAGTATTGCTTATCAGCGCCCATTTATCTTTCATATATTCGCCGTTTGATATATGCATAGTTTGTATGTTATCATACAAGAATTTTGAAAGAAATGAGTATTGTTTTATAAGTTTCAAAGATCAAACGAATGACACAGGCCTTATTTATAAATTGCAGTTACATCATCGTGATATCAATGGGTTGTGTTTGATGAATGGTATAATTATGGGTATAATGGTCATTGTAGCCGTTCCACAACACATTCAGTACGTTTCCTCAGTAATGATCACGAGTCAAATCTACATAAAAATCATCAAACATCAACATCAAATTATACCGAACGGAAAAAGGTTTTGAAATACTAAACATAGCTTGTTATCATTTAGCAACCTAAAAACGATGTTTGTAAACACAATGACAATCGTTTTTACACGACGCGGCGATCAAGGATTTCAATCTCAGCATCCTGGTTCAATGTATAAATAATAAAAGTTTTATTAAGACAGAAAGAAAAGAAATCCTCTATTATTAGTTGAGCTTATCGCACATAATTTTACAATCATAATTATAATACAATAACTCAAACCCCTATCTTACCTTTTTCGGAAACAACATTTAGGCCAAGGGTGAATCTTTACAATGAGTCATTGTGCAAGTTTAAACAAGGGTAACGCTAGTAACTGGGAATTTTACCGATAAAATTATATTAATTGGGTCATAAAGATAATTAATACTCATGAGGGAAGGTTTTTATTGTAGCGTTAATCGAGGTCGGAAGACGCGGAAGATATTCCTTGCATTTGGTGAAACTTGTGTAATTTTCTGTTCCAGGCGTTTGTTTGAGGATGGAGAGTAATTTGTCTATCACACGTGACTCATCTAGAAATGGAAATATTGTTTAATTAGTAATCATTAGTGCCGGTGCTGCCGCACGGGACCGTCAGTGCGTTCTGCGCGGAAGCGACGCGCCGCTGTCGTCGCGCCAGCGTTTCCGCCGCACTAATGAAATGTATCTTTAGCCCACTGCACTAATTCACTCCCGCAGACTACAGAATTTCTTTCGCGCGGTAGTTTAGTCGGCTATCCGCTAACACAAACAAAAGTCTAGTTGCTTATTGTTGCACAATAGTTTAGTTCGAATACAATCATGTCCATCAAAGTTACTTATTAAATAGTTATTGAAGTGTAATAATTTTCTTACTTATCACCATACTCATAAGGTACTCGACTAAACTATCTTCTAATAGAGTCTGAAGTCTGCGGCGGCCGTTAATGCGTACCGGGTTGTTACAAAAAGCGTTGGCCGATTTATAGGATTTCATATTTATTTGACTATTGAGGTTGTAGAGAGATTGATGAAGATTTTTTTTATTATGGAGTAAGAGGGTTCACATGCTTAGGAGTACCGACCTACAATATTATTATAATTGTAACGAATGCATAGTTGTAGTTTTTACGTATACCTGTCTAATACAGGAAACTATTAAAATAATTTCGACAAAAAACAAGTTAATAAGATATTCACTAATGTGATTTGTAGTCACACTGGTTTTAAATACACTTTTAGGCTATAAACATAGCCTGAAGCCCAAAAGTATCCAAGTATAAAGAAAGATCTGACATCGAAAAGATCGCCGGCTGGTAGCGCGCTTAATGCAATTACTAAGTGGAAATTTGAATGTGTGTTTGTAGGCTGCGTTTGTATGGTATAATGTAATATGAAGTCAAGTGTACTCGCAAGTCGACCCTAATAATGTCGATGGAGACGAGCGCTGCCGCGCAACGGTACCGCGGCCTCGCGCCTCTCAGCGCGATGCCACGCGCCGCGGAGCGCGTTGAGCGTGTTGAACTTCACGCTCCAGATCTATTGCCTGGAGGTCATCATCACTGCACTCAACCATTCGCTATCTCAGCTCATATCTAAAGGACTCTGTGAAAAAGCATCTTGCAAGTTTCTGTCTGCAGTTTAAGTTGAAAAAGTTATTGAAAATTCTATATCTTTATTTACAGATTTATGTTTCGAATTCATAGTGTCAACCGTGTTAGCAATATTAAAAAATGGCAACACTAGAAACTTAACAAACTTGCGTTGATCTGTGATTGGATTGACGTTTATGACTGTTCACGGCACCTACGCACTCCGTTTTCGCGGCCGGAATGAAAAACTGCATATCGATTCTACAAAAGAAGTTTATTTAACAAATTTGATTGTTTGAAGGGAAGTAAGTCTCAAAATATTTTTACAATAGCTTATTTTCATCAACATAACATGAATATAGCCCATACAATTTATTATAGCTATATTAGTAGCTGTACTATTTTTTAGTTCCATAAACTATTACTCCAACTCACGAACGAAAATAGTAAGTAAAAAAAGTAGTAAAGAGTTCAGTTCTTTACGATATTTTTGCGTCTTCAGATGTAGATTACAATTTTCTTAAGAACCAATAACCACGTAGAATAATAACATAGATTTCAAGTATGGTACAGACGAGACGGCAGGCAAGTCTTCGGAGGGCGTAGAAATGTTTTCGCGTATCCGTCGTTGCAAAAAGCAGGTTTTGTTGTCGGGCGCGACGAGAGAGAAGAAAAAGTTTAATTTGTATACGATATTTTTCGTAACATGATTGATATTTCAAGCGAGATATGTATGTAATAGAAATTCTTAAACAATTATCTTATTCTTAAACAAACAAAAAAAATATTTCTAATATTATTATAATATTTATTTCTACAGGCACGTATCAATATAATAACGAAAATCTTCATCCATTATGTTTCGTTAGTTAATTCGTAGTGTTTTATGAATTCTGCATTGATTGTTACTCAACCTAAGGGTCTTACGGCAATGTTTTTAAATTATAACGTGCAAATAAGTTACAACAAAAACAGCTGTCTAAAAATAGGTCTACAGATTAAATCAGATTGACATGGCATTGATCTAGATTTGAGTAACTTAAAGATGTAAAAGACTTATGACTTCAACCAACATTCCTAATTACATATTACGAAGATATTGTCTGTTACGTCGCAAAACGTGTGTTAATCTACCATGACTAAATTTTTATTACTAATATGCGCTAAATTTTTGATTTGAGGTTAAATTCTTCGGTATTTAGAACAGTGCGCGGACGTCGATTCGCTTGACACGGAGACGGCGGGTCTTGCAAAACAGACGGCAACCAGCTGACTCACTGACGGACGTGGCTCGTCCACACTCCCCGTCACTTTCACTCTTACGAGCCCTACCACTGCTGAGAGAAGGACGGCTTCGCCTTACTATCTAGGTAACTTGCTAATTAAGACGGAACTTACACAATATTGGATAATCCAAATATGTTTAGTCAGCGACAAACATCAATTTGTTAACAGTTCGTTCAAAACATATTCTTGTTCAATACTAGATAATAACAAATAAGTCGCAACTGGTGCTGCTATCGCACTCGCTCTGTTTGTGTGCGCGGTGTACTTAGGACCAGATAATACGCGGTTTGTTTAATTACCTAACGCTCGGTCTGCTCGCCGCTGCTCTAACTTACTGTGCGGTATTTTTATTTGTCTACATTCATATATCGAAGGATTCGCAGCAAACGGTTAAATGATATTTAACAAATATCTTACTATAAAGATGACGTAGACTGACTGCAGTTTGAACTGTGACGGTGGATCTGACGGGAGGCGCAACTACTGCGACACACGTTCTGCTACTGTAGATGTGACGAGTGTGTGTGTGATCAAGTGTTATCAGTATCGTTTCATTACATTAAGAAATTCCAGTAATATCTAATAATAGTTTAAAATTAACACAATTTAAACTGTCCGTATTAATCCAAACGAAATATAAATTATGTTGCGCTATTACATATATGGACGAAAGTATTCCAAAATGATTTAGACTTTTGTGACGTTCAAATAATCTCCACGGAAAAATTGCTTCATTCGCGGACATATAACTCGGACAGATATTGCTTTCTCACGTAATAGTCGCAAGCCTTCATCGGTATTTGAGCAATGTCCCTTCACCTGCGAGTAATGTCCTCCCTCAATATTGTCGCACACCGACGTCGAGAAAGCAATCGGGAGACACTGGACGTCGCCCACTCAGGGCGCCGCATTATTGAAATGCCTGCGCGAATAAGATAATTTAGTTGGCACGTCCGCGCTGTCTAAGCAACATTACTTCGCCCGACATTGTGTAACGTAACAGCGAAAATGGAGTTGAATGTTCTATAAGTAGAACAAAAAAACCTGTATTGATAGAGCCATTATTATATTTTTTGGGCAACAACAAAACTGGTTGGTAGAGTTTAAATGATATGTCAATTCGCGTTTAAGACACGTTAAATAAAAATTAATCTTTATCGCCTTCCTGCTTCTGAACAATGTGTCACATTATTGTGGTTTACTTCCTTGTTATAATTTGATAAATCTTTATTTGTAAGGAAATAAATTTGGTGGTGTAACCAACTTCCATTTTGTTTTTTCTCAATTCCTTTTTTTGTACCGAAAACAATACCGCATTTATTGTTTTTTCGTCACTGTATATGTATGAGAGAAGTGAAAGAAGTTGTCTCATGTCACTTGTACGTATCAATTGTAGCTGCTGGGGCCTGTGAGCGCGCCGGCGAGCCGTCGCATTGGTTATGTACCGTTATATTATCGAGGATACTTTTTGCATCAAAAATTAAATATTAAAGCAATATTATTCAAATGTGTAATTTTAATAAAATCTTTAAAAAAATAACGTTAAAACAAAAATTAACTCTAGTCAAGTTAAAAGCTAAAAATAATTATTTTTGACAACATTTTCAAGTTTGAAAGGGGAATGCTACTCTTCATTGAATCTTCATCTAAGTCGGTTCAGTAGTTTGGTTTTGAAATCAAAATAACTAGAATAAGTCCTTCAAGTAAATGAAATAACGTATTTTGCTTTAGAATCCGGTTCCCCTTTTTCGAAACGTCTTGTTAGCTTGAACTGAGTATTGTTAATTCAAAGAAGACTTTTATTTTAGTATGTCCGTATAAGTTAAAGTGGAAGTAGCGAATATTTTTTTAATTAACAATTTCGGTCAGTCTAATTTCACCCAGCCCTTTAATTCACGACAGCTATCAGACACA
Source organism: Hypolimnas misippus (assembly GCA_037950945.1). Taxonomy (NCBI): domain Eukaryota; kingdom Metazoa; phylum Arthropoda; class Insecta; order Lepidoptera; family Nymphalidae; genus Hypolimnas; species Hypolimnas misippus. The sequence continues at coordinate 58,748 of JBBEEQ010000024.1, forward strand.
TTCCGATAGGCGACAGCTACGCCGACACAATTAGATATTATAATGAAAGTGCCCTTTGTGTTATTCAAATACTATAAACATAATCACGTGTGAGCCCATTGTAGGGCTCGCTGTGACAGTGTGGAATCAGAACGCCGCCGGTGTCGTCGAATACCCTCACGAATACGTGATCACCTGGGACCTTTGCTTCGGAATGCTAGCGCATGACTTTTATTCATAAATCTGGGATTATAAGCTGTTAAGACACGACGCGAGATTTTGTTTTTTTTTTGTAAATCACGGATAAGTTCAATGCATTTGCAAGTCAAAATTTGTTCATGTGTAAAATGTTTTCCGAATTCTATAATAATTGATAATCTATGAAATGGTCAATGACCAAAATAAAGATTTTAAACTACTCATTTACACTATTGACATTAAAATAATGGATGGTAAGCGCTCGTTCCCACTCGTCGGAAACCGAATTTGTGTGCCACGATACGCTTTCGATAAATATGCGTATGTCACGTACCTACGCATATCAAAAAACAATAATAAATAATTTTGATACATTGTTGTCATTTATCTGCCCCGTATATTAATTCTTTCAACAGCTTACTATATATGTTGCATAAGACTGCAAAATACCGCATAAAAATCTGAATTTAAGCAGCAAAAGCATGATATAATTGTGAGCAGAATTAAATTCAGTCCTGCCTCGCCGTCGGACGATATTTTGACACCGACGCGTGCTGTCTCCGCGGCTCGTCGGGACTAAATAATGAAGGAGTTGGCCAGTCTGCGCCCAGCTTCCTAAATACACTGCTCCTATGCCAAATAAATTAGTCAATCGTTTGAGATGTAAGAATAAAAAAATCTTATTTACATATGTTGTAAACTTAACTGTGTAGTAAGCCATATTGTTTTTATTTAATAATTAATAATTTATATACTTGCCATAACTACAATTATTTACAAAGTAAAGTTATTAAACTGTTTGTGCAAAAGGTCAACAAAATATAAATTTCTTATTGTAAAGCAGACATCTATGAAAGGATTTTTAATAGTAAATTTTAGGAATAAACAGAAAAAAATGATAAACAAATGGATTCATTCATATCGCCATAACATCTCACTGTTGTAACTGTTACGTCGTGCTCGGAACGAGTTGGAATCGAATATAACGGCCGTCACGGGCCGCGTGATATCATAATGTTTTAGTAGACATAACTGTTCGCTGCTTCGAACGTTCCTTTTGTAAACACGCGGCGCATTCGGGAGGCGGCGGCCTATTGCAGTAGACGTGGACCAGACTTGCAGACTCTACATTATAAAATAGGTTTATGATTTAAAATGCAATGTTCAGAAGGATAATTATAAAGTTAGCTGATGTTCACGACGTATTAGTATGCAAATATGTCTTTTGTAAATTATTCAACTGTTCACAATCAAAGCCCAGCTAATTGACAAAAGGCGATCGGCCATCTAACGTCTTCGAACCGAAATGTCACACGCCGCGGCGCCTCAAACGGTCGGCAATTACTGGTAGCTAACGAGATTCATCACGCGAGCGAGATGAATTGGGAACAGGTCTCCAGGTCGACTCGGTTTATGGGAGTATGGCTCCGAGTCGTTCATTCGATACAGTCCGCGCCGTCGTCTGGGACCATGTTCAACATTTAGAAGTTTTATTAGTTCTTAAGCGTATCGAATGTCGCTTAATCGGTATGTCATCTAATCAAATAACAAAATAAATAACAATTTCGTTTCTTTTGTGTTTAACTGGTATAAATTTAATCTTTGTATATAGACTTTCTAAAGTAATTAAATGGCTCCATTTGTTTCGTTAAAAAGATATAGCGGTATTTTAATATAGTAAATGATTTGCGCAGATGCATTGTGCGTGTGCTGCACGTGTGCCGACACAATGCAGCGCGCTCGGCGGTGCGCAGGCGCACGTGTGCGGTGCGCTGTGTTGTACAGCCAAAATAAAGTAAACATGCCTCGTATTACCAACTTATTGCCCCTAACACGTTTTTGGGACATCATCAAAACTGCTTTTATTGAAGTTCAAACTTCCACTGTTAAAAAATATGTAATGTTGCCTACATATATTGATAATTTCTTTGTTTTCAGATTGAATTTATTTTATATTACCTTATTTTCAAGATATGTATGTATGTAACAGGTAGTAGGTAACGATGTACGTACATTTATTACAAATATAGCTATGGAACGTTTGTAGTACATTCTTTCAGGGGAATATCAGTCATTAAGAAGACGAACTATTTTGGTTATGAAAAGATAAAAAAAAAAACAAAACGTTAACAGCAATTTTCTCTTTTCTCTATCTCTGTAGTTGGTTAAGGCTAGTATTTTTGTTAAGTAATGATAAGACGGCATTAAAAAGAGTGAACGATGTTCGATGTAGATAACGCTGACAAACTGACAACACGCGCCAGGCGCGCGGCGGCGGGCGGGCGGCGCGCCGGTCGGAAATTGAATGCTCCTTCCTCGGTGCGACGCTCTCGTCTGAGGATCCCTATTGTCTGATATGTTTGATATATCAGCGATGATTACCAATGAATTTATCGTATGATTAATCTATATTGATAATCAATTGGGGAAGAACCTAGTTGTAGACCATTGACTACAGCTTGTATACGAGCTGGACAACCTGGGCCGTACGTTACTTTCACAGAAGATCAGCGTGAAAAGCCAAATGTTGCTGTGTTTCGCTCGGTGAGTGAGAGCGCCGGAAGCCTAAGAAGCCGGAACTTATAGCATATTAAACATAAAACACTTATAAGAATCGGTTCACGAAATGCGAAAATATGGTCTAACGCGATAAATATTTGTCATATTAAAAACACGGTTCGTTTTTGAAGTCTAAAAGTAGGAACATCTTTGAAATAATTCCGAAATGCATTCTCGGAAAGAAGGACCATCTGATTCGGCGGATATGAACCAAGTACTATGATTTTTTCTCACAATGTAAAAGCCATATGTGAAGAATGTTAAACGTTAGATGCGAGTTTAATCAGGTCGGCTTGTGTCGCCGGGTCTCGTCAGAACAGGGGCGAGGCTGTGCGCTTGACCGCGTTGCGAGCCTCAATACCTCTCAAATAACTCGCCTTCTCAGGATATAATTGCAACATACCATAAATATTTTTACGTCCAGTGAGACTTATCACTATCGATCATAAAATAGTTCAAAATAATAGCTCGTTCCAATGGCAGCGTGGTGAGAATTGCCTTAAAAAGAGTTTTTAATTAGCAGCTGGCTGCGTTCGAGGCTAACGTTGGAACAGTGATGGCAATCGACAGGCTTTTAATAGAAATGGCTATACTTTCATGTTTACTACTACTCGAGAATTTTTTGTTTAGGAAAACAATGCTCTTTAGAGCTATAATACCAATTTTTAAGAATAACAGTTAAATTGTAGTAAAAAGATACACAAGCGAGCAATATATGGTAAAAAAATCATATTCTTGAACACTGGTAGTTTGTAGACGAACTATTCAAGTATTCAGCGCCCGCAGCGTAGAGCTTGCAGCCTGTATAAGGCTAGCGTAGATAAGGCGATAATTGTGTTTAGGGATAAGATATTTATGAGATAAAATAATCGTTTTAATTATTTCAAAATAGTGAACTAACGCCTCATAGACGATTCGTACGTCAAAATATTACGTAAAATGATGTTTAATTAGGAGGATCATCGGTTTTCGGTAGATCACAGTAGTCGTCGTATAGTAAATGGACAGAATCACTAATAACGCCGAAATAATAGAAAGTCCTTATTTTTAATATTGAAGCCAATTTTTTTGTCTCAAATCTACTAAAAAATGAAAAAATAAACTATAAGCATTAAAAAACTCATGCATCAAGTTCATTGGAATTGTTATCATCATTCATTTGCGTCATCCATTCATCAAAAGTGACAGTTTTAATTGAATATGATAAAGCCAGTAGAGTAGTTTTCAATTGTGCTAAATTAAAAAGACCCACGTCTAACTTAATTCTGAACCTGCCTTTACCCGTCTGCAGACGCGAGGGTCTGTATTGTGCCGGAAATAACTTCGCCGCTTTAACTTTTTAGTTCGTCGCCAGCGAAATGCCTTTAGTCCTGTGATCTTCATTTCATTATTTATTAATTATACGTTATTTCTTATACTGGGGCTTCGTTCTCATATAGGTATCTGAATACCGTTCTTTGACAGAAAATTTCGTTACATATGCTCTAGCAGTTACTTTTTCAGATTTTGATATATGCATAATTGGATATATTCTACAAAATATTTAAAATATTTTTAATTGGCTTAATATAAAGTACTCAAAATTAAGTGAGATACTAAAAGAATTTTGCGGTATCATATTTATTTATCACATTTAATTATCACACGCGTGATATTTGAGAAACATTTCTGAGAAATTCTTAATTATTGAACCGAGTACAGAAACCTGTCCGAAGAGTGTATTCATGTCTCGGTAGAAGAGTTCTTCCGTGTAACATCCAGTATTATTATTTGGAGTTCGCAGTCGACAAAACGGCCCGATTAGTTAACTAAAATTTTGCGAAACATCTCAGTATTGTTCCTCGCTAATTAAGCAAAACTAATTGTACCCATTGAAATTGGACACAGCCTGATTATTATTGATATTCGCACATTTAGTTAAATCACTTTTATGCAATCAGAGAAGTGTTGATACATCGTCTCCTGCAACATGTAGACAATGTTGTACCGGGTCGAAATAATTTTGTGAAAGAGAATTGGGTAAAACGATCCCTTAGGCCGATTGAAATGAAGGAAATGAAGAACTACACGATTACGTACTTTCCGCCGGTATCTCTGCTGAGTGAACTAATGAAGTGAAGTCAGAAGGCACTTAGCTAACTGCACCCTGTGGCGGCCGACCGCAATTGGCTCTGATTCGCTTGATTGTTGCAATTAATCACGCAACGCATAAGAGCTTCGTTGCTTCTCTGCTTTGAAGTCTCTGCTAATTTATAATGTTTGATTTTACTATTTCTATATTTTATTATTTCTATACATAATACAACTAACGGAATCAAATGGAACAAATAATTAATTAGCTAAGTTTTAATTAGTATTATTTAAAGTTTTTGAAATGACTTCAATGAGTTGGGATCGTGACCAAACGAACGTAAGTATTCTTCTTGTGGCTATCACGCAGATACAACTACAAACTGAAGAAGCAAATTAATCGCTCGTTTCGTGTTTAATCGAGCAAGAGGGTTCTAGTCTTTATGATAACCTGTGTTTTAATTATTTTCAAAAGAAATGATCGTGTTATGGGTTTTTAATTATTTCTCTAATTTAATTTTAAGATTAACTAACCGTTCAATCAACGCGCGCAACGGAAGCTCTCAAAACGAAATAATATTTTTTCACGTTTTTGCAACATTTTTCGCTGCTACCCGCTCCTACTGGCTGTGGATGTTACATATTAGGAATATGTTTCTCAACGAAATGTACTATTAAACACAAAAAAATATTTTTTAAAATTGAAACTAGTATTTTTATACTTTTAGCAATATAATTTTAGTGTCGATTAATTATAGTATAATTTTAGGAAAAAAAAAATTACAACAGGATGACTTCTTTTAAAAATATTTGTTCAAACAGTAGAGAGGAAGTACAGATGTTTCCCTAGATATCAGGGACTGTTATATTAATATAAAATTAAATAGACTTTTTAAATCAATATCAACTTCAAACTACAGTTCTATTAAAAAAGTAGCGAATTTACATATACATACATATATTATAGGAATGGTGACTCGGGTATGAATCATGTCACGCCAAAAATATGAAATAGTAACTTAAGCATGTGATAGACGACAATGGGAAGGTATACGATTTGACATTTAAAATACATTCACAAGCTTAGCATTATGGAATATATAAGGCGCTTAGTAGCGATATAATGATCGGATAATTCCGCTAGTAAAGTTACACACGCATCGACACGCTCGCGACTTACCCGATAACGTTTACTTCACGTAAAAAGAAGAGTTATGACTATGAGTATAACTCTGACTGATATAAATTATTAATTATAACAGTGGTCTGTTCATCTATTTCTTTATAATTTCTACACTACCTATCAAATGATGTATTGTTGGAAGCGTCTGTCCACTACGTGATGTCACGATAAATTAAATGAAGTATGGCGACCACTAGAGGACATAAAGTTTTGTAAAGTACCTTGTACAAGTAAATTGCATCGCTAACTAGGATAAGAAAAAAAGAAAATATTGGTTAAAGGCGCTGGTTGCTAGTGCCTTTCCGATTTGCAGAGATTCGCTAGTCACATTGATAGTGAAATTGAAACACTGTAAATAGTCACGTCAACTAACCGATTTTGGCGTCGCTATCGAGTCGCTGTCGACCAAATTTATATCGCGAGGAGCCAGCGTTACTGCGCCGCCACCGCAGCGCGCTCGGCGGCGGCTGATCGACTCGGAGTCACGTCCCATTTTATTCTTAACTTCAATGCTCGGTCGCTTTGCAGCACGTCTTGGGAAACAAAAAAAAATGATAAAAGGTAAAACTATTGATATATTGATGTTAGTATTTAATCGTAATTTTAACACATTACCAAAAACTTAACATTGATTTTGTTTCCTTATACGGGGTAGAGGACAGTGATATACATCAAAAGTTACGATTTTCAAATTATAACTGAAATAGATACGTTTTGAGTATTACTGAATCAATTTCAACTATTTCTGAGTGGCGTATATACATAAGTCGAAAACACCTAATGGTTAGAATGCGTCGCTCTGATTTTTCAAGTGCTAAATTTGTGTTTAAATTCATTTCGTGCTCGGCGGTGAAGGAAAACATCGTAAGGAAATGTGCCAGAGCAGCGTGGTGGATTAAGCTTTAAACCTTATCCTTAATAGAAGAGGAGGCATTTGCCCAGCTGTGGGATATTTACAGGACATTACTAGGTACTACTATTATGTACCTACACGAATATATTCAGAAATGCATTTCTCCTTTTAAGCGAAATAGAGAGCCAAACCACATTCGAAATTCCATGAGAGTTTTAAGAGGTTTAAATTTAATTATTCCTCCGTCCGTTATATTAATTGTATGCGTTTTTTTAAATAAATAATTTACTGCCATATATTGTCTATAGTCTATGTTTCTTCGCTTGTCTTATTTAGCAAACAAATATCACGAACTACTAACCATATATAATAGTTAGGGATGAGATATTATCGATCGATTGATTGAACTGAACCATTCTTTATAATGAAACATTATAATAAAAATTAATGTGGAAAATTCTTTCTTCTTTCTTTCAAAAAAAAAAATAAGACAAGTAACGATAAATAGACTAAATTAATAATGTTAGTTCGGTATCTTTACTTGAATTAATTAGAAGTACAATACACAAATAGGCGACGTCGGTGTATTTTATAAGGATAGGCGGGTTAGGGCCGAGTCACGAGACGCAGGGCTCCATGTGCATACATTAATAGTGAAAGTGGTCGCCGGTGTTTACGTTTCTCTTCAACGTTCAACTTTCCGAAAACAGATTTTAATTTTGTGTGATTATTTTTTTGCTTTCCTTACTTTATGCGACTATCGACCCGTTTGTGCCTCCACGGTAGCAGTTCAAATAAGGTTTTATTTTGTGATATTTAATTTCAAATATGTACATACAGGTATACAAATAATAAACTCAAACACCTTCCTCAGTGGACAGAACAATTATTGAAATAAAAATTATAATAAAAGATATGTTGATATAATATAAAAACTGAATAAATAAATATTCTTAATTCAGGATAATTACTATACACATCATGTCCGCGTGGAATGGTGACAAAAATGCGAGCACCATTTTCAAGAGCAATACGTATTATATACTTGAAGGTTAGAAAATTTTCTCAATACTTTGAATGTTATTTTTTTCTTATTTTTCATCGTTTTTCGCTTTTGCTTCCATTTTGATTCGGTCGTCGACACCAGAGGGGTTTATTTAGATTGTTTATATTTGTAATTTCTGTAAGTAGGACTTGCTGCAGATCGCAGGTACTGATGATCACCATGTAGCTTGAGGTCTTCCTCTGCTTTTCTGATGTATTGTTAGAAAATATTGAACTTATACTTTCTAAGACCTCTACTTCCTCTAAGCATTTCTCTTTTTTTTAAGTCGATAACTCATTATTAAGAAGTGTGAGATGTAGAATAAAGTAAGCTTCCAAACAATTCGTGACGTCTCCACCGCGTCGAAAGCGAGTGGTGGAGATCTCTCCGATAATAATAATTAGCTTACACGAGTGGGCGGCGGACTTTCATTCGGGCGATTGCGAACAAATTGCTATTGCACAACGCATTTAATATCGGATATAGCTAAATACTGAACCTTTCTCCTCGCTCTTTGTGGGCAAATTGCAGACTCTTGTAAGCATTTTTTTCTCTTTATAGTGTAATCCTGTATCACGAGCAGATTTGTATAGAATGCATAATTCAACTTATAGCATGATACGTAGAAATTTTAATTACAGTCGACTCGCAGACTGACGTTTTGCTACTTCGGTGTCGGATCACCGAATTCATCGGATTATAAAGTCCTACTTTATACAGTGTAACTTTTAATTCGACAAATCACATATCATAAGAGAGATTGTACGTGCACAACGAACAGTGAACGCGCGTAATATAGGTGGTGCCGCAAACTGCATGCCGCCTGTTCCAACGCTCATGAGCGAAGATTTAACGAAACGAGACCTATGTAATATAAAAAATTAAAAAACCCGAAAACTTTCCATTAATGGAAGAAGTTATGAAATCGAATAAGTGGTATTAGTGTAGTATCGGTATTTACCGTGATAATTTTCGTTCTTATAAAAATTTCGTTATAATGTGCCCGATACCTTATGTCACTTCCACGATTTAGACGAATTTAATGACATTTCATAGGTTAAAAAAATGGTTCTGTGTGTACTCGTACATTGTACATGTTATAGGCATGTTGAAGTAAAAGGAGGAGGGGGCGAATTAAACAGGGATCGGATTATCGGAGGTTCACTGTATTTCTAATTTATTACATTGTGGCAATAGAACCTAACGTTATTAGTGATAGTGGCATAAGAAAACTTGAAGTTTATTCAGCAAACACACACATTAATTAAACATAAACAAGAGAAGATGAAGTATAATAAATCTTTATGTATGATTTTTGTATTATTTTCATTATTGTGTGTAAATTTAGAATAAAAAACATTTCTTAACTTTTCCATTAGAAAGAAAGAAAGAAAATCTTCTTTCTTTCTTTCTTTTCTAAATGTAGAATATAAAACATTTCTTAACTTTTCCATTATTGATATTATTACGTTTTGTATTTTTTTCTATGCAGCCGTGCTGTGTTAATTATTTATCGACCCCTCGTCAAAGCACAGTCGGTCCTTTCTCACGGTGCTGGTTGAAGAATTTCGCCGCTGCGCTGATATTCATTAGGCGCTGAGTTGCCGCTGCTACGTGACGGACGGCGCGCGATCGACAGCGTCGCCCCGTATATTAGGGAAGAACTCCGCGTCCATTACGTTCAATCATTCCTTAGTAGGTATCGAATGTTTGCTCGTCCAGCCGTAACGTATGGTCACGGTGGGTAGTTCCGCTGCGAGTGCACTTAATAATACTTAATTTAAAATGATACAAGACATAATTAATTGTTATTGCTTTCATTTGGCGATGTAAACATGATTAAGAAAAAATGTTACTGTTTATTGGATTGTTACTTCAGGAAACATTACTTAGAGGTAGAGCTTGTAGCCTGCTGACTACAGCTCTTATACGGACTCGCTCGATCGGACGTCACTCTCACAAGTGATCGGCCTGAAATGGCTGGTAAAGCTGCCTAACCCTCTCCTCTATCCGTTTCCTTGTTTCCTATTCCTAATTTCTTTTAAAGCAGGCAACGCATTTGAGTGTTTTCTGGTGCTGCAAATATTCATCACAGCGCCGATCACTTAACATCAGGTATCCTGTTCGTCTGCCAGCTACGTTTTATACAAAACAAACATATATTACTGACCATTTACCTACACATTACGATTCCAGTACACCTTTCTTTTAAGTAATTAAAATCCAACATGTAGTATAACAATAAATATTCACAATTGAAAAACGTGCCATTCAAAGAGGCAATGCCGCCAGTGTTTTGGGCACTTTGCCTCACTGCAATGACATCGACAGATTTGTAGGTTTTATATAGTTTAATTTTTCTTTGTTTAATTCTTCTTTTAGTATTTTTATTGTTCTTTTTTTCTTTTCTCAGTGTTAATTATATTCTATTTAGATGTACATTATCATTTTTATAATTAGTAAATAAAACGTGCTATATGTATATAAGTCAATATATTAAAACTCAGAGTTTTTTTCATATTTCAATCTTTGAAAGCGATCTCATCAATCATCAATCGATCTTAATAAATCTGAGTCCCTTAAGCGTGGATTCGTGTAATAATAAGAATCTGGCGATATAAAAACCGGTCGAGGTATTACAAGTTTAAGTCGTAAAGTTAGGCAGCGCCAGCGACAGACAAGTAGCTGGCGGGAAGCGATGTCTCGCCGCTGTTGCGCCGCCTGCCGCTCTCAATGCGACGAACTTAGTAAGAAAATGATTTAATGCGGTGATGAATGCCGTATTAAAACACAAAGTAACACTGATATAGTCCAATTAGATTCATTGTATTTTTATTATACAACGCTATTTTTTAAATTATCAATTCAAGTTGCACACTATTACACGTTCATGTAAGCGTGAATAAACTTCCAAAAGATCATAACTGAATTTCGAACTGAATTTTTTCTCACAGCCTTGTTTGGATTTATTTTACCTATTAAAAATAGTTTTTTTATTTATGTTTTAACCATCAACCACAGTAAAACCGCGCCTTATATAAATACCTGCTTCATGTGTGGGTTCGACTCGCACTTGACCGGTTTTTACGGTTGTTGTTGATTACTTAAGATTTTTATCAAGGAAATTTACAAGTCTGCTTATGTGTGTTTTGTTTATATTTGTTTCATAATGTTTTTACTCGTTTAGTAACCCTGTTGACAAGGGTACATGCATGTGATTCAAATAAGGGTCAAATATTTTTTAAAATAAACTTTAGTTCCTTAGAAGCCTACCTACATCAATATTTTTGATTATAATTTCTTTCTGAGGAAGAAATTAATTTTTAAAAACTGCAAAAAAGTTGTGGGATAAATATTTGAAACGTGACGCTATTCGTCACAGCGGACGTCACATCAATCTCATAAGGAGCACACGTGACAGGTGGAGTGTTTTTGATTTAGTTAGTTTTATGCCAACAATCAAAGAATTAAATAGAAAAAATAACATGTTTTGTAAGAAATAACACGGAAAATCGTTCCAAAAATAAAAAAAAACACTGTAAAATAGTAGCACAACACAATAATTCTTTAACCTAACCTCTAACCATATTTGTTTTTTGACATAGACTTTGACGTCACAAGCGCGCCAAAATTGTGGGCGTTTGAAATGCCCGCGTTGGTTGCCTATTTTTACCTTTTGTTTAATAAAATTCTTTTAAATACCTTTTTGGCGTGAAATTTTTTTTACTAATAAATGCCGACATTAAGTATCAGATAAAAATATAAAAAAAATCATATTCCCTATTAAATGCAACTTTATATCAAAGAGAGCTTGAGCTCAAAAATTGATTTAAAGGGGTGACCACATATCCCTTAGACTTTACGGAATAAATTTAATTCACCCTTCTTAGTTTTCATCACCCTTAGTGAAAACAAGCTACGCGTGGAATGATAAATGCAAAGCACGGTTAGGACGTCTACCGAATTATTAAATGTCAAATTATTATTTGTAGAAACCAATTAGCTGACACAGCCGTAATATAAGTTTTGTAAATTCCAAACCAATGTCATTTATTACTCTTTGAATGTTTATAAATGACAATTCATAAATCTCCCTTTAATGTACAATAAATTGAAATCGCATATCTAGTTCTTTTGAAGTCGGTGACGTACGAGCGGAAGTCAGGTCACACAGATGGACGTTCTAGACGCACTCGCCTAGTCTATACCTACGGCGAGGTCGACGATCGCGCTAGATAGTGAAACCGTTGACGTAAGACGAGACTAAATTGTAAGCATGTTTATAGTCTATTTACGCAATGGAATACGCGGACGAAATAGCGCTATCGAGCTGACAAGAACCGGGTCCCGAGTGCGTAATGTGAGTCGGTCGTAAACTATACGAACGAATCTCAAAAAGAATTGAACAAACGTTCCCTTATCATTATTATTAAACCTTGTTACATGCGTGAGATGCGAGTTAATAAAGTGGTTCTCTCAACTGAGGGATCCGATGAGAGCGCATGTGCGGCGGCGTCGCACGCACGCGGCGCAGGCGCAGCGCGGCGCCATGTGCTCATCCACTTGCCGATTGCTGTTCAAGTCCTTTGCTAACGAGTTAGTGTCACTTATAATTGGATACATATTCTGTTAGCATGTTTCTGTTTTTTATTTGTTTTATTTAGGGAGCATCTTGCCTGTCATTTCATCTTATATCACTTCTTAGTATTCTTGGTAGTGACGATGGGATATTTATAGCTCCCGTTTTAAGCAGTTAAAATGAAATTTTAATATAATTTAAACAGATAGCGTTTAGACGATGAATGTCGTGGGTTAGTGAGGTAGGTCGTCTACACGACAGCGTTAAGTCGGCTGCGGTCCCTGCACATCTCAATCTCCATTTCTCGCCACTCACTAATGTAAAAAAAATATAATTTTTAATTATAAACAATCGCATACTTGTACAAAAATAGTATAAATGCTAATTGTATGATGTGTACTTGAAGTAAAGGAATAGAATATGTGGATAGATAAAAACTGTTCGATCCTTTTGCAGGATCCAGTCAACCGTGATCATGTACGTATTCGTTGCGATGCAAAGATGGCAGTCTATATATTATTTTTTCCGCTTCGTACGCGCTCGCAGGTGCTCGCGCTCAGGTGAGTTCCGCGAATGGATGTTATGCAATGTTAGGCCTTATTTAGGCCGCACTATGCGGAAGTGACGGACGCGCCGCCTGCGTTCCAGAAATACACAAGTCCTTAACCTCAGCCAAGATTTAAATGGAAACGAGGAAACCGCTGCGTTGTTTACTGCTATTCAATGACAGTAAAAAATCCTGATTCACAACTTTAAAGAATTTCACAGAAATATTACGACGCAAAATTAATAGTTAATAAAGATTTACGATCAATTTTTTTTTTTATATTAATTGAAGTATTGGTACAAATGAAAGTATTTTAAAAGTGAGAACTTTTTATACGTAAGCTTTGTGTTATATCAACGCAAACGTAATTGATTTCTGTACTAATAATAATAATATTTTATATATGACTGCTGTTTACGTAGTAAGAAAGTTTATTTGTATGAAATAACCTATATTTGTTCCACGGCTAAACAAAGGCGTCTTCTTATGTTAAGGAGAACAATTTAAACTTTTTTCCCACATTGTTTTATTACGAGCGGATAGATAGGTTTCAGAAATTCTTTAGAATAATGAGACGACGTTTTTGGACGCCTTTCTTCGTTGCTGAGAACTAGCATGTTGTGGCACTAATATAGCATTTAAAAACTCAATAGCTATCATACATTGAATCATGTTACGAATTCTCGCTAAGATGTGCATGATTTATCCACTTGGCACAGTCGTTTTAAACTGTACGCCTATATTGTTATCCAGAAACGCGATTGACTCATGGGCTTAACTTATTGCCACGTTATCAGTAGCGGTACATCAAGTGTGTAATAAATTAAGACGTATCTCGCAAGGGCAGAGGAGCCATCGGCGCCTGTCAGTTCGCTCGGACGAAGCGTTGACGCGCGGAGTCGCGATACAGGACCATATGACTAATACATACTGCACGAACAAAGGTTTGAGCGATTATTAATCACGTTACTTAAATAAAAAACATTGTTTGTTTTCGCCATCCACACTTTTTTATTTTCGTTTTTTTGTGTGCAAATAGGATCGAAATAAAAAAAAATCATAATAACAAGATTGAAGCTTTTATGTTTCATTACAATAAAGATGAGAGAATCTACGAGTAGGTAAAAGTTTTGAAGGATAACATAATCGTTGGCGTTCCGCACACGCCGCCGGTCGCCGGCCGCGGCCCAGCGCCGCCCCGCCGCGCTCAGCCAGGTTTGGAAGCGGCTTAATGGCGCGATAACGATTGTCTCGCTGATATAAATAGACGCGCAAACAATGACATAATTATCATACTCGTTATCGCTGCATTATGCTCAGAGTCATTAGCTTCTATGTACTTTTCACTGGCTCAAATGTGGACGATGTGTCGAATTTACGAGGCATTCCATTGTGTCCAACTTCGAACATGAAAAATTAACGAGTCCAATTCTTTGTTTTTACTTATAAACATTCCGAATATAGAGCCCGGCTTTGTTTCGATTAGTATATAAAGATTTTCTTGGGCTCTAATTATACTGTATAAGGTTGTTATTGTTATGATAAGCATTTAAAAAAATCATACATATTTTATAGGAAAAATAAATATTCTTTCCGTAAGTTAATACATATAATTTGAATAAAGTAAGTTTAAATTCGAGTTCACCTGAACCGCATTGAAATATAAAGATGGTAATCATTATTTATTAAAATAATAAGCACCTAATATTTAAGGAAAGTACTCAAAATAAAAATTGGAAACTGAACACTTTTAAACGAATCTCGAAGAAATGTTATTAAATCTTTATCTTATTTTAAAGTATTAAATTTACCTGGAATGTAGCGTGTCGTTAGCTTATTCGTGTGTTCATCACGCACGTCCGCGGGGAGCTGAGGACAGTTGAGATAATGCGGGTAATAGTGGGATAACATAATGCCTGTAATGGCGAGTAATAGTTCATTCGTAGTTCAAATTCAGTTTTATTAATGGTTTGTTCTATTACAGTGCAGGGAATTTAAATCCTACTAACAAATAATAAAGAGAATAGTTTTGTGTTTTTATTCGGATTCACTTATTCTGATTGAGGTTGATCATCGCTGGAGCCCACTTGCTTCAGCTCCTATTCGGGCTGGGTCGACCGGGCAGGACCCCTCTCACAGGTGATCGGCGTGAAATAAATAATAAATGTCGTTGCTTTTCGTAGGACGAGTGAGAACCCGAAGCCTAGCCCCTCCCCCCAAATAAATATGCTATTGTATTCGTTTGAAATTATTTTCTTTATAATTTTTCATTTATTTACAACACCTTTTACTATATAACCGTTGATTATCTTCGTTTTATTTTATAGAAATATTTACGGGCAATGAGTGAAGCTCTTTCTTGATAAAAGCAATTACTTGGGCCGGGTGAAGCGCAGCGCTGTGTCAACACGCTGCCGTGTCGCTTTGAGCACCTTACCCCTTCGCTCGACTTTGTGGTTGCGATCCGTGGCGTGTGTGCCGTACGTGTGCACAAGCACTACGACGACAGTCGTTCAAATAGAAACTATACGCAATTGATTGAATTTGGTGTCCTATATGTTTACAGCAGTAGAGTCTAGATGTAGCCTACTGACTAATACTTCGGTTGGAATACGGGCAGGCTCGACTGAAGAAGTTCTACATTCTTTTAGATATTCGACGTAGATAAAATAGGCGCTTTTCATACAGTGAGTAAAAGCTGGAAGTGTAACCATAAGAGTTAGGCTTCTGGCCTTGCTTCTTATTTTCCTACATTCTTCATTTTTATAAACATTAAAATCTTACTAATTATGTTCTAATATTCGTTATAGTGATTCTTTCTAAACTTTTCTAGTCCTTTACAAAACGCAAGGTAATTTATGGATAAAAATTAATAGTGACCTCAAACAGCAATTTATTTACTTTATTACGCCAAGTGAATAAGTTGTAGCACACACACAATGATTAAATTTCTATGCAATGGACGTTGCTGTTAATGTGAGATGCCAGGCGTGGGCTTTCTGATAATCCTGTCGACTCTATCTCTTAACGTAAAGTAGACAAAATTTGATATGACGCTGACGTCACTTTCCAGTGGATCATCTTACAGTGGTCTATATTTGTCTGTATCGGCTTGACCTCTAGAAATAAGAATAATTAATTTTGCGTCTATTTTGAAAATAGCGCAGAAGACATAAAATAGTGAACTCTATTTCTTTCAACAACTCGTTCGCTATTCACTCTCCGTGTCGAGCAAGTTTCTAGTTTTAAACAAAAAAACTAAACCGTTAAAACATTTTTTATTATTTTCACAATTGCGCTCTTGAGTTTTCTTGAGTTTCCATTATAACAAAATTTAGAATAAAAGTATTTTCTTTAGACATCTTTAATGGTAGTTAAAAATAACCTTATTATTCTTGATAAGAAGTCATGATTTGCTCAGCCTGTGACCACAATCATAAGAAGTGCTTGATTTGATTTTTTTTTAAATTAAACCAACTTCAAAAACGAACCTAAGAGATACAAATGAACTAAAATAAATCAAAATCAAAATCAAAATCAAAATCAAAATCAAAAAATACTTTATTCAAGTAGGCTTTTAAAAGCACTTTTGAATCGTCAAAATAAACAAAAAGTACTTAAATTAAGGAAAAGCTACCACCGGTTCGGAATGTAGATTCTACCGAGAAGAACCGGCAAGAAACTCGATAGGTACTCTTTTAAAATTGTGTTATTAAGTATATAAATTTTAAAAATTACAAATGTTTATATTAAACATCCTGTATGAAATTCATCTATACTAAATCCATGCATTATTATCATCTATATAATCTTGTACAGAATAATATGCTTTAGCTATTAAAGAATTTTTAATATACAATTTAAACTTATTGATTGACAACTGCAAAAATTTCTTTGGTATTTTGTTATAAAAACGGACACCTTGCCCCAGAAAGGAAACATTTACTTTGCGAAGTCGAAAGCTTGGTGTTATGAGTTTATCCTTTCTTCTTGTGTTAATACAATGCGAGTCACTATTTCTCTCAAAACAATCAATATTGGTATGGATATGTATAATATTGTTATAAATATACTGTGACGCAACCGTTAGTATACCTACTTTACTAAAAACATCTCGAAGGGATTCCCGAGCTCCTAAATTATAAATACTACGAATAGCTCTTTTTTGCAAAATAAAAACTGTATTAACATCTGAAGCGCTACCCCATAGCATCAAACCATAGGAGATGATACTATGAAAATAACCGAAATATACTAATCGAGCTGTATCAACGTCGGTTAGTTGACGAACTTTCCTAACCGCGTATGCTGCGGAGCTGAGTCTTCCCGTGAGAGATGACAAATGGGAATTCCACTGAAGCTTCGTATCCAAGGTTATTCCCAGGAATACTGTTGTGTCACTTACATCAAGGATCTCATTATTCAATATCAAATTATAATTAGGTTGTTTAACGTTAGGTAAAGTAAATACCACACATTTCGTTTTTTTGGCATTTAAAACTAGATTATTAGTTGTAAACCAACCATGTATCAGTGATAATGCATTGTTTACATATTCATAATTAGTTCTATTTCTGTCAACTTTGAAAATAAGTGAAGTATCGTCAGCAAACAATACAATATCACAAACACCTCTAACATAGAATGGAAGATCGTTGATGTATATTAAAAATAATAAAGGACCTAAAATTGATCCCTGTGGAACACCCATTTTTAAGACAGATCCAGATGACTTAATTCCATTTATAGAAACATGTTGAACTCTCTGAGACAGGTACGAAGCAATAAGATCAAGAGCCTTCCCTTTAACTCCGTAATATTCTAGGTTACATAATAGCGTTTCATGTTCCACACAGTCAAATGCTTTAGATAAATCACAAAATACACCAATAGCATTCTGTGATTTCTCCCAAGCGTCATATATATGTTTAAGTAGCGCCATGCCTGCATCCGTTGTAGAACGACCTTTGGTAAAACCGTATTGTTCCCTATGAAAAATACCATTTGCATTACAATGAATAAGGATTTGATTTAAAATAATTTTTTCAAAAATTTTACTTAAGGAAGGTAGTATAGAAATGGGCCTATAATTGCTAGGCTCATCTTTGTTTCCATTTTTAAAAAGTGGTAATACTTTGCTACATTTTAATAGATCTGGAAATGAACCGGTATCAAGACATTTATTAAAAATGAACGCTATATGTGGAATAAATAAAATAAATGTTTTCTACAACATTTTGAAGTCGGTGCGGTAAATAACACGAAAATGGTCTTACTCGACGCCGATTTCGAATGTTTTACTAGGCTCGTTTTTTAAGTCGGTTTCATTTTTTGAAAAAAAATGAAACCGACTTAATAAACGAGATATTGTAAGATTATGTGATTTACCTAAGTTACAATAGATTAACGCCAACTGCTCATCGCCGTCAACAAACTATTGCTTTTCCCGATGCAGGACTGTTTATTGAGGAGGAGTTCTCCTGATGTTGCCTTATCAGCTCCACTTCACCATATGCATTGTGACGAGCGTAAATTGTTTAGCATTTTTTTTAAACATTCGAATCGCAAGCCGTGAAACAATTGTTATTGGGTAGTTCCGGTGGCCATCTGTGGTCCTCAACATCAGTTCCACTTTACCAAAAGTGACTTTTTGAGGGTAAATACATAAGTTACTATCAAGAATACCTAAATCGTTATAGGTGCGCCTATAATATTTGAGGAGTTCCCTCGATCTCTCTACGATCCCATCATTAGATCCTGACCTGAAGATAATGGGACCACCTTGGAAGTATACCCTTTCAAACAAAAAAAATAATTTGAAAATAAGTCTACAAACGGCGGAGTAATCGGTGAACATCCATAAAAAAGTCCCTGACGAATTGAGAATCTCCTCCGTTTTTGGAAGTCGGTTAAAAATAAAATCAATATACGCGATGTTAAACACTTTGTATTTATAGCATGTATTCCATTTGTATACTATACAATGCAAGTCTGTAAATATATATTTTTTTATCAAAAAAAGATTCTACAATATTTTGGTTTCTGGAACTTTAACTTGTATAGTTAGTATAAGGATT
The DNA here is from genome assembly GCA_037950945.1 of Hypolimnas misippus. NCBI lineage: Eukaryota > Metazoa > Arthropoda > Insecta > Lepidoptera > Nymphalidae > Hypolimnas > Hypolimnas misippus. Next base: position 77,838 of record JBBEEQ010000024.1, read on the forward strand.
AACAATTAATTATAGTCGGCAGCGAACTGGCAACGTACCAATATCATTACTTATTAGCTATTTCGGATACTTGAAATTTTTAATGTTTCATTGTTAGTGATCGACCTCCGTCTAACATCACGTGGTCGACCAGAAGGACAAATTATTATTGATTACACTCCTTATTTAAATATAAAATATTCTAAAGCGAGAATCACTCTTTTAACTTTTGCTCACCGACTTACACCAACTGTGTGTATTTATTGAAACTTAAATGTGACGTAGGGTCTTAAGGATACTACTAGTAACTTAGTACCTCTAGTACAAGGTTTAATAGTTTTCGATCAGTATTCTTCTAGACATTGACTCGCCGCTCCATATTAAAATCTACATTGTATAATTATGATAAAATTATATATTTCACTAAAATCAGTCAATTAAAGCAGTAAAAAAGAAAATTACTAAAGGTTCACTTTTACTTAAAAATGAACAAGTAAACACGGATGTAAATTGTGTAAAACGGATACACTTAAGTTAAACGTGAGTGAAAGTACCAGGGCAACATAACCGCGCAGGGTGAAGCGGAGCAAATTGCCCGGAGACGAGTCGTTTGTGAGTGCAGTTCGCTATTAGCGCGCCTCGCCCCGCCCGCGCAATATCCGCTGCGCCTGGCAGCTAGTGTTGTCAGACCCGTTCTTCCAAATATCGTGACAAATAAAAAAGCGGGACTGGAACCCAAAATATCGGTCATAATTAAACCTTTAATCTTAAATAGATGAGATCAATTTAATGTTAAGATTTACTTTTACTTATCACCGCACATTCTTGTCCTGCATATCTTGCTCCAGTAATCGATTCTTTAGTTTCTTAAATTGATTATTGTATTTCTACCAATACTAACCTTTAAAAAATTTCTACCAATATAAGTTAGCGATTGGAAAGATTTACATTTTGTGTATATTAATCGGGCTGCTGGCAGGAGAGTCCTGATTCCATAACAAGACAAAAAGCGAGACGTTTCGCTAAAAGCGGGAGATCTGGCGACGCTATTAACAGTGCTCGCCTCGCACGAAGCGTTATGGTGAAAAGTGATGTGATGTGTATTTGATAGCTCCTCTTTTAACCGAAGATGCAAAAGAGCATCATTCAAAGTTTAAACCCTTAGTGTTTCTGCTTTTGACATTGTAGGTTTAAAAAATTAAAAAAGACAGATTCCAAAGTTTTTGATAAATGTTATTAAAACATTTATTATTTATCAAATTATGTTTATTTTACTGACTGACTTTTAAACCTGACCTTCAAATTATGTTTATTAAAAATCCGTTTATTCGTTTTAAGCCATTTTGTTATTTTTACAATTTGGTTTATTGTACTTATTGATGTATATTTTCAAGTTACGTATTATTTTGATATCAGTAAAGTAGTCGAGTCTACTGGCCCAGTAGAAATAGCTCAGATTCTTTCAATAATTAGAAAAGAACGGATAACCTTAAAACGTCTAATCAGATTAATAAATTATAGCCAATGACCATATCGATTACACAAACTTTCAAACAAAAAGAACACATAGACACAAAGACACAAGCAAAACTTATAATACCCCTCATGAATTACCAATTAGCAAAATAATAATGATCAAAAGTCGATTTCTCGACTTGAAAACGAATTAACATAGTAAGTTACTTGATGGAAGCCCGCGCTTATTAATAGTTATCAGTTAAGAGTATTGCAGTGAAACTTGCCCAGGAGTGAGCATATTTATAGCGCAGAGCTTGTTTTATCTAATTAGAATATAACTAGTTTCGCTGGCTGTTCTCTAGAACTAACGCAGTTTTAGGGTCCGGTCGGTTCGCGCAGAATCCAGCGGAACGAGTTCCCGGGTTAACTGGTGACGTATATTTATGGGCCTTAGTGCGGGATTGTTGAAGATAGGTATTTAAAACGATAAAGTACTTTTATATTATTATTGCCATTTTAATTAAGCGTGTAAGAAGAGTAAATATTTTAGCGTGTCTGTGGTTTTGTGTCCTTTAATTTCGGTATGTCAATGAGAAAAAAATGTTCCTTATAATTAGTTTGGAATTATGAATAGCATATTTATTATTTTCGGTAACATACAAATAAACATTTGAACCTCGAAAAAGGAACTTATTTCTATATAATAATAAATTCAATTTAGTATTGATAAGTTAATACACAGATTAAATGAAATAAGAATTAACAACTTATTCCATGAAGTGATATTATGAAAAGATTAGCGCTTGTATTTGTAGGAGCACAGAAGCTCGGTAAAATATCTTATCGCATCGAAAACCTTGAGATTCCATCTCCGAGATGAGGTCGCTGATGACCGGGCAATATTTCTCCTTTAGAATTATACGGTTCAATTTTACATTATTTATACTCTTTCCTAAGTATTTAGATTTATATATAACTATAGTTATGAATGTTATATGTGTATTTTTAATGTATATTGTAATTTAGTTTTTACCTACTCCCAAATAATCCCGAATACCAATGGCAAAATAAAAATAATAATAAAAAATAAAAAATTAAGTATTGATGTTTGTGAAAAATACATTTTATTAAAGTAAGAATTTGTGTGTGTTTTATTAAAGTAAAAATAAAATAGAATTTTAATTAGCTGTTTTTATTATATTGAACCACCAGCTATTAATTAGCTAAGTCATAAAATTTTAAATGTATCCCACGCTGTTATTGCATTCATTAAAGTTCCATTAAAATTATATTAATTTTTAGTTAATTAAAATTATTTTCTAATCTTTAACCTTTAATTAACCTAGTTAATAAAAGTACATTTTATTATCACTTTGTAACAACAACTCAATAGGCTTAATTATAAACATTTTACGCGGAACCAATTTACTAAAGAGAAACTTTTGTCCTTACTGATAGCGCTACTAATATAAATTAGCTACGCGGGTATTTAAATTATCATTATGATTAATTATAAAGATTTACAGCGTAATTGTAACGAGGCTGCGGAGGACAGGGCCATGGCGCCGGCGTCATTAATCAACACCGGCCTAATGATGCTGCGGACGTGTACAAGAACATCTCTGTCGGGCGGTGTTAGGAGGAGAGCGACGAGTGATCGCCGCGTCGCCTCGCTTCCTGGAACGAGGTCACTGCTGCAGGTCTTACAGCTACGCACAATGTTGCCGCGTCTCCGGGGCAGTAAGGAAACCGGAGCCCTGAGCCCTTGTTACGAGTTTTGTCGTCTAAGACTAGGTTTTCTTTTAACGACCGCTCTGCGTATCCTCTTGCTACTTCGCTTTACACGCGCCGTTGAATACTATGTTGTACATTGTTATTGTTTATTACCAGTACCTGTACTGGTTAAACATTGAAGCATGTTATTTATATATATTGTTTACCTCAATTCTGCGTCGAAATTAATGTTTGATATGCCATTTCGAAGATCACGTTTCATTAAATTTTTATTATTTTTTTTAAATTAATGTTTGCATTAAAAATTACAATTTAAAATGATTACGTAACTAATTACTATCGAGAAGTGTTCGCACGAGTCACCCAGTACTCTAGTATGAATTATTATTATGTAGATTTTATTACAATTATTGTAAAAAGATTTTTATATCTCTTTATACATGAGGCAGGAACGCATTAAAATAGAATTATGATGATGTTTACTGCGAGTATGCATAATTATGTCATTGTTTTATTACTACTAGTAACTGGACTTGATAATTATTTCAATTAAGGAATTTGTTTAAGATACTTGTAAATTTTAATATAAGGGTCATTCAAAATATAAGCGAGATGTTCGAATAAAGCGCAGTCATCAGACGAGGCCATGCGCTGACGCCTCCCGCGCTAATTGGAGACGAGTGTTCGTCTGCGTCGGCGGACCTCACTCGGCAGTTTAAGGCCGAGCTACATCAGTACAGTCCCAATATCCAATGACCTTCAATCACTGGTCATGATATCCTTAGTAACATGGTTGCCTAGCAGAAATCGCTGTTTAGCGATAAGGCCGGTAATCGTCCATGTAATACTGTATAGTATTATATTATTGTATGTGTCTTGGTGTATAATAAAGTATACTCTCTTTCTTTCCACTTTCACTGATCTTGTAGACAAGTAATGATTTACTGTTGATGTACAATCGGAGTTACGTAAGATCTAAATCGAGTATTTAAAATATAAAAGTATTGTTTTATCTAATAGACAGTAATTAAATTGAATACTTAAATTTCGTTGTTTAAAAAAAAGTTCAAATTAAAAGACGTTTTCTATTATAAATTAGATAAATCCGTGCCCGTTTTATAACAACTTTATACAGCTAGACCACCGGCGTAGATACTAGCATACTGTGTATAAGAGCAAGCGTATGCTGAGACATAGCACAATATAGCATGAATCTTTAAGTGTCCGATGTCGACACACAGACAAATACGTTAACCGTGGCCAAAGACAAGTGTATAGCATACACGAGTCTGTGGGTAACTGCGTCTGCACCTCAGGATACGCGCAGCCGAACCTGCCGCAGCGCCGCGGCACAGCGGCGACCGACCGCCGCAGTCACGTGTGCTTCCTGTTCTAATGCGGTTAGTTAAGCTCATTAAACTGTTCTTCTTACGACAGACGTTCATCCCGAGTCATGCTTCAAGTGATAGATTATAACACTCTGATGTGGACCTCGTGACTTCCTTGCAAATACATTTTTGATAGATCTATTTGTATAAGGGGGTTACTAGACGTAATTACAAACATACAAGTGTAATGGCTACGCAGGTACGTATATGATTACAAACGTACGCGTCTCTGGTATAATAAACTAGTATTAAAGTTGGTATATATTAATGGTAATTTTGAGTGCATAAAACCTATAAAAAGGAGCGAAACGTCTTAAGATCAGTAAGCGCCTGGAATAGTATTCGCAGATTTTGTAGCCTACAAATCGTCTTCCAGAGCCAGATTTAGGTAAAAGATAAATATTTCCAGAGCTTACGCTGATGTTTATAGATTATAATTTTGTTTCTATTTTACTAAGCGGTAAAAAAATGACTACGGCACGTACAAGGGTAAAACTATGTGTCAATAACTTTTACGATCCATTAGCATGCAACATATGTCAATGTCGTGTCGTGGGGCGGTCGCCGACATGCGCGTGCGCACGAGAGTCGCAGATGAAACGCCGGCGCGGTAATTTACCGGAGCAATCAAGCGACGCTATTCTTTACAAACGGTGTATTCTCGGCGGCGTAGATTAATTTTATCTTTTGAGTTATTTTTAAATTATGCACGCTCGGAGTAAGCGTTTACTGAAATGGCTGCCAGTTTACAGTGTTATGCAAATTGGTTTTTTAATGTTTTTTGCATTGTTGCCAAAATAGCTGCTGTCATTTTAAAACTAAACGAACATTAATGACAGCGTCAATATTCTGTGTAAATGTATAATAAACTTAAAAGGAATGTTCTTAATAAGCGGAACATCGCTATCACTTGTTTTATTATTAATTCGTCGAATGCCAATATTTTTCGTGTTTCAATTGTAATCTAATATGTCGCAAATATAAGAAACCTTAGCTAGTAGTGTTCGTGGTAATGAACAATATCAACAATCCCGCTGAATCGCGCGGTGCCGCGCCGGCCGCGCTCGCCTTACGTTCTGTGAACTGTCGCAGGACAATGCGACGAGGACGGGCGACTGCCGTAACAACTTAACAAGTAACGCGTTGCCTAGCGGCGCTTACTCACTAGCGAACTGTTAACGTTGCAAAAAGTAATGAGGATCTTTTCTTGTATGCGGTGTGATCAGTATTTTCAACTTGTATTCGTAGGCTCTACGCACGCTTAACGTATCTTTCAACTTTATCAGCAATTTATAGGTAGGATACGACAAGCCCTAATATGCATGTGAATACATGCGTCAAAATGCGAGCATGTACAAAACGGACGCAGGCTGTAAAACTAAATTCGTTTGTCTTCACTTTGATTTGGCGTTATGGACTTTTGCAACGAAATAAAACTATTTTATTATATATTTTATCTAAGAAAATTTTGCAACGCTTACGCCAGTGAACAAGAGCCTTAAGAGCCCGTCCGCGACGCCACGCAACGTGACGCCGAGCACGTGGTCAACATCTCAGATTTTTGTTGACTGCGGGTCACTTTCGTTTTTGCGATCATTTAAACTTTACATAAGATTTTCAATCGATTTCGATGGATTGTTTTATATTAAAAAATAATAATGAAAACTAATGCTTGAAAATGAATAATCTTTTTCGTTCCGGGTATTTGTTACTTTATACGACAAGTAAAGAAAAATAGAATATATGTTGTCCGTCCGTTGGACCCTTATCTTTTACGACACGAAGCTCGCTGAATAAAATATGTCTTCTATCACACACAGAATGATACTTCATTGCTAAACTATTATAATTACTTATCTATTAAAAAATCGCTAAACATCCACTTGCTGCATCCGCCAGTAAGGAGGTTAGTGTTGTTAACTCGCTCGTAACACTACAGCTCTGCTCTCATAAACATTTAACGAGTAATCAAACTCTCCGATACGTCGCGCCCTCTCCGTGATGCTGTTATGAACTATTGACTCCGTACTTTTGGGAGCCTCTTAATGGATGTAACAAGATCCTGGCAATAGGTAATGGCATAATCTGTACCAATATTATAAAGCTAAAGAGTTTGTTTGCTTGAACGCGCTAATCTCAGAAAAGAACTAGTCTATAATAACTATTCGAACTAGTTCGAATTCACAAGTTCTTTTTGTGTTAGATAGACTATTCATTGAGGAAGGCTATAGGCTGTATTACATCACACTACGACTCATAGGAGCGAAGCAGGAACCATAAACGCGACGGACAGCTAGTTTAGGTATAAACTACTGACCCGCACCGGTTTCGTCCGGGTTACATATAGATTTACAATCTCTTAGGAGTATTATTTTACGCCGTTTTTAAAACAACGGACTTTCATACAAGCGTTAATTCCTTATTTTACTCGATATTAATTAATCGATAAAGATACATATTTACGTATTGAGATTTATATTAGCGAGTTCATGCTCTGACTTACACCAGGCCAATTTTTGGGTGTCTGTGACCAGTATCGTAAGGTTACTTTATCGACTGATATTAGGGCCATGTAATATTATATATGTATTGGATAATTAAAGTCAACAAACAATTAATTCAAACACTTAACGTCCAACTCGAATCGTTTAATTATAGCTGACTGGTTTCGTAGTTAGAATGTTAAACACTCATTCTAATGTCCGAAGACAGGCCAAGAGAGCCAGTAAAAAATATAATTAGCTTGCATTCTTTATAGCTTCGCGCAGACGACGTCTAGACTGAGTCGGTTTATTTTAAGACAATACATCGCCGTTACGATTAATGTTTCATTATACTCTTGTAGGCTTCGCTTTTGACAATAAAATTTAAAAAAGGAACATGAAATTGTATGAATATAAAAATTCTAATTTATTTTACTTTTCATATAAAAAATAGCTGGCACGCGAACAGGCGGTATACCTGATGTTAAGTGGATGTTTGCAATTCCAGAGATGACACAAATATGTTGCCAGCTTAAAACAGGATTAAAGGATGAAAGTGACTAGGAAGTAAGGAAGGCAAGGTGATTATGCTTCCGGCTCTTTCACTCCCTGTACGAAAACTAGCTTTATCAGCTATTTCACGTTAATCTTTTATGAGAGTGAGGTACCGCGCCGGATTAGCTACCGTAGCTATACAGACTGACTACAGCTAGGATCTACCTCAGTTATTCAAACAAATACGTAAAAGCAATACGTGAAATTAAGGTGAAAAATAAGAAAATCATGTCGATTAATTACGTGAAGCCGCATACAAAGCTTGTATTGTGATTTTTCTACACCAAAGGCTATCCACTCCTGACTTAGTGCTTTTCCTTAATTCAATGAACCCGATTTATGATAGCACCTTGGTGTAAATCGGTTAGTGTTTAATATACTGCGTCCCATTACAGTTCGTCCTCCATTCTCTCAATAACAACCCAGGGAATCGGGTCAAGGAAGTGGCATCCAATACAATTAAGTATGCCTGAAAGGTCTGAACCTTGGAAACTGACGCTAACGGCCAAAGCTTCTCACGGACCGAGCGGAGAGATGTCGAATGTTCAGGCGAAATAGAGCTTTTCTGTAATTCTTACGGATTAATTTGGAATGATTAATGAAGATGTGATATAAAGAATGTTCCTGAATTTTTTTTCCTATTTTGGATCCTTTGAGGGACGAGACGCCACGGGAAGCTACAGACATTTACGCCCGTAATGAGTCTGTCTTGTATAATTGCTGGAGAGACTGAATGAGTACATAAACTGACAGGACGCCGCGTTGGGTACTTTCAAATTAAAATATTGTTTGTTAAGTATAGTATGTACTTTTGGTTTGAATATTATCATTTTCATAACTGTTTGACTGCGTTGTATCGAATTGTTTTTACCCGATTGACCTTAAAATTATTCATCGTCGTCATTAGGCAGCAGGTTTATGATTTTTCAATTGGTGAAGAGGATCTATTTGATTTCAAAGAGAATACTTACAGTTTAGTCCTATAGAATTTTTACCCGGAAGAAGAAAGAATTGAATTTTAAATCAAATAATTTTCTCATTTCGATCTTGAAGTCGGTTCCTTTTTTTAAGTCATATTAAATTACCAAAGTCTTTTCCATGCTTTCTTAAAAAATACTTCACTTGTTAACCGCGTGCACCGCCTGTGTCGCCCGCCGCAGTCGGCTAGAAGTAGCCCAACAAGTAACAGGCGCTTACTCGGGCTCGGAGGCTGCGGGACCGTCGCACGATTACACAATATTAACCATCGTGTTTTATTTGCTGTTCATTTATTGGGATGGTCTAAAGTAAAAATATGTGATTTAGATCATCTTTTTATTCCAGTAATAACCTAATGGTAAATAGAAAAATGTTTCTTTGTTTTTCTAGTATTATCTTTCATTTTTGAAACAATTGAATAAGTTATTATTTATTTCTCGACATGTTTTAGCTGCCAAGCGTAAAATAACGATATAACTACATGTCTTCTTAAAAATTTAGAAATTAAATTAATTCCTGTAATAGAGTAGATTTACGTGTAATACAGAGCAAACAATGTCAGAAATTATGGTTAGCAGCATTGCACGTAAATTAAGATCGAATAATAATGCAATATTTTAAAAATGATGTTAGATAGAAATTAATTGGATTTAATTCCAAAAGCATAACTTTTGATTTCTACAAGTTTTTTAATAGACAATCCAGCGTGCAACAGTGACACATTAGCAAAATTAACTGATTTAAAAACATCTCCAAAAGTAAAAAAAAATCATAATATAATTATGTTAAATATTATATATTATAATAATGAATATTAAATAATAAATAAAGCTATTGCGGCTTATAAATTCAAATTTGTTTTTTGATTGACTTCAAAGTTAACTTTCTTATTTTTAGAGTACTCATATATAAGTTTGTTTTTTACTATGAATTTAAGTCAAAATTCTAATGAAATCTTTACATACCACGCATATTCTTATATAAAATTGAGAATGATATTTGACGTCACCGTAATTAAAATCTCACGGATAAAAGCAGTTTTTGTTTTAGCTTACGTTTGCATGGAGCGCCGTGCGTCGCCGGCGACGGCAGAGCGCGTGCCAGTTATTTCAACGCTCTTCATAAAAACTCGCCTCACGACACTCGAATACTTCAGCGTTAGCTGGAATTTTTATAAACAACTCGTACATTTTCTTAAGCGTCGAATAAAACGGCGCACACATATCTCACACCGCGTACATTACGGAGTGATATACGATTCTGTGAATGTGAACCATGTGCATTCTTTATTTTCTTTAATTTTCGCGAATCTCGTGTTGTTTTTGTCGTAAAGTATCGCTATCGAGTGCGTTATGAAGTCGTGGCTAGTAATAAAAGAGTAGAAGAAATGAACGTGTCGTTGAAAGGGCGGCCGTGCGCGTCGTAAACAAATCGTAAATAGTGATTGATAGATCACGGGGCGTCCTTGCCGACTTATTAACGCCGGCGCGTGCGCACTGCACTGACATTATACAGCTCGTAAGTCACTTCGCTCTGATATTTCTCTCGAACGGCTATTTCCGACAGTTAAAAGGATTAGGCTGCCAGTTTTGTTATATTTATAGTCGGCGATAAAAATAATTAATGATATAAACATTTAAAGGTGTATTACGTGCTCTCCGGATCGCTTTAAACAGTATTGCGGTTGTTTATCATTTGCTGCGGCAACAATTTTATTATTTTTATTTAGTAGATTCGAAAACGTAATTGTATAATTCACGGTGTACGCATTGAGAGAGATATCTTTGTTCCCTATTAGCTACGGGTCTATAACGAAGTCCAGCGGCCGGCGCGGCGCGGGGCCGAGCGCCGGCCGACCGCGACGAGACTTGTTGAAATTATTGTGGTATTCCAAATTATGTCTGGAGAGTTTATGAGATAATATAAGTGGAGTAATAAACTATGCTTCATGAGATTACTTTGTATTTAATTAAATGAAATAACATTTTTTTCTCAAGATCCTGAATCGTATAAGTATATAAAAAGCTATATTCTTTAGTAAAATATATACTACAATTAGAACATACCATATTCTAAAATATTTGGCTATTGAGTAAAATTTTTAAGAGCGAAGGCTAAAAAAGTTGACTCGATGTTTTAAATTTTTTTCTCGAAAAGTCGATTTTTCTAACATAGCAACCCTTAGCAGACCTCTAATGCACTCGCTAACTGCGTTAGCGATTCGCGACTAGTTACCGAGAGTGGCGACCAGTCGCCACTTCGCCCCGAGCACTTACGAGTAGTTACGAGTATGAACGATCGCTTTAGTTTCATTACGTGTCGCCGACGGACTGCGCCGTAGAGTGTCCCTTTGAGAGCGGCTAAAAGCTTCCGAATACCTTTTTAAGACTTATATAAGAAATCAATTTATAGAACTTTTAGAATAATATAGTACATTTTGAAATAAATTATTTGTTCTGCAAATTGGAAGGAGTCCATAGAAGTAGTCCGAAAGTTATTTTAATTAAGTTGGTTTGTTATGTTTAGCGAAAAATGAATTAATATTTTTGTCAACAAAAGTAACGAACTTAATTTATGAAAAAATAAAAATACACACTTATATTCCGGTGACTCACAACAATTATTGAGCTAAATGAGCTGAAATTCACACTTGTGATGGTTTTAAATGCGTTGTCGTCTAATGACTTAGGACATTGAATTTAATTGCATGCCATCCTTGCTATATCTATGAAAATTCTTCTTTTTCTGATATTTAGGGAATGATAGGAACGATTATCAGGATTTTTAATTTTCACTTTCATATGTGATAATCATAATTACTGAATGAAGGCGACTGGTCCTGTAAGGGAGGGAAGCTTAACCCACCACGTTGTTTCTCTGAACATTAAAATAATATCGTTAATATGTAGAAGTGTAGCTCTGTTCTTGTTTATACACTCAGTAATAGTATTGTCTCAGGGAAATTAAAGTTTTGGTATCGATGCGCTTAGGATCTTTATTAAAATTTCTTTTATCTATACTAATAATAAAATTCTAGCGGGTCGCTGTCTGTACATGGAAGATATATGAAAAAAAATCTTACTGGGCGCCTTTACCAACGCAATAGAACCCAAAACTAACATTTTTAGAATTCTTATCTGTTTGTCTGTTTGTCTGTTTGTCTGTTTGTCTGTTTATCTGTGCGTTTGTGCACGCTAATCTCAGAAACGGCTTATCCGATTTAGATGCGGTTTTCACTAATATATTGTAGTAAGCTTCACTTAACATTTAGGGTTTGTTTCATGTCAATCGGTTCATAAATAAAAAAGTTATGTCAATTTATGGGTTCACGTCGAACATTATTTTGTACTTTTCACTAAATGCATGAAAGTATATACAGTACTTATATCAAAAAATACATTTTTCAATTTTTGTTTCCGACTAATCTTTAAAACGGCTGAACCAATTTTGATGGTACTTTTACTTGCAGTTAGCAAATGTTATAAGGAGTGACTTCTATTTTAGGTATTTTTAATCGATACGTACATAAAAAATCTAACGGGTCGCTGTCTGTACATGACAGATATATAAGAAAAAATATTATTGGAGGTCTTTACCTACGCAATAGAACCCAAAACAATAATTTGTTAGATATTTGTCTGTTTATCTGTGAGTTTGTGTCCGCTAATCTCAGAAACGGCTTATCCGATTTAGATGTGGTTTTCATTAATATATTGCAGTAAGCTTCACTTAACATTTAGTGATTGTTTCATTTCAATCGGTCCATAAATAAAAAAGTTATGTAAATTTAAGAGTTCAAATCGAACATTTTTTTGTAATTTTCACTAAATGCATGAAAGTATTTACAGTACTTACATCAAAAAATCCAATTTTTTAATTTTTTGTCTGTCAGTCTGTTTCCTACAACAAATCTCTGAAACAGCTGAATCAAATTTGATGGGACTTTCACTTGCAGTTAGGGGATGTCCATTAATCACGTGAGGCCCAGAGGAGGGAGAGGGGATGGAAGAAAAAAAATTACGAAATATCACAAAGTCAAAAAGTTCTTAAAATCATTACTTGATTAATGAACAGCCCCTATACCTAGCTAATATTATAAGGATTAACTTAGGCTACTTTTATTAAAAAAATATATTAATTTTAATAAATAAGTAAAAAAGAGATAATTCTCTTAATATTTTGTTATTGCATAATCGCGATATACATATAAATGGATGCTGATAAGCAATAATGTCTCAACCCACAAAAACTCAAATTTTAAGATATTGATGTATATTGATACTACGTCACCTATTTAACATTATCCAAACAAATTTCAAGTCATCTAAACTAAATAAGTATGGAAAAAAGTTTCTTAATTCAATGTTTCGTATTTCAGGTGGGTTCCATATTTTGCAATTTATAAAATAATCTCAAATATTTAAAAACTTACTATTATCTATACTAATAATAAAATTCTAGCGGGTCGCTGTCTGTACATGGAAGATATATGAAAAAAAATATTACTGGGGGCCTTTACCAACTTAATAGAACCCAAAACAATGATTTTTAAAATTCTTATCTGTTTGTCTGTTTGTCTGTTTATCTGTGCGTTTGTGCAGAAACGGCTTATCCGATTTAGATGCGGTTTTCACTAATATATTGTACTAAGCTTCCCTTTACATTTAGGCTTTGTTTCATGTCAATCGGTCCATAAATAAAAAAGTTATGTCAATTTAAGGAATCACGTTGAACATTTTTTGGGCTTATCACTAAATGCATGAAAGTACATATATACAGTACTTACATCAAAAAATACATGTTTTCATTTTTTGTCTGTCAGTGTGTCTGTCTGTCTGTTTGTTCCGACTAATCTCAGAAACGGCTGAACCGATTTTGATGGTATTTTTGATATTTTTTAATCTGTACATATAAAAAAACTTCTAACGGGTCGCTGTCTGTAAATGAAAAATATTATTGGGGGCCTTTACCTACGCTATAGAACTCAAAACAATAATTTTTAGAACTTTTGTCTGTTTGTCTGTTTATCTGTGCGTTTGTGTTCGCTCAGAAACGGCTTATCCGATTTAGATGTGGTTTTCATTAATATATTGCAGTAAGCTTCACTTAACATTTAGTGTTTGTTTCATTTCAATCTGTTCAAAAATAAAAAAGTTATGTCAATTTAAGGGTTCACGTCGAACATTATTTTGTACTTTTCACTAAATGTGTGAAATATATACAGTCCTTACATCAAAAAATTCATTTTTTTATTTTGTGTCTGTCAGTCTGTTTCTTACGACTAATCTCTCACACAGCTGAATCAAATTTGATGGGACTTTCACTCGCAGTTAGAGGATGTCCATTAATCACGTGAGGCCCAGAGGAGAGAGAAGGGATGGAAGAAAAAAATCACGATATATCACCAAGTCTAAAATGTTCTTAAAAACGTTACGTGATTAATGGACAGCCCCTATAGCTAATATTATGAGGATTGACTTGGGTTACTTTTATTAAAAAATATATTTATTTTAATGAAATTAATAAAAATGAGAATTACGCGATATCAAAATATTGTAGAAACCAATAAAATAGTGAACAATTTCCGATTTAAGAAGGGAAGGTATACATCTATACAAATAAATAAGATTGATATGTCTGCTGTAATTTTAAATTAATGCATATGAAAGTATACACGGTACTGACAGCAAAATTACCAATTACCAAAAAAATTTTGTCTGTCTATTTGTCACTCAATTTGTTTCGGCTAATATCTGAAACAGCTGGACCGATTTTGACGAAACTTTCACTAGCAGAAAGTCAATCTAATGAGGAACAAAATTGAAACCGATGAAATATTGAGCAACATCTGATTCAAATAGGGAACATATATATTATATAAATATTATAATTAAAAAAAATAATATATTTACTGGGTAATTTTTTTACTGGATATCATAGACCAAAATCCGAAACTATAAGCAATAGCGAAAAATAATTAAAGGAGTTACAGTGCCGATTTTGATAAAAACTAAAAATATCAGTAGTTTTTTGACAAATAAGTTTTCCTAGCCAGAAAAGAACACGTGGATTTCGCAAAAATTAACATTCTATATAATTGCATCATCTGATACTGTCACATATTATAAGGATGAACTTTAACTTAAAACAGTTAACTGCAACAAAAAGAAAAGACTAATTTTTTACAAAATTCTATCAAATTAATACATTATTTAAATCTTTAGTAATTCTTCAAAAAAACGATCATACCTAAAAGTGAAATTTTAAAATTATAACGGGATGTTTTAACGCTAATAGCGGGTGAGTACAATAGCCGAGTCAAGTGAAATAAAGATTTTCAATAAATTGATTAATCATTTTAATGATTATCTAAAGCTATCTAGGTAACTGAATAGGCAACGAGAACCAAAACAAACGTCACATTCTATCAACTTTGTATAGCTCACATAGAAAAAATAGACAAACATAAAATAAGTTAATGTGAGTTATTCATATTATATATTTTCGATTGTATTGTTCACACTCTTCCTTACTTTAGTAGGTGACTAGCATTTTGATGAAACCTATAAACAAATCGTTTGAAGTAATGCAGACTTTTTTTTCTGAACTTACCGGGACCCATGACTTAACCCACATATTTGATTTTGTCTGTGTAGAATCGATTACTAAGAAAGTAGAAGTAGAAGTTATCTAATTCATATATAGATTTAATGTTATTTTGTAAAAAAATAAATCTTTTCCTTTAATTTGTCGCTTATTATTATTTTCCAAAAGTTGATTCTGACAGGTGACACTATTAGGAGGTGCAATAATACAGAATGTATTTTTTTTTTCAAAATTAGTGGGTTCTATTTCTGGCCTGGAGAATCATGAAATCAAAAACAACTTATGATTCAGTTTAGATTTCTCAAAATCGGACACGAGACTCGATTAAGTATTATTTTCGCGACTCCTTACAGATCCGGATTTGGCTTATCAACCTCAGTTAAAAAAGTCACCCGATGTATAATATAAGGAGAACCTCGGCGGAAACATACTGTTTTACAGTCGAAATTTTAAAGACTAGCACAAAACACTTTTCTTCAACATTTATTGTGAAAACCGTGGAGGAATACCGTATCTGAGTTAGAGTCTGTTTATAAATACAACCAGGAAGTTCCCAAATCCAAAGTAAAAAAGCTCCTTTCTTAAGCAGCACCGCAGATTATTATAACTTTGCTTTGCAGGAGACATGCCAAGCATTCTGTAACCCACGCGAACGAAGTCGCGGGCACAGCTAGTCATCTAATAAATACTGTATTGGCCCTAAAATGAGCATATGAAGAAAAAAGGAGTTATGCTAAACTTACTTTTGACATATAAATATTCCAATGATAATGTGTTTTCTATCCAATTGTCATTACTTTTGAACGTAGTGAGGTGTCCTGGTTCGGCTAAGTGAATGCTAATACGACAGGGCACGTGTCAGTATGCGCGGCACGCGGCGCCGGGCTCCACGCCTTCCGCAAGCCCCAAGCGCTTCATTGAACTGGCAAGCCTTGTCAAAACTCTGACGTATTTTCATATTAAATTCCATCGTCGTATTACCCTTCCAAGAAATTCCACCCTCAGACCAAATTGATTAATTAACTTCAATTAATACTGCTTGCCCGAATCGAATATAACATAATTATCGAGGAAAATGAAAAATTGTCGCTACTATGTAGTATTAACAGCGAAGTAAAGACATGCAGTAGAGTAAAGAGAAAGTAAAAGACATGTAGTTTAGGTAACTTTTTTGTGACTGTAAGAAAATAATTATTATTTAAGTCAAATAAATAACGTTTTTAGCGAAGAAATTTACATTTGTAACAAATTCTATTCTAATATCGGCGTATAAACGGAGTAACACGTTGACAACACCATAAACGCACACAATAACAATGCCATGTATTTCAGCCCAGGTGCACCAGGCTCTCAGACTTTCGCGAAGTTGGCGCCGTGCCGAGCGCCGCGCGGTCCTATCGCTGCACCATTGTAAAACACATGCTATGAGTACCCCCTGCGCTCCGTACAGGACTAGTTACGATCTGAAACTATAACCCCTTGCAAACTATTTTGGTATTTATGAGAACGCAATAAAGAACCTAATGGTCTGGATAGTTTGTCTCTAGCGATGCTACTCTATGGTCAGTTGCAGTACGCATTGCGGACGTCGCTCCCGTAGTGCGGAAGAATGCAAATAATAGTATTTATAAGAAGCCATATGGGTCGAAAGTTTGAAAACAATTAAAACTTGTGTTGAAGTTATTCAGGGCGGTCGCCTTAACCGGGCCGGTTTATGTACGCTTTTTACGAGCAAAAACTTTGAAGTATAACAATAGCTCTGACAAAAAATGTAACACAATACCACGCATTAATTCGGAGAAACGTTTTCAGAGACGTAAAAGAATATTATGAAATTGTATGTATCATAATATTTTACAGGTCGCTTGCGCAACAGCAGATGGTCGCGGCTGCACTTGGTACAGCCTCGCGCACGAACTAACGCGTGAATATATTCGCGGGAAAACGTTCCCTAGTAATGAGGCGGATATTACAAAACGGCGTGGCTCGTGATCGGTTAGCGTAGTCGGGTGTGCGACGCGTTGTGAGTGTAGTGTTGCAGATTGCTCGTCGTAAATCATAACCTGGTTTCGTGCATCGCGTGCGGTGACGCAACGCGCACGATCAGCGTATTCAACTACGATTTTACCAAAACGCGTTTACTCTTATTGTATTATTTTTATGCCCACTGAAAATCAACAGCATATCACTCTAAATTTGGGTTCAAACTCTCATAAACAGTTTGTTAATTTATTACTTTACACAAGGTAAACAAACATACAATGTCAGTAAAAATACGATACTCCTAATTATTTAGCTAAAAGTATAACTTGCAATACATATTTTCATAATCATAATTTCGAGATGTGTTGTTATACAATCTTTTGATTCTTATTGCGAATAATATAGACACATTTATATAAGTGAATTTTACATTTTTATTTTTCAGTTCGTGTCAACTCGTGACCACGATGAATGCAACTTCATCGAAACGCCAGGCAATAAAAAGATATTACTACCATTAGTTATCGCGATAAGAGCCTTTATATTAAATATGGAAAGTATATATTGCATACATCTAAATATTAATATCCGATTTTAAACATTTTATATGAAATTACACATGAATGTTTTGTTATATATACCATTAATTACGGAATAACTCTCCTGGAAGTGGAATCGCTCCCGCTCCTCTCCGCAGCGTGGCCGGCGTCGCCAGGTCTCGTAAAAGTTTAACAGCGCCGTAACGCCAAGTGCTCGTGACCCGCTGCTCCCGACTCGTTGTATTCTTATCCACTTGTGCTCACCGCCCTACTCGTACGTGCCCTAATATTTCACTGTAGAAAACTACATGTTTTCAAAATATACCTAATAATAAAAAGTTTATGTTGTCTTGAATCCTTAATTTGAGTAACATAGTGTATTTTTCATAGAATTTATGTTTACCTAAAGGATTTAACTCACAGCGTCCACTTTACATACATGGCTTGAATGATTGACGACAATCATCGACATCTTACGCTAGAGTCGGGGTGGGCGACGTAGGCCGCGACCCACACGCCGTCGACCGCGACGTGCACCCACGAGCTTAGCTCCTAGCCGGCTGTGATTTAAACGAACACAGGTTCCGCAGATAAAAAAGAATTAGTCTGTGTCGGTGCCTTGATTTGTTGCAGCGTATAAATGTCCTGACGGGAAAGGCCTCGTCCTACACTCACTGCTATTGTTCGTAATTGTCAAACGTGGGACGAAACCCACAGGTAATTTTAATGCCACCAGAATCAAACATAAAAAATTGATTTTTTGTTCACTACTAGTATTTTTTGAACTTTTACGTTTAAGTTTATTATGAACATTTTTTATTAATAATTAATGAGCCATGATACTTTTATTATAATCTTTATTTATGTAAGTATAGGGAAAGTTTATTTTATTATTTTTAGCGCGTTTAAATAACAGCTTGTTTTTAAAACATTTTTTTATTTTAAATTTTTTATAGACAGTGTATGTAATAAATTTTGGTTTTGATATCACACGATGGATCTCTATTCTAATGACTTGATATACGTTCAAGTATTTTTTATTAGCGCACGGTTCAACGCGTCGAGAAGAGAAAGTGCGGTCATTACTAGATGAGGTTTAGTGATCGCGGTAATGTGTGCGTTCATCACGCGCTGGAATGTTCATAGCTTCGCGTAGGAGTCAGTGACACACGCCTATGTCAGCTCTGGGTACTAATTGATATTTGAAACCTAACTAAACGGCGCGCTGTTATGTTTAATTTGCATATACTCGTACTTGTTTTGATAGCTGTCTAAACATATTTGGTGGGTGTGAATTGTATTGGTAATCCATTTTAGTCGCGGTTTTATTTGCGTATCTAAGTTAACGCTTATAAATATTCTTGTTTGCAGTGAATAAATAAATAATAAAGCACAGTGCCAAATTATTCTTTCAGAAAATGGCGTTATATTTACGTAAAAGTACTGATTATTTTAGCATTTTATTTCAATTTCATCACCTTAAGCGATGTCCTTTACTATGTGTCTATAATAATATTTCTACCAATTATGATACCCCGAAAGACCGTCAATCAAGTTTTAATTACTTCTGACGATTCTGAAATCTTTTAGTAAGGCGAGTCTTATCTTGTTCACTTTATTCCGAGGCTGCGTAACTTCTTGATTACTTTTCCGCCATTACTGAGGATTTGCTTTTTAATTTCCCTCACCGCAGATCCGCGTTATATCTTCCTTACACAATGGTAGGTATTTCCAGACATGTAAAATTTTTATTTCACATTTTTATATTAATTGAAGTTAATTTACATGTAGGCAAGTATGTTCAATCACTTTCTCGTACGAAGTGAGTGCTACACGATGTCTAAAACGATTACCCATAAAATGTCGAAGTTTTTTTATTTTGCATTCTTACAACTGTAGCGCTTATGTTGGATCGATTAATTAGCACGTGTTATTTCTCTTACAGTTATTTGATTCAGTGCAATTGCAATAGAGGATGATGGTCTTCTGGATGGGGAATCATTGATAGGTGTTGCGAGTGTATGTACTTTTAATTTTAAGTATTTTTAAGTGAATAGTAACGTCTATGTAGGCTTTTATCACCCCCAGTAGTTCGGCTTCAGTCAAGTATCACCCTTTTTGATTGCATTCGACTGAGATAAAACTATGTTATTATTTTTTTCAAATTCCTGTAAATTGAGTCTCAAACAGTATTTTCTAATTTAATTATATAGATACTTGCTTTTATTTTTTATAATTTATTAATTAAAAGTAATAAAAAAACTCAACTAAAGTAATAAAATACTCTAATATTGAACGGTACATTCTGTCGCTGCTCAAAAAATTAATAAATGTCTCCAACGGTTTTGTGTCACGCCAGCTGTCGGGTAGCATATTATGTTTTCACATGTCGTCTGATGCTCAAAACATTTGTGAAACTAATGGCAGTTTTATTTAACAAAATGCTATGTTTTTTTATTTAGATAGACCTCTGCTAGCAGTTTTGAGTGGTATGTACCATTTTCATTTCGTTATACAACATCTATCACTTTATCATGACATTTTGAATATTTTTTAAACTAAAATCCTCTTTTAACTGCCAAAATGGTGCTTACTTTTATAGCGGTAGTTGTCGATAATTAGCCCTCAACAAGTAGCCAGCTGCTCCAATAAAAAATGTAATTTTATTGTAACGAAGACTTTGTGTTTTTGAACAAGGCTAAACAATAAATATTTTCATCGTTCAAAAGCGTGCCGTTAAAACGAAATCGTGTGTGCGGGGTGTCGGTGCTCGGTAGACGTAGAACAATGCGAGCTCGCACAATGCGAGTCCCGGCGAGGGCGATCTCTCAGCTAGTTGTTAGCTGTGAACTCACCGCGCTTATCGCCTCCATCGCAGCTGGCGGCGGCGAAAGTCTGCAGACGTTAGTGCAGCGTCACAACCGCTGAACTGTTATTTAATTTTATACTATACGTCTACTTTTTAGAAAAATATAACCAAATGTTATGAGCAGTGTGCCTAAGTTAATTAATACGTGTTTAATTAATTAAATGTTGCTGTTCCAACTGTCATATGTAATTAATTTAAAATTGAATAAATATAATTAAATACTCTTGACTCCTTTTGGGATTTTTTTTTGTTTGACTATTGATTAATTAACATATTAACATCCAAATAACAGTAACTCTAACTTTTTCTTAGTTTCAAGTAATTTTCTGGAAGTTTTAAACAAAATCCATTACCCCATCTATCTTGTGGGTGTGGTATTCACTTGTTACCAGATGTCCTCCCCTTCCTACTATCAGTATAGTGTGTATCGACGCTAACCTGCGGCGTGAAAGTGCGCGGCCCTTCAGTCAATGTTTTCAATAGCCGGCGCCCGGAGAGGTGTCGCGGGTGACGCCCGGAGCTGCATTCAACGCTTTCTAGCTGCTCTTATCTGCGAGCCGATGGAGCGCTCCCGATGGGAAAGAGAAATGGATTGCTTTTTAAGCTTTTAATGTTCAACGCACACACGAATGAAGCACTGAGCACTATGTACAACCATAGGTTCTTGTATTCATTCCACTTATATGGTGAAATGCCACTCGCTCATTCCGAATCTGTGTAACTACACATATGACAGTATGTTTCGTTTATGGCGTAAAAATCAGTAAGAACGGTTTTTACGAAAATTAGCCTTGAAAAGAGCGCCCGCAATTTAATCCTTCCGAGCCGCTGAGGACGATTTCCTCGTTTAGGGTATTTTATACGGCGCATAATAATAATAATTCTGTTGAATTAGCATCTAAAGTAACGTGAGTCATTGTTTGTTTATTTATTTATTTATTTATTTCAATGCTTTATTGTACAATACAAAAGTATTAACAAAAGGCGGGCTTAATGCTACTGCATTCTCTACCAGCCAACCTTAGGATGTACAAGAAAGAAAGATGTAGGTGTACAAAAAAAAAAAACAAAAATATTATATTGTGTTAAATAATGAAACGATAATATAATATAATATAATATAATATAATATAATATAATATAATATAATATAATATAATATAATATAATATAATATAATATAATATAATATAATATAATATAATATAATATAATATAATATAATATAATACAATATAATATGAGTACATATAATGAAGATTCCAAATCAACCATTATTGCTTTGATTTAGGTAGTATTTTTTTAGAGCAATTTTAAAAGTGTTTCGCGAAGGAGATTTCCTAATTTTTTCCGGTAAGCTGTTCCATAAACGAATAGCAGTTACAGTGAACGACATCGACATAAAGCCTGAATGGTGCGGTGGAAATGACAACAACAGGTTTTCCGTGGAGCGAAGCGATCTGTCATGAGCGTCAGTCATTGTTTAACGATTTTTACTTAAAACAAAAGATGTTTTGACACTTGGAATAGATATTTATGCTTATCTGCAATCGTATGTATTGCGTACATAAACAAAAGGGTTACTGCAATATTTCATCGCTTAGAAACATAGGATATTAATTAAACAGAAATTTAGTTGTAAATTAGCGTTCACTACACAAACAATCAAAACTGAATACTTGTACGGTATAAGGATCATCAGGCGATGTAAATCACAGATTCGATCTTGACCTTAAAGTTCACTATCGTAATTTGCTCAATCATAACACTACAACTGTACCTACTAATATAAATTTATCGGAATAACTACAAAAACCTCACAGAGTGCTTAATCACACTAATCATTACTCAAGAGGAAAAAAATGCACTTGTAATTTTCTGCATATACCCAATAATAAATACTACAATTCAGTCATTTTATATATGTTACTTAGAATTTTGAGGCTCATATTTATGAAGCCCAAAATACTAACATTGCTATAAATATAATTCGGATCGAAGCTAATGCCATCAATATTAGATCACTTTCTTGGCAGTAATGAGTCAGTGTTGACGTCACACGACTAACTGGAAGGCGCTTGATACGCTCGATACAAAGATCAACAACGCGCTTGTTTCCTCAATCGGACAAAGGTATAGGCCATGACGTATGTGTTAGCACTCGCCGGTCGTGTGCGGTGCATGAGTTAGGTGTGCTTGAAATAATCACGAAGTAATCGCGTTTTTATATATGTTTTTGTTGGGTATGCATCCTCCTAAAATTTTTAATTTTCTCTTATGTGTTTAAGGTACAAAAATAAATAATTAATAATAGATTATTATAAGAGTGCTACCAAAATTGGAATCCTTTATTAGTTGATTGTAAATGTTTTTATCATATATACGTAAGACGAGAATAAAATTTATAAGTTTTAGTCTCGAGAGCGATCTAAAACAACTCTGTAACCCAGTAACAGATCCGTCGTAAGTAGTTACGAAAGCTTTGAATGGCAAAAATAGAGCACTGACAGTAAATCCTTGAAAAACTTATGTAAATCTTTATGAAAGTTTGAGAGTAAAACTTATTAGTGTAAATCACGTCTAATAGCTTCAGCCCTCGAGGTATGGTACAAAGCCTGTGTATTATTCTAATATACATATATTAGCCTTATAAAGTGCACCTAATAGTAATTGGAGAGATTGACGTACATATGTAACAACAACTCTTGCTGCAATATGAACAAACAATAGAAATATTCGCATCTGAGATGATAGGACGATTATAATATTTCACGTGCCACATCACCGGGAAGCACGATGTCTGGAGACGGTGGTGATGCTGGTCGCCGGCATTAGTATGCGGCTCGCTCCGACGCGCTGCAGCCCGCACCCTCCTGCAGATTATCTTCGAAAGCGACGTCGCGTCGGCGTTATCTCTGGAGAAATAATTTCTATTCATAAAAGAAATGTCTGGACCCTATTCATGGAATAGGTACGTAGTCTTTATAGTGCACCGCGCCGTTCTCATATTTCTGTAGTAAAGAAGAGATAAAATTATTTTTTACGTATACAGTTTATATATATAATTTTTTTTATTTAAAACTTTTTGATACCCGATGTTTTTATGATTACTCTGACATTAATTCTTATTTTATATTGTTATGAAACTATCATAATTGTACATAATTTTATAATAAATTCATAAACATACTATATAATATACAGTATTGTTGCACATAAAGCTCTTCTTATACTTAGCATTAATTCTCCATGTATGTAATGATATTAAATACCAAAACAACCAAAAGAGCACTTCGCAGTTGCAAGTGTGAAGATAAACATCCTCGCGGCTATTTATAGTACAGGATTGTTATCTAGGCATGCGAAGTTCTGAGCGGCGAGGCCTCATATCGCAGCTGCCGGCGCCAGGCCGCGACCCGCGACCCGACGCTTCGCCGTGACAGGCGTCAAGCGTCAGGCGTCAGCTACCGACATCTGCGAGTGTAGCAGCTGTGATTTACGAGCTACGAACAATCGGGACCCTCGTTCGACGCACGCATTCATCATCGGGAGATTTGCGACGCTTAATAATCAACGCTGCACTCGAAAACAATGCCAATATGCGCACGCGGGGCACTCAATAATGGCCCCTCGTGTCACAGTCTCTTGTTGCGGAGGGGTGGGGGCTGTTTAATGTCCTAAATCATTTGGTGTTGTTTCATATGCAGATGCGCATTGCTTGCTAGAGCGATGACCTGCTGTATTCCGCTGAGGGTCGTGTTGTAAAATTTGTATTATTTACGCTTATGCAATCATTAAACAAAATGTAACAGGTACATTGTATGAGAAAGTTCCTCATATTTTTTACAGGAGTTTTTCAAAGCGGCGACAATGGTAAAACTATAGGAAACATTAAAAAACAATAATGGTTTCGCGGGAATCTAGAAAATAAATAACGTAAAAAGAAATTATTTTTTTAATAGGCATGTAGAGCTTTTTATAATTCTATATTAATAAATATCAATATTTGTATCTATACTTTCCGAAACTTATTGATTTGATTGTAATAAAAATTTAGTAAGGTGTTCTTACACGAGAGTTACTGGTACAAAAAAATAAATATTTTCGGTGGCGTTGCACCGCATGCCAGGCACAGCTAGTATTAACATAATTAAACGCACCAAGAGCAGTGTGGAACCGATCTATGGCGGAGGATTAGTTTAATCAGACAGAGACACGTGTCCCGTGTCGTATCGCGGCGACCGGCGGGTGCTCGCAGGCGATCGTGCCATTATACGCTTCCTTAATTAATAGCACATCACTGATACTGTAACAAAACTAGCGTGTTACTGAGCTCTATGCATTCAGTAATATTATATTTTATAAGTACAAAAACCGATATATTAATAAACATTTAAAATAAGTAATTTTTAATAAATTGTCTTTAAAACAAGCAAATCTACAATTTGCACTATAACTACACCAAATTTAACGATTCTACTCTTATGTTGAGAAAGTTTTTTAATAGCCCAAATAAAAAGCTCGACATACATTTGATATTGAGGTCGGTAATTACATATTCCACAGTTACATATAAAGTTATAGTAGTTATATTACCGCACCGTATTCTGCGCAATGGCTTTCAATTGAGCAACAGATAATATCTTAATAGTGGGCCCTTACATTGTGCGAATAGTAGTGATAGTGACTGTACATCGACTTAGAAGCAGCCCTCCTACTCAGGCTGTAACCGTGATGTGTGCGCGATTATGATAAGCCCGACATTCACAAATATCGACAATTTTCAATTAAGCCGGCCTAATCTGTTTAACCCTCTAGCACAAGAGCAGTGGCTGTCAAACATTTGTAGCCGCGTAACTTTGAGATTTCGCTGCAGAGAATACTTATGATTTATAAGTAGAAGTTGTAAACCTGAGTTTGTTCATTTTCGTTTTCAAAGTGCCATTAAGAAAGAAAATTGATTGTAAATTGTTTCTAAGATAGTTTAATATTAGTTTGATAAAGAAATCAATTAAAATCATTGTTACATTTTGTTTTGAAATAGTTTTTATGCACTTAATTGTCTCGTAGAACACTTGATGTGGTTTCCCGCAGTCTCATCGCCGATTGAGAAACACTGATCTAATTTCCATATACATATTTATAATCCTGTTCCATTTTGTATTAGGGAGGATATTTCTTAATGGAAAGGGTCTAATACGGCCCGATTGGTTCTGACGTTACTTTGGGATTCTACAAGATACTATAAAAGTCTCCCGGTCACCTGCGCGTCGGCCATTGCCTGCCATTCCGGACCTTTTGTCAGCGAATATTATCTTTTATACATTTGTATTCCACCAGAAGGAAAATAAATTACCATTTCATTTATTGTGCACTTGCTTTTGTTTGATGCTTGAGTGGAATTTGTAATAATTTTGCGATGAGAAATAAAATGTCTGTCTTTATAATGATTGGTAGAGGGGTTAAGGATTGGAAACTAATAGCTTCATTGACGCGGCGCATTCGTTTCATTTCTTTTCGTGACAGAAGTAACCAGTCAATATATTATTTTTATACAACCAATAGGGACTCGACCACTCCCCGCAGACGTAGCCACGATTTGTGCCCAAGTTGCTGCCGTTTGACATTACCTGATAGTCCACATTGACAGTTGTTCGGTGTAGGCAACTGGAAATTATAAAAACCTTTACTTACACAGTGCCTTAGATAAACAAACCCACTTTCGTAACAAAAGTAAGGATTGATAGAGACATAGTCAATTGCGTATAAAATAGTAATAAATCAAGCCTCGTACGGCTTGCTTTATTGGCATTTAACCAATAAAGATAGTAACGTTCAGCTCCGCGGCGCTGGACGGCAGACGTCAACAGAGCAACATTACGGGCTAATGCGTTACAATTTACAGCTCGCTCTGTACATAATGCTTGCGCTATTGAGGTCGCTGTATTGCTTGTAGTATTAATGTCTGTGAATAGACCCTACTGGTGTCTTTGAAATGTAGTTAGAATAGAATAGAATAATTTTATTCAGACATATACATAAAAGCAAAAACAAAGAACAATTTTTACACTTAATGTATAAAGATAAAATAAGAACAGATAAAATACACGGGGAAAAATCACATTAACATCGATAACTGATTTAAAAATTATTCACAAAAAATATAACTTTTTTTTTTTTGAGTTTTAGCAAATAGTTAGTTTTGTTCTACATCGTCATTAATTGTCTCCGTAAAGTTTAATTAATAAGAGTAAGAATGGTTTGGTAATGTGCCACTGCTGGGTGTAAACTTTTGTCCTGTTAATAAAAATAATTTGAAGCTTCAACTCTCGCGCTATTCCGCTGCGGGAGTATCATTATGTAAGAATTTCTTCCGACGCAAGCACGTCACATTATACGAGTAATAGCTTTAACACCAAACACGCGATGAATTTTGGTTTGAACGTAAGTCCGGTTTGGATCATGCGGCATTTATTTAAAATAAATGGTACCTCGACAATGCCTCACTTTACCAAATTTTATTCATACTTCAACGTGTATTATAAAAGTGAAAGGAAATCTATTTTCAGTCTGTCTATCTGTTACGTTGTCACCTCTAAATCATTGCATAAGTTTTGCTGAATTTTGGTATAGAAATGAATTGGACCAAGGAGAGCGACATAGGCTACTTTAATTAGGACAATAAAATGCAAAAGCGGTGATAAAATATGGAATAAAACTTTTTATAAAGGCGAAGTCGCTGGGAGCAATGGGTCTATAGTAATATAAATACATATTTATTTTAGTTTTGTTTTCATATATGAATTATAGCCTTCGCAAGTTCTAAACCTACAAGTATTTGTCGGTTCTTATTTTATAATTCCGAAAATTGGGATTGTTGGTAGAAACTAGCGATCGAACATAATAATTCATTGGTAGGTTTATAAAAACTAGCTAACACAAACCTTAGGCTACAATACATTAACTTATGTTATAAGAAGATATGATATGTTATACTGTTACTTATAAATAAATTTCAGGACTGACCATTGAATTTGGCGCCCATTTAGATCTCACGTCTTTTGTCGTTGAAGTCAACAACCAAGGCATTTATCATAATATTGAACTTGGATTTATTTTTCGCCATACATATTTAATAAAAACCACTAGCGACCCGACCCAGCTGCCTTTGTTTAGGGGTTATCGGTTAAACAGACACGAAAAACGACTTAGTTTTTTACTATCTAAGGAAGATGATGTCAACCATTTGAACGGAAATATTTGAAATTGTATATTTTATGTATTCACATATGCGTAATACTGTAAAACAAAATCTACATTTACGCGAACAAAGCCGCGAGCAACAGCTAGTAAACAATAATTACAGTGTGTAATAATACAAGCAACCTCTATAACAGTGTGAACACGTGAAACTAACAAAATGGAACATGAATTTAACGAGCTTAGAAATTATTATCTAAACTATTTACCAGTAGGCCGCTCAATGTCTAGAATATAAGATATTATCTCCATTTCGCAATCTGAACAAAGGAACGCAGCTCTTACAGACGTCTGGTTTGCAACCGAGCCGCACTAACAGTTAGCTCATAGCGTTGTAGCTGCGTAGCGTCATGTTGCGCAACTCCGCGCCAGTGCTACACTTGTTAGACAAACCTCGCCTTCTCGAAATAAATATGTTTTACATGTGCAAAGTATCCGTTGTATTAAACAGCAGGCTGACTGTCGAATAAAGTCGCTATTAAAATATGATACGTGAGAGTCGAGGCCGATATTTTGTTTGATGAACGGAAATTAAATTACAAAACGCTGAGAACAAATATATTTTTTTTATTCGTTCTATCTACTTTAAATGTATGATAATAGAAAAAAGTTAAGTTTATAGTATTAAAAAGATGTTCGGAGGAATATATTAAAGAATGTTCATGTTCACAAATATGTTTTTTAATAATTTACACGCAAATTACCAACGTACGTTTTACACAAAGAATCTATTTTACCGACCTCAATTGGCAGCTCTCCTATTACGCGTTGCCAATAGTTTAAGAGTTTCGATTTTAAAATTATTTGTGATAATAAAATATTTGAGAAAACTTTAGAAAAACAAAATAATGAAAACGTTAACAACGCGTCACTTCGTGGGCGGATGGTGTCAGCCTACCTGCGACTCGTAGGCATCGCTGCACGCGCGCGTACCCGCGGGACCGTCGTCAGTCGGATCAAAGCTTTTTTTATGGTTACCCACACGATGCGTGAGCGATTTCATTAAAAGTTTATACTACCGTTTTATATCTTATCTTACGTAACATAAGAGGTAAATAAAATCTATTTAATAAAATGATTACACCGATTGATAGACAACGTAAATCTGCCCATAAATTGAGAAGTATGATATTTTAAAATTCTTTCACATAGACATAAACCATATTTCTTAAAACGCAAAAAGTAAGCAAATTAGATGCCTGGTCATAATACCATAACAATAGTTAAGTGATCGATACCGTCCATGATGGCTCAAAAAATAAGAATAAAGGGGAAGAGGAAGTAAGGGCAATGGCAGCAGTAGTTGGCTACTTGATGCTGATTTTTTCCCGATCGAGCTAGCCTGCATATGAGTCCTAATTAAAAGTAAAGTAAAAATAACATAAAAGTAAAGTAAAGTAATTAAAAGTAAAGTAAAAGTAACAGCCTGTTAATATCCCACTGCTTGGCAAAGGCCTCCTCTCCTATTAAGGAGGTTTAGAGCTTAATCCACCACGCTGCTCCACTGCGGGTTGGCGGATATACATGTGTCAGAATTTCTCCCGGTACATGTAGGATTCCTCACGATGTTTTCCTTCCTACCGCCGAGCTCGAGATGAATTTAAACACTAATTTAGCACTAGCCGGGGCTTGAACCCGCGATCACCGGTGGAGATCGACGTGTTTTAACCACTAGGCCATCTCGGCTCATTAACGCACTAATTAAATGTTAAATAACCTTTATAAATATCGATTGAGAGATGTCTAAACAGTTTCATTGTAACTTTATTTTGAGAAGTGGTAAGCGTGTTTGATTTTCAGTAACGTGTTCGATGCGATGTTTGTGTGAAGCGGCGCGGCTCTGGCGAGCGAGTGCTGAGTGTTTATCCCACAACCGCCTACGGATTCTTTCCACTCAATTATCGCAGGTGAGCTATTCGTGGAAGCTATTAAAATAGATCAGACGTTATAGTGTTAACCAGAGGTCTCCAAACTTTCCAACTCCATGAGCATACGAGTTACTCCAGTGAATTCCAAGGTTTTAATATTCCCAGCACTATCTACAATTTTCTACGTATTATATAGTTTGACTTAGTAAGTAAATATAACCGAGTTATTATTATTCTATATATATGTATTTACCTTAGCAACAATAACAACAATAGTCTTGCCAGTCCCAGATTGATGAATGGCGCGGCGGGCCGGATTTGGTCCGCAGGCCGTAGTTTGGAGATCCTTGGTGTAAACAGTTCAGGCGATCCGCTCGTTGCGGCCATGTGGTGTTGGTTCATTTGCAGGTCACATCGTTCGATCTCTAGAGCATCGCTGAATTTTCTATGACGTGAGTCACTAAGTGCTATTAGGAAGCCATTACGCGATAAACACATTCCGAATGAGCTATTTAATGTTAGATATCAATTTGTTCGCTTTAATCATAGCATAATGCTGTCTTTCAAGTGCTCTGAACTTTGTGATGGGTGATTTGTAGCTCCGCGTTTTATGTTTTTTTAAACACATTTTTATTAATTTGACCCATATTTTATAATCTACTATTTATTAATGTACTTCGTATTAGTGGAAAATATTAATTTTAAAATTGTTCTAAATCATTTGGAATTTTGCACACTGATTAAGAGTCAATGATAATGCAGAAATTACTGCATTTTCATTGACTCTTAATAAATGTTAAAAAACGTTAAAAATTATTTAAAAAAAATACTAGAATAATAGTTAGGAAAAAACACGCGCTTTACTAAAGTTTAATAT
Source organism: Hypolimnas misippus (assembly GCA_037950945.1). NCBI lineage: Eukaryota > Metazoa > Arthropoda > Insecta > Lepidoptera > Nymphalidae > Hypolimnas > Hypolimnas misippus. Next base: position 108,415 of record JBBEEQ010000024.1, read on the forward strand.
TAATAATTATTATATAGTATTAAAATTATTTTTTAAATATGACATAAATTAACGCCAAAAGAACGTAAGGACCAAAGACTAAAGTGATAAGATTTAATTTTTTGTCGCTACTCGAAAAATTATAAAAATGTGAGCAGACAGCTGTTTTTGTGTTGCTTGTAAGTTTTATTGATACATCGAACACGGGAAAGATGGCGCTGGGTTTCCTTTAAAGCGTGTATGTTAATTGAATTGATTTACACATTCCAGTGAACGAGTTTTTTTAATCGAGACGTTTGAAAACATAGTAACAACTTTTAATTTAGGTACGTTTGATATTTTATCTAAAATATATTTTTGGTTGTCTTAGTTATGTTAGCTCAAATAATAATAAAAATACTTAACTAATTATAGATAACATAGAAATCTGATTTAAATTATTGATAAAATCTTTGATAGAAATCTACAAGATCTCGCCCGTGGTATTAAATTAATCAATAATATTTAATATCCGTTGGCTGTAACATTATTAAGATTCAGTTTCATTGAATTGAAGAGCTGAAAAGTTCGTCCGTTTATGTACCGTTGAATACTGTTGTATAATCACTGCAAGATTGCTAAAAACTTTAATGAGAAATTTTGGTTTATATAATTTTATAAGCTTTTACTAGGGATAGTGCAACGAGATCGTCCATTTAAAGAAAGACCGTTATTGTGTGTCTGTAGTAACGGCAGATGTGCTATTTCAAGATATGAACAATTCTAATGGGGATTATTTCACCCAAATGAGTCGCAACCTTCTCAAGCACTTCAAAGAAGATTTATCGTAAATCTATTCGCGTCCCGACCCTTTTATTGCTTTGTCACTCCTAATCTCCTGCGATGTGATTGTGTCGTGTGTTAGCTGCGCGCCGCGGATTCACCCGCGTTAATTTGAGGAAATATTATATTTATATAATGTTTACCCTGCTTGAGTTGGATATTGTTCAATATTTCATTGGTTTCAATTATGTTTTCACGTATTTTTTTAATTATAAAAATTAAATATAAATAAATAAACAAAAGTAGCCTTATTCCTTACAATCTATTAGCTAACTCTAGAGAAAGTCTCATCAAAATCGGCCCAGCCGTTTCAGAGGTTAGCTGGAACAAACAGGTAGACAGACAGATAATCTGACAGACAGACAGTCAAACAAAACATTTAATAATTGTGCTTTTGATGTAATAACTGTTGATACTTTTATATGCATTTACTTAAAAGTTGCTAATTTTATATTACAAACAGATTTTAATTTTATTTATTTGTAGACATAGATATTCGTTTTAGTTTTTCAACTTTAAGAATTTAGCGATAACAAATACTCGGAATTACTAGTAAACAAAGAATTGGTAATCAATGTTAATGATTCATTCTGAGCCGGCGACCGTTAAACACTGCTCGAGAGGAGTGCGCCTGAGTCAGCGAGGCGGCTATCAGACGAGGCGCCAAGGCCGCCCGGCCCGCGCTTGCCGAAGTGCTTATTAGCTAGTTACTTGTAAAGCTAGATCTTTAGTCTGTTAATCTGTTTCGGTGTAAATATTATTGGCGGAGTTGAGAAAATGTTTCTTTTTTGATTTAATTATCAGTTTCTTTTGTGTATTATCTCTTTTACATGTAATTTACAAGACAAAAAAATGGAACCGCTTTTAAAAGCAAAATACGTTGCTTCCTTTATTTGTATGATATTCTTATACCATTTATTTTGCTTTAAACTGCTGATCCAATTTTGATGGGAATTCCACGAGACAAATTTGAAAGAATACCCTTAAAAACATAAAAAATCGGTCATTAAAAGAGTCCTCTACGAACTGAGATCCTCATCAGATTATAAGTCTGTTAAATTGCACTGCTTGTTTTTTACACCAAAAAGTCTATAAACTGAATACCTATTATCTTTATTCTTAATTTCACTAAAGCCATTGAGTCGTTAGAATGTGTGAAACACAATTACACAGAACTTTCGCGCTTATAATATCAATTTAATTTGATATTTTTCCGCGTTAATTTACAATTCTATTATATTTCGGCAATATTGTTTTTAATTGTCTAGAAAAAAATTGCTACATGGCGATTCCGCCCGTTTTTATTCTTTATTTTTTTACTAAATATTTTTAACTAATATGTATTAATTATGAACTCCAATCTTTTTTGTTTATACAAAAAAAGAAAGTATAACTTCGTTTTGAAGTATCTACAGTGTGATACAAAAAATAAGCTATTTTTGACTCATTGAACCAATATGTCAAAGATAAAAAAAAAAACCTATCGAAGGATTAACGAGTTTCGTTGCCGAAACGAAACCAGCAAAAAATTGAAATTCCAACTCTTGTTTTTGTACACTTAACAACATAACGACGTTCATTCTTTACAAATAAAATCACCAGCGACGCATTTGTCACGCTGTCGCGGCCGGTTGTGTGGCGTGACATAGCAAGCGCCCGCGTCACGTCACGTCACGTCAATATTAACGTTCCTCGTTTATGTCAGGGCGGAAGTTCACGTGCGCTTTAATGACATACGAGAAGGAATCCCGCTCAAGGTCGGGGTGCCTTCACAGAAAGTATGTAGGATTACTGTCGTCACGTGATGTAACAGTATTAAAAGTGTGACCTTCGCCTTTTTACATATTGTAGATTGTTTGTTCTTGAAGTACTTTAGTTTAGTATTTATATGAGTCGGTTAATTGGAAAAAATACTATAGTAACTATAGTAAGATAAGTAAGACTTTTTATTTTAAATAAAAGGAACCGAACGCAACTTCAAACGCAAAATACGCAATTTCTTAATGTCATTTTGATTTTAAAACCAAACTACTGAACCGATTTTGATAAAAACTATATGGGATCAAACCGAAGGTATACTCATTTAAACAAAAAAAAATCAAAATCGGTTAAGACATGACCGAGTTCTGAGGTAATAACTATTAAAAAACTTACTCTACGAATTGAAAATCTTATGTTTTTCGAAATGGCTAATGAGAGCACGTAGCATCGTGCCATCAGTGTTTTACTCCCAATCTCCCAAGTCTTAAAAGCGCTCTTACACGTGCCACTCTTACCCGCTCGTATCGCGCGGAAACTGTTTGAAACCAGTAAGTACCCACTGCTTATCATCTTACACTCGTCTCCTTGGCAAATGTCTGCAGTTCTACGTGTATACAGCCTTGCTGCTTTTATTAAGACTGATCGACTGCGTGCACGTATCGCTGTACAAGCAGTTAGTATAACGTTTTAAAAAATTAAATATTTATTCATTTGTCCATAGTATCACTAGATACTATAAGTTAATATATTTATTAGGTATAATTTAATCATGAAGTTATATGTGCATTCTAATTATTTATTTTAATTATTACAGCAATAAATATTCTTATATGTTTTGCTCTCAAACTTTCATAAAGACATTACATTGTTTTTTTTTCATTCAATTCAATTATTTGGTTTATGGTTGTTTGTAATTGCTTTACACCCTAAAGATTTTGCTGTCAGTACCTTTATTATTGACAGCAAGAGTTTTCTTTAGGTTATCTATCATCATCAGAAACAAAAAAGAACACAAAAAACTAATTAATTAATTTACGACCGGTTCGGAATGCAGATTCTACCGAAAAGAACAGGCAAAAACTTAAAAGTAACACTTTTAAATTTTTTTTATATTTTACATACATTTATGAGTTACAAATGTATTAAATACCCTGTGTAAATCCAGCTTATATAAATCTGAGCATCTTTATCGTCTATATAATCATCTTTATCATATATGTAACTGTTTCAGAGTTGTTTTATGTTAATTACAAGAGTAGAACTTCTAAATGTAATTTTCCGCACCCAAGTTACTATAGTTGCATTTTCCACGGTGAGTGAGAGAACCGTAACCTAATATTTCCATAAACATGAAAGGCATCTATTAACTTTTTTTAATACAGAAGAGTCTCACAAACGGTAGCACAATTACGAACCACTTAAACGTTTGACATATCACGCACAATATTTCCCAGAAAAAATATTTTCATATAATATTGTTAACTCATAATTAAGGGTTGCGTGGGTCACGAAGGTCAACCTTGTCTTTTAACCTTACCCCTTAGTAGGGTTTGATTAATAACATTTAAGTTGAGCCCTAAACAAGGAAGTGAATAAATTCACTTTAGAGGTCATTGTTGCGTCCTGACCTTAACCTGTCCTCTCGTTATTGAAGCGTTGTCTCAGTTGTCTTCTCAGGCTGATTGAATCAATGTTGATGTACGCAATTAATGTCCGTCCACACAGTTTACGCTTGAGTTGGATTTAATGACTGGAAAAACTGTTTAACTAAATAAACAAAAATCCTAATAAAGAACTATGTTTGCGACTTATCTCGTTATAGTTTGACAATTTTTTCTTGATAATCGTTCCAATATTAAAAAAAAATGCAATTTTTTTATAAAGTATGGAACAACCTAATACGAGTGTAATACGCCAATTCATAACTTTCATTTAAGTAAAGTAAAGTAACAGCCTGTAAATGTCCCACGGCTGGGTAAAGGCCTCCTCTTCCATTAAGGAGAAGGATTCGAGCTTAATCCACCACGCTTCTCCAGTGTGGGGTGGCGGATATACATATGTCAGAATTTCCCCCGACATATGCAGGTATCCTCACGATGTTTCCCTTCACCGCCGAGCTCAAGATGAATTTTAACACAAATTAAGCACTTGATTAAACTTCCATTTAAAAGACTATATTGTAAATAATTATTATTTAAAATTATCACATGTCTGTAATATTAGTAACTAGTACCAGTTCTACTTATTACGGTTATTACTCGTAAAATCTGTCTGGTAGTCGTTAAATCTGCTCTATTTACTGGCAATCGACAGGGTCATATAATTATTACTATGTATTAAATTGTAAGGTAATACTGACAGCTTATACAGATGTGATTAAAAATCTTAAGCGAAAATTATACTCATAAGTTTTGCTCTCAGATTTTCAGAAAGATTTACTTAAGTTGATTGTCATAGCTGAGCACCTGCAATCATTTACTGCCTGTGACTTTATTTTTAACAGCTACGGCTTATAAGAGTTAATTACTCTGTGGAGCTGTGCTTTTTACCTGACATGTTCGACTACTCTGTGGCCTATATCTTGCTTGTTGCTCGCTAATGTTAACACGTAACAAATACTGCTCAAAAATTAAACAAATTAATTACTACGAATTCTATTATTTCTTCTCCCATACATGGCTCTCGTAAGCTCATGTTACTATAGGTATTACTAGGTTACAAAGTTATTTAATGTCAGTTACGAGAGCAAAATTTAAAAATGTTATTCTCGCCTTATATCAAATGCTCTATGTTTCAAGCAATACAAATAGTAATGTGTATCTAAAACCATGAACCTAGCTATTAATAAAGAGCAAGGCTCAAATTACTCCAGGAAACTCTATCCCTCTACGCTTCTAGAAAATGTGGTTTAGGTTAGGCGCACTGTGGCTGTAGAGCGCTAGGCAGAGATAGAAGAAACTTCTGCTTAAACTTGAATATCCTAATTTTGATCAAAGCATATAGCTCATGAATTCCATATAGCCCACTTCGAATATTACAGCATACTGGATATGGTGTATGATCTTAATTAAAAATGAAAGATAAACATTACGATGTGACGTCATAGCGTCACGACGTGTTTCGGCCGTAACGCTAGATGACGTCACTGTCGGACACGTAGCCGATTACAATCGAAATATATCTATTATAATAATCATATTTAAAACAAAAATTATATGCTATATTATCAAAACAAAGATATTATACAAACACACACATCACACTTGAATAAATAAAGAGTAAGATAACTGATCGGTAAATTCAAGTGATCGTACGCAGCTGAGGTGTCCGAGTGGTTAAGGAGTTGGACTTGAAATCCAATGGGTTCTACCCGCGCAGGTTCGAATCCTGTCCTCAGCGACTTTTTAATTTGTTCTATATCTACTTGTGACTTAAAGTGAAATATTATTTTGAGTACATTTTTAATATTATTTATTAATTTATAATTTTATTTGTATTAATGCTAAACACAAGTTTATTTATTACTTATTGGAAAGCGTACTTTTTAATTTTCGCTTACAATTTTCAAATATTATTTATTTACGCGTTACATACAAGTCAAATTTTGCCCAATTCGCTCCAGTGTGTACATCTATGAACTCGTTCACAAATATCTTTTAATATTTTTTTTAAATTATAATATTAAATATCACGTGTTACAAGAATTGAAGTGACGCGAAACAAAAAACTTAAACGATATCCAAAGTAATAAATAAAATTTAAATGTATATGAAATTATATGTAACGACACTTACATTAAAAATACAATTTTTAAAAATTTTTTCCGTCTTCCTTCTGTTTGTTTCGGGTTATCTTTAAAACAGCTGGACCGCTTTTGATGTGACCTTCCTTAGCAGATAGCTAATATTATAAGGAGTAACTTAGACTACTTTTTTTTTTGAAATTTTACTTATTTTAATTTTTCGCACACTAAAAATAACACCTTGAACAGGTTTTAATTAAATAAGGTCATTAAGGTTAGACATTTTTAAATGTAATTATATATTGCGCATAATTATGTCACCTGTAAGCTTAAATAAACAGGTTATACGGTATTTGACATGGTGCCATCGTCTCGCTCTTACCACCGCCCTCTTCGCCTCAGGACGCGATATCATCCACACCACTTGGATGCATTGTCGGTATCCAATGTGCGAGGTTCAGGATCGATTCCGCGTACGTGCAGGCTATGGAATGATTTACCTCGTCAGGTTTTCCCAGATCACTATAATTTGGGGGTTTTTAAAACGTCGAGTGTATAGACACCTTTCTGTCAAAGGCCGGCAACGCACCCACAACGCCCCTGGTGTTGCAGATGTCCGGGCGATAGTAACCACTTAACATCAGGTGATACAATTGGCTCGTTTGCCCCCGTTTTTATAATAAAAAAACGGCGAGAATCACAGTGGTAAGTTTTATCTAGAGACTTTCATAAGTCATACATAAACTGTTTGTCACATTGTACACACCTGAAAGAAGTTACATATGTCGCTGGTTTGCAACAATATCGTAGTAACTCCAAATTCAAAAACAACAACAAATATAACAAATATAAATAAGTTTGTCAAAGACCACAAATCTTTGATGTTTTATCATGGAAAGAGTTGCGATGATGAATTTTCTTGAAATCAATAAAGTTATAACATGAAGGGATCGTTTAAATTTTGCAGCTATGCACCAACACATTAATAAAGAAATTTAAAAACCCCATTCCCTATAATTCATCATTTTTAGTTGCATCGATATTCTTGAAAAGCAGCGATTTATTGACACTAACCGTTTACAATATTTTTCCTCTGCTAGATTCTAAAACACCATGCTCAATTTTTTTGGTTCTAAATAAAATAAAAAAGTAATATATTAATATATAGAAATCTGTATCGTTGAATATCATACCAAAAGAATAGAAAATAGTGAAATCACTTAAGGCGGGCGTGAAGAATGATGGGCCGACAAATGATCATACAAATGCGAAGCAGTGTCAGGACCACAAAACCACCGACGCAAAGAACATGCCAATTGAGTTGCTCCAACTCTTTACATCCTTAAACTTATCCCACAGGTGGAAGGTTACCTTAAGTCTGTAAAGCTGGGCGCATGCTGAAATGCAGACGACACACATCTCCACAGCGCAACGCAGATCAAAAATTATATAATCAGTAGTATAATTGGATGCTGATAAGCAATAATGTGTCAACCCACAACAGACGAATTCGAAGATATTGATATTCTTCGTATTCTACGTATTCTGATAATGCGTCATGTATTTAACATTATTCAAAATATATAAGTCCTCTAAGCTGAATAAGTACGGAAAAAATGTCTAAATTGAATGTTTAGAATATTGAAGTATGCTCAATATTTTGCTATTTGTACCAAATAATCTAATATATTTGAAAAACTTATTGTTAGATAAAACTTTTTATTTTACCATTGTGCTTTTAAATTATTTTCCCTTTTTTCAAAATAGTAAAGAGAAGATAGATATATACGTCTTCAAATAAATTTGTTTAGAACAGGTTTAATGTCTTTAGACGCCATTATGCCCGTAACCATAGCAACCCTCAACTATTCACGACGCATCGTCCGTCGCGCCTGTCCCGCGCGCTGTTGCGCCGCAGCGTGCGCTTCGCTGCGATCGGAGCTGTATCTATGAAGCTATGCACCGCAACGGCTCGTCCTTTGATAACCAGCATCGCTATCGCGGCGCCCGGGCTGATATCGCGCTGTTTATAGTTTTGAGCAATGCCAATGTGAATATCAGCGTTTCCGTAAAGCGCTAGATTTATTTGTTTGTTCATTGCTAAATAATGTGTAAAGTAGTACATAAATAAAGTTGAATCCTGTTATCATATGGATGCTGATAAGCAACAATGTATCAACGCACTAAAAGTCGGAATCGCAGATGTATTCTGATTATGCGACACGTATATCACATTATTCTAAAATATTTCAAGTCATCTAAACTAAATAAGTACGGATATTTTTTTTAATTTAATGTTTCGAATATTGAAGTGTGTTCAATATATACCAATATATAACAATCTTATATATTTAATAAACCCATTACTATTTAAAACTTTTTAGTATACCAATCTTTAAATAATTTATACTTTTTATAAGAATAGAAAAGAAAATATGGAGTATGTATTACTTCTTCAAACAAATTGGTTAAGAATGAGTTCGACTTGACACAGTATTGCTTATCAGCGGGCATATATCATGTAAATATAAATCTGTATTGATGAATCTCATAGCAAAAGGTTGTGATATCATTTAAGGTCGGAGTGAATGATGACTCTACAAATGAATATAGCTATGCCTACGCAAATAATAACCTTTCCGACTAATTACTATTGGCGTAGTTATAATTGTTAGGACAAGGTTTGTAAGACAGATAAAATAACAAAAAAAAAACCTTCCAAAAGTGAATAACTTTGGATAATAAATCTTCATAAGAAAGTAAGTTAGTAATTCATACACAGACCGATGGCCCGACGGGTATTGTATTGTTAATGTTACACTAGCGACTTGTCCCGACAGCGTATGAATATGGGTAGATTATAGGTGTCTAACAAAAAATTTAAGAATTATAAATTTTTATAGCCTACGTTCATCAGGGGTAATGTAGGATTCTTGTGGTTAGGCTGAAAGAATTTTTAAAATCTGTTCAGTAGGACAGTTAGGAGAAGGAGCCTATTCAACGCAAACAAACGATCAAATCCTTCCTGTTTATAATATTAGTGCAGATATATGTTTACATTTTTCTTGTATTAAAATGACGAAATTCCAATCTGAACGAACAAGCCGCCGCTAAGCTAAAAGGCGGGGCTCTAAGACGTAATGAAATTTCATTCCCATAAACATTTTACAGCTTCCCCGAGAGGGCGCGGGGAGCCGCGCGTCTACTAACGAAATATTTCAAGGTTGTCTAAACCAGCGGTTTAAACTTTTCAGATAAATGTACACTAATATAATAAAGAGAAAGCTAATTTTGTACTTGCGAAGTAAGCTCCGAATCCTTAGAGGATAGACCTATTTTGAAACTTATGGTACAATTTGCTATTTGTGAATTTTATTTTTTTAATGAACAAATATTTACACTTTTTTTTAAAAATGTTTATCTAAAATAACACATTTTTACTTTAAAACCTTAATTTTTTTTCGCCCCTAAAAATCTGGCCACTGACCCCTAGTGCCCCAGTCGTAAATCTAGCGCTAATTTAAAAGGAGCATTATTCCAGATGGTCATAGTTTATACATTACGTACATGTGTATTACTTCAAAACAAAATCTACTTTAACAGAATCAAAGTTGCGAGCAAAAGCTGGTATTAAACAAAACAACTTTATTTCATTAAACTGCCACATCAAATGATGACATAAGTAATTTTAAATAAGGATGAAAACTCTTTTATTGGAAATGTTTCATAACAGTAGTGGCGGAGAAAATCGTTTATAGAAACTGAATTTCAGTTATATTTAATTTTGAAGAATATTTCGTAAGACTAAACTCAAACTTTATACTTTCAAATATAAAAAGAATTTTCGAAATCGGTCTAGAAATGACGGACTTTTGAGATAACATACTCTGCATCAAAATTTAATTTAGTTACAAACAGATAAAATTAGGTACTTTCGTATTTATAATATAGTATAGACTAGTACTAAACTAAATTAATACTAAATTAATACACACTAAAAATATTGATAAACAAGATATGTACATTAAACAATTTCAAAAAGCACACGCTTTAAGCTCGCGGAAGTCTCGAGAGCTTAATTCTACGAACATAAGAGTATTAATTAGTGAGTTGTTTGCGGAGCGAAGTTCACTTCCATATAAGCTGCATCATTAGTGCAGGCGCGGGTCGCGCTCCGACGGCGCGCGACGTGTCCCGCATACAAAGCAGGCTTCCGACGCGTCCTTGTGACGTCACGGGCTAGGTCAATGTCGACAGAGGGAAGGATTTCAGCTGAAGACGAGAGATTAAAATGCTATTAATAGCTGCAGTCCTGTATTGGCATTTATAGGAGGATGCGATTAATTTAATTTAAGAGTTTTCTTTGATACTCTATAACTATTTTACAGAGTTTAAAAGCATGGTTTATTAGACTACGTAAACTACTCAAATACGTAGCAAAATAATGTCTGAAATTCGAGGTTTTTGTCTAATAATTTCTCTGGCACAAGTTTTGGCCGGTACGACATGCGCGCCGTTTACCGACAGTTAATTGAACTATGTACCTACCTATCTTGCAAGTGTGAACAATAAGTTGACAAAGTTTCATCACACGATTGTGATAATCGGTATGGCATCATATATAATTTTTAAACATTACATTGTTGAAACTCTCTGTAATAATAGTATCAAGACGCATCATAAGCTTACTTGCATATAAATAGATAATTCCTTACAATGAATTCAAAAATTAACTAGACACATATGAGTACATAAATATCTTTCAGACTAATAGATAAAAGACAATCGCCATAAAGAATGCCAACAAATAAGTCCTTGCTAACCATACATTTGATTATTCATCGCACACATGTTAAGCGACCTACCCGTAGCTACGTCCACTGGCATTGATCGATCATAAAACTGATATTCCGAGTTGTGTAAACATTATACTCAATTGAAGGAATAAATTAATTATACTCTTTGCGGTCGATCTTTGTTAAAAGGAGAATCACTGACGATTGTTATTATTTTCATATCTAGCTTTATTATAGATTTCATATCTATGTTTTAGATTGAGATTGTATTCTTTGTTGGTACAATTCATATATAAATATTAAATTAAATACAAATATAAGGTATAATTGCTAATATATTGTATATAAACTTTTATAAGAGACTGGAATAGCGCGTCTATGAATGAAAAGAAGGAAGAATGTCACCATGTAGTTTAACGTTTTATTGTTCGTAAATATATAAACTATTTAGATATTAATCTTATTATCGAAGCTTTACGCTTTAAGAGAATCTTTTAAGCTTGCTGGTTGTAAAGCAATCAAAATTTAAATCACACACTATTTGTATCGAGAAGTTCAATACACTGTATAAACTCATAGTGTATGAAATATGAAACTTGAGATTAACAAGTGCACATACAAACAAGGAGGCGCGCGGTCTTGACCCGCTGGTACAGAGCCGCTTTGTGCTTCGCTAATTGTAGCGTAACGTGTTGCTAAACATTTGCTCGTTATTACCGCCTGCATCGTTGGATTTCCTGCAACGAAGCGAGCTAATGATATCCAGATCATTTCGAAAGAGTTTTCTATAAAATAAATTTATTAGGCACGTGCGTTTAACGCAAAAGGGTACAGAGCTCTTTTATATCAGTTACAAGAGTAAAACTCACAAATATAATTCTCGCCTTAGAGACAGATCTACGAGTTCCTACACGCTATTTACTTGCTGCGTGACAAAATGTGTGAATCTTATAGGTGTTTTATAACATTTGTTAATAATAATTAAAATGAATTGTGTCTGGTTCACTTTACGTAAGGTATAATTTCAACCAGACGCTTTAAAGCTCGCAAGAAAATATTATGTACTTACGTACTCGGAGTCTTTATTATTATATATAATACACAGGCAACTATTACGGTATCTTTTGTAAGCAGCTGGGTCAGTTACATGACCCAAACTTTTTGTTGCTATCCTTATAATGCCACACGGACATGATTTGTAGGTATTATAATTATAATGAATTGGTGTTATTTGTTTATGTAACCTAAGTTGTTAAAATTATTCGATTATATCTAAATGTTAAAATTATTCGAAACGATTAGCAGCTATTTATTACTCTTTCTCGAGCAAAAATAAATGGAAATAAATAAAAGAGAAATGCAGCGCATCCGCGGGGCGCGTCGGGCTCATAAAGTCGGTGATTAATCTCGGCCCGCCCTCCTCGAGCCGCGGCCGGTGCAAGCTCGAATGTGTTGCGAAGGTCAGGCTCGTTGAACTCTGCTGCCGATTTCAATACCAATTGGTATAATATTTTTTCATTAAAGCCAATAATTGGTGTTTATTGAGCACGTGGAAGTGTGTATGATATATATGATTATCTGCATCTGAAAGAAGTTAGTATCGAATATTGAAATGAAATTCCACCTACTCTTTCTTATCTTGTAAAATAATTCGGATTGCGTTTACAAAAAACACTACAAAAGGCTGAAAGATATTATTGGATGTAACTTACTGTCGCATCTGAGAACACCAATTATGACATATTGTAAACATATCATCATATCAGCAAAAATTACGGATGTTGATGTCCGACAATCGTCTTGTCCGCGAGTGCCACCACGCACGTCCGAACGCTATGACCAACACTATTTGATGTCTGTAAGTTGCGTTCGATAATATGTTTCAAGCTTACTATTTGCTTGGTATGCGTGACGGTCAACTTGTTAGCGAGATTGCATTTTGCATCAATTGTGGTCATTAATTGTGGTCGCTCGCCGCTGCGTCGCTGGATGAGCTTTTATTGTCTCCAACCGACGGCTGACGCATGCTAATGAGAAGATTTCATGCCAAGTACATTTCAATACAGACAATTGGCTGCTGAGTTCCTTTATAATTTTATTTCATTTTTAATATTCCGCAGTTGTCCTGCCTATGGAATGTATTAAGAACTTATTTTTAATTATATTATTATAAGACATTTTATTGTGTTTGTTCTTGATAAGTAGTGTCTTAAAAATAGTTCAATATTTTTTTTTTACTTTTTGTATTTTTTGACTTATGCAGTTATAACTTGTTATTTAATTAATATTAAATGGAATAATTAAATAACACTATTTAAAATATTAATTATATCAATAATCCTACAGATTTACTCATAATCTTTAAACGTAGGTATGTATGTTTTATGCCTAAAAATTATATGCATGTTGTGTTTTACGCAGACATATCATTAAAGACATCATTAAATTAAAAAAAAATTCTAGTTGCAAAGGTTGCCTAGAAGAGATTGCTGTTAGATAAAGGCCGCCTATGCATGTTTTACATTATCTTTTATTCTACCATTGTTGTGCAATAAAATTGAATATATAAAACATAATTATAAAACAGAAAATATAGGCACTGAATGTATTAAAATGCCAAAATAAAGACAGTGAATCAACATAAGGCTTCCACTTCAGTGGGCCGTCATTGCGATGACGGCTCTCGCGCTGTTTACGTCATTAGGCGTCGCTCGTGAAAACAAACATACTATTATTAGAGAGCAATTTTTCACTACAGCGATAACGGCTTTATTTTGCTGTTTGTTCGTCCTTGCCGCTGCGGCATCGCGTGTTGACTTGTGAGTTACATCTATCAGGATATCATTTAACGTATCTATATATTGAGGGTAATTGATATGACAGTAAACAATATTAATGAATACGTTTATTATATTCCTACCCTCAATAGTTTTGAGAAAAGAATTAATTGTCGTGTAGCCATTAAGAGTTGATGATTAACATTTATCATTGTTGAGCTAAATCTCAACCTAAAATCAGTGAATTTATGATAATTTATAAAGTATACGAATGTGAACAAGAACTATTGTGTGTTGTGACTGAAGCAGTAAACGCTGTAAAGTACCCGATTTTGTTCTCTAATTCGTTAGCAACAATCCTTAATTAAATTTAAAGTTATAAAGTTTTTAATATTGTAATATTAATAAAAATTGAACGCGGAGATTTTCAATAATACTAAAAGATTTAAACTGTACGGGTTAGATCGTGATCAACTGAGGCAGTACTTTTCTTAAAAAATAATAGTTTTACGAGTCAGGTGGGTACGGTCGCAGTGATAGCGTGCGTGCCCATTACACGCACGAGCGCCAGCGTGCGTTGTCATCATGCAGCAGAGCGTGGTCGCACTTGTCAGTACTAATTGTGGCCGTGCACGCAACGGTATATCTCATAACTGCACAGGTTTGTTTACAACATTGAAGATATAATATAAAAGTCAAATAGAACTTTTTTTGAAAATTTTGATATCCAGGTGGATATAGGGGAAACAAATGTTCGTTGCAAACTGAATGCCCGAGAAATGTTATGCGCTTTTTAAGGGTTTTAGTGTTTATCTTGACAAACCCTATTCTTAACCAAGAGTTTACCTGGTCAAAGCCAGCGAGGTGGTGGTTAAGTCTATCCCAATGTAAAATTAGGTCTCAGGAATGAAATGGCCGCCATACCGAGATCCTAAATCCGCCTTGTATTTCTCGCTATCTATGTCCAGGCAGGCTGTTGACTTTAAATTATGCGCTGCAGAACTACTGCTAGTGCTATGCTTGTTCCTCAGCGCGCCATATTCATATATTCGTAGTCATATTATATGCTAGCGGCCTGCAGCGGCTTCGCCCGAGTTATATGTAGATTTACAACTCCTTATTCACCCGCTCATAATAAAGTTAAAAAAAAACAGCGATGTACTTGTGCATTCATTTGTAATCAGATGTAACGATATTAAATTTCGTGTTTTTTACTTTGGAAATGACAGACTTTATTTTACCCTCTTAGGGTGTAGTTTTAAAAAATCTTGCTTACCGGATGCTTTAAAAGATATCAACTATTAAAATTTCAAGTTTGTAGCCTCAGCGGTTTAGGCTCTGCGTTGATGAGTCAGAAAAGACAGGTAGTTATATATATGTATAGAAGTAAATATGTATAGAACAGAGTTTAACCACTAGCTTAGTATCTATCTATACATATAATACATTTTTTTTGTAAACAATTTTTAAGTAAAGTATTTGTGGGGCCTTTATCAACAGAATTGCACCAAAAACAATGATTGTTAGAATTTTTGTTTGTTTGTCTGTTTATCTGAGCATTTGTGCACATGAATCTCAGAAAGGCCTTATCCGATTTAGATGCAGTTTTCACTACTACATTGTGGTTGTGTTTGTTTCATGACAATCGGTACAAAAATAAAAAAGTTATGTCTATTTAAAGAATCACGTCAAACATTTTTTTGTGCTTTTTACTAAATGCATATGGAGTATATACGGTACTTACTTTAAAAAAATCTGTTTTTTTTAATTTTCGTCTCTCAGTCTCTCTGTTTCGGCTAATCTCCGAACCGGCTGGACCGATTATGATGGGACTTTTTACTCCGGTAAGATAATGTTATAAGGAGCAACTTATTTGAAAACAAAATTGAAACCAATGAAATATCAATATTCAAAGTAAAAAGCTCTACGCTAGCAGACTATAGCCTTGCTTTGCATGATACATGCCAAGCATTCTATAATACACGCGAACGAAGTCGCGGGCACAGCTAGTAAAGCATATAAAACAACGGTCCAACCGCAAGATAGTATTTCTCACAAGGGTACTAATTATCCTAACATCAGAGAGATCTTTGCTAGTAAGAGTAGTAGTAGACACGTCTCGCCGAATGCCGTTAGCGTCTCGTAATGCTGGCAACAAGTTCACCCGTGCCGTTCACTGCTGAGCAATCTGTCCCAACATTGTAGTCACTGGTAACGCTGTGTGAACATGTTCAATCTAATTTGAAGTTTGAAGTCGTTATTATGCGCGAGTGATTGTAGTCACCCTTTGTTAAGAGTCTTCTGCTGAAAAATCGATTGTAAAATTAACGATAAAATTACAATGTACACTAGTATGTGTTGTTACATTCTTAAATTGAGAATCTCAATCCTTAACAACTTACATCGTATAAAGGATAAATAAAATTTCATGATTCAGTAATTTTCAGGTATTATACGGCCTTCATATAGCTTTTACAAGTTTTTCCATACAAACTTCAAACCCCCGTTCATCCTTAGGGAGTGAATTTTGAAAAACGCTTTCGTATTAGATTTTCTAATAGGATTCTATAAAAATTAAGTTTAAAAGAGAGTTGTTGTGAAATCCCGCAATCTTACAAAGTCGAGGCGTTAGCTACATTCATTAACTTATAAAATTACAGTGGAATAATACAATTACTAAACAAACATTATACGTACTTTATTTTTCATAAGAATTAAAACGTATATAGAATAATATAAAATCAAATAATGTTAACTCGGCAGGAGACAAAGTGCTGATCCTACGTTCTGAAGGGGAATAGCGAGATGAAACGATTCATTATCCGAGCGAGACGAGCGCGACAATGCAGGTCCCCGACCGCGCGCAATTGTCCGCTCGGATGTTCCTTTAAAAAGTAATACTGGACTACATAAAATGGATATATTTATATTTTGTTTTCGGTGTACGTCTCTTATTATTTTATTTGTGATATGTATACATTATTTTGCTAGTCATTTTGCGTTTACGAAGTTTCTTGATTCCTCAATCGCGTTAGAGTAAATTTCCTGAAATTAAAAGTAAATAATTACAATTAGACATGTTTATGCAAAATATAAGTTAGATATTAATCTGCTGAATTTTGTCAAGTGTATGCCGAGGAATTTGTCTGTAGTGTTTGCATGCAAAGTATGAATCGTTTTCGGGGGTTTTAAATAAATGCATATAAATGAATTCTTAGTTGTAATCACTGGATGCCAATTCAAAAAAGTTTTTATTATCAAATACACACACTGATTAACAGTGCTATAAATTTTCTTGTTTTTTTTTTTTTTTTTTAAATTATGTTTCTTGTTGAAAGTATATTCTGCGATTTGATTATAAATGTGAAAGAAATATGAGTATGTATTTGCTCTTATCCCCCGCGCTGGCGATGCGGGAAGTACTCCTCCGAGGCGGACGCGCCGGAGCGTGCACGATATCACGGATTCTCTCCACTCAGGCGGAATAAACATCCTTTATTAAAAGATATATATCCAATCTGTTAATGCAACCATTAAAAATATATAAAAATTATGAAAAATACGTAAAATTACGACTATATTGCGATTATTTCTCTGGCGTTCCGTTAGAGTTTACCGTGACGTTTAAAACCATATGATTTTCCGTCTAAGGTTAAACAAAGACGAAAAACAGTTTAATAACATTGTAAATATCTGGCAAATTTAACCCAAAATCGGAGGGGCGACCAGATGGAAATGATAGCAAACTATATGATATAAAACACGCGCTTTGCACACAACATCACTTGACAAAATAATGTGAAAGTGAATCCATAACATTACACTTTTTATTACGCGATAACCTTTCGTCGTTTTCTTTGAATATTTCCTTATTGTTACTGATCCAACAAGAATATTACGTTTTCAAAAGTGAAGGGAATATTTCGAGTTATTTTAATACTCAAAACTTGGTTGATCTTTTTCTGCATCTGCGTGGTTTTCAAAATTAAAATAAGTTGAATGCAATTGTATTGTAATATTCATCGCACGGCGAAGCCAATTAGGTATGTTAGCGATGTAAAGCGGCGCGTTTATCTCAATGAAGCACATCTCAATATGAAAGGTAGCGCTCATGCGCATGCGCACCGTGTGGGACATTATCGTTTTTGTTTTGCACTTTTATGAACGGACACTTCCTGCTTTACGTTCATCTTGAATGGCTTTACTCGTGTCCTTTGATTTTATGCGTCCTCGGTGATCGTGTCTGATTTATATAAAGTGCTTCCATTATACTGTTCTATGAAGGTTATAAATACATCGCTATTGATTTTAATAATATTGATCTTATTTCCATATATTTTTAATAATTTTAACGTTTGATAAATAGTCGTGCTCATTACCAAGTTAGGAGATGTTTTCCTTAATTAATACACTTTTTTATTAAATCCCTGTTAGGACCTGCCGCGACTTTGTAAAGTTTAATTTAAGAAAGAATATAAGATAGTCAATAAATCTTTTATAGTATAAAACAAGGTCGCCACTTCTCGTCTGTACGCTTAGATCTTTTAGACTACGCAACGAATTTTAATGAGGTTTTTAATAAACTGAATAATTCACGAGGAGGAAATTTGATATGTATAATAGATGCATATTATATCAACGAAAAACCGTGAATTTCTAAGATTTGTGTTGTGATGTCGCATAAACATATCATCCGTGCTAAAGGTCGCTAGTAGTCGATGTTACGGAACAATATTTGTAACCACACAAAAATTAAAGATGGTGAAGACCAGTTAAATAACTAGGTACCTAATATGATCAAAAGTTTATACCTATACTTATTAAGCTGTAGAGTTTGTTTGTTTGAACGCGTTAATCCCAGGAACTACTGGATCGAATAAAAAAATATTTTTGTGTTAGTTTATTTATTGAGGAAGGCTATAGGCTATATTACATAACGCTACGATTCAGCGAAGCAGTAACCAGAAACGCGAGTGAAACCGTAAGGAAGAGTTAGTTATTTTATATCCACGACTAAATCCGTAGCTAAATAATACATTACTTTCAACAATCGCGCCTTTCCATTTCGAAAAGGGCAAACAGAACACATAAATAAAATATAACAAAGCATACTAAGCATACTATAATATTAATCGTCTCTTTGTATTCAAACACGGCATCTGCTAATATAAGTCACTTTAATCTGCCGAGATATAATCTCTTTCCCTCGGTCTCGGAGGGATCTGTGTCGTGGGTGGCTGGACGCCGCGACGCGTGGCTAAAACAAGTGTCGTGATAAGGCAGTGTGTTAAGATTAGGCATACGTTTTTACACCTATCGACATTGGTGTCGTTACGATAAATCGTGTGGTTTAGTTTTTATAATGGGTTTTTATTTATAAATTTATTTTAATTAAGATTTATTAAGTTTAATTTTTGTCTTTTTCAGTCATATTATAAAACTCCAGTCGTAACTGTTTTTAGTCGTTCTTTACGTCCTAACAGATTTCTGTCAAATTTTCATTTAAAATTTCTTCTTTGCGTTAGAGTCTGTTTATTGAGTCCGATTACATATAATAACTTTGCCATCGTGGATGTTCCGCCATGTTGGATTTAGGATGACGTCACTAAACCGTAATGTATATTCATATTATTAAATAACGTTTATACATTTTTAAAATATAAATAAACATTTAACACACAACTTTTTAATAATTCATCACTAACTTACGAAGTAACTTGTTTCTATTAAATAAACTATATATGATCTCAACAAAATAACTCCATCAATATAATATTTTAATATTTATAGGCGACAATATTTAGTTATGTAAATATCGATGAATTCAAGAGTAATGTGGCGCTTGGAGGTATGGTATTACACTGTTTACGAGCCTCATCTCGCGAGCTCTCGGATGCGGCCCGTGGGACGGAGGCGGGCACATTTTTGCTTTCGTAAATATTTCATATTAACGTCTGACTTTATTCCGCGGGAAGCGAAACTAATGTAATTTTTGAAATACGTGTTTGTCGTACGTTTGTGATATTTGCGTATTTTTATTTGCTTCAGGCATTTCAAACTCAGAACTCCGTTTTTTCTTAACCGATTTTGAAAATTTTTTTTTGATTTCAAAGGGTAGGTTTTTAGTCTAGTCTCATAGAATTTTATCAAATTGTATTAAGATCAGTTCATATTTTTGTTTTAAAATCAAAATAAGTGAAATAAATGTGTCATCCAAGAAAAGGAAATTACGTATGATGCTTTTAAAGGCGGTTCCTTTTTTGTTAAGTAATAATTATTGCATTACGCATGTGTACCTGCAAATAAAATTGTATTATATGAAAAACGTTACACTTAACAGATCATTGTTGGCACACATGTACATTTGCGGTACTTGAGTAGTCACTTATGTCGTTTAAAAACAAATGAGCGATGATGTTAGTTAGGCTGCTGGCCCTCCCTCACGTATCTATGCCGATTATTATTGCCGTTGATCGTTGAAACGTAACCTAAAATTACTCTGTTAAATAAGTCCGTATTGGAGTTGTAGTCAGTGGGCAATACGCTCTATAATATTGTTTGGTATGTTCGATAATGTATGTAAATTTTCTCAGAAACTTTAATGACTTTTAATATTTTTTTTTTCAAATGACTGAGCTACATTTACTAATATAATTCACAGATGTAGATGTTTCTTGCTTGAGCTATGTTGATTAAAATAAAAATTGTCACAATTCTCCTCGATCTCTCCTATAAGGTATATTTTACAGCATCGTTTTGGAAACTTTGTACCCTTACCCATGTAACCTTTAGGTAAAAACAGTGTTGACAGTGTCTTTAACATTGAATCAACGTATCCCGTATTGTTGCATCGCGCCTGTAAAAACAGTGACCTAGTAGTGACATGATGACTGTTAAAAAAGACATAAACCACCACAATAATTAGATGTGATTGAAGTATCGTACCAAACTAGCATCGTATAAACGAATGTTCGTCGAGTGAGATAACTCTGAAGCCGCGGTAAGCCTCGGGCATCTCTTGTTTACGACGCGGTTACCGCTTCCTACTTAAAAACTGCTCTTTATAGCACTGGCCGTGTAATTAGATTCAGGGTTCCTGGAAGATACAGCAGAAGGTCAAGATTGGAAAATCTGGGAAAAAATTATAAGCTTGTATTAAATATAATAATAATTCTATTTCGAAAACGGTGATCTACGAATATTAAATTGATTAAATAGCAAAAAATATTCATTTTAATAATAAATGAATATTATTAATATAATATAGAAATAATGAAAAATATTATTTTTTGATATTTCTCTAAGATTTTAAACTTGACAACATGCCGAATGAGTGACAATATTTGCTTGATGCAATCAATTCTTTAAAAAGGCCTAGGTTAGGCTGATTACTAATTGTAATGATTCTCAATGCAATATCTCGATGGAGTTTCCATTGAACGACATGTTAGATCCTTCTTTACAGTCGGACACCCACTTGGCTTTCTCCTTGCGGCTTCGTTTAATCCAACTAGTATTGTTATCTCAAGTAGTTGGAGTCAAATTTATGACAAGCTTATATCTTTTCATTGCTGCTTTAAGCTTTCACCGCAGTAAGAATTAAAATTATACGGTTAAATTTTAAACTGCACTGCATTATAAAGTATATAAATGTTTGTTTATAACTTACCGTTAAATCTTTTTAAAGTAAAGCGTAGGTATTTCATAAAGACACAGTTATCAGTGCAGTTGAAAACGCCAAAATATAATTAATTAAAACATAATCTTAGTGTTTGAATTTCACATTACATTTAATTCAGTTTGTTTCTTAGAAAACATCAATATTATTCACAGTTGCTTTAAATGTCTAATTAATTAATCATCGTGTTTCTCGTACAAATGCATATAAAACTTATTCGTTTCGTGTTGTATATAAAATCAGAGCATTGTCTCTTGTAATCGAAGAAGAACACGGACAATATACGAGGATTTTTACGTATCATGAGGAAAAGAAGTAAATTAATCACTTATTTGATGTTAATTAACGTTTATCAATTTTAAAAGTATAATTAAAAAGACATTGCACCACGAAACAAATATTCCTCCTTCCTCTCCCCCATGCTTCATTGTTCTCATTCAGCTAATAAGCCACTATAGAAGAACGAAGAAAGTAATTACTTATAAAAAAATGTTACAAAAGCAAAATATAAATTTCATTTCAGTTACACGGGCTTATTTTAAAGGTTTACAAGCTCTGCCTGTGACGCGCGTCCGCGGGCGAGTTTCCGTTCAGCAAAAATTTTCCACTCTTTTAAATAAACACGGCACTTCGCGCCACGTGTAACGTTCATTGTAATTGAGTTTTGTATTGTCATTTTGCTTTGTACCAAATGAAAGAAGTGTTTAAATTGTTAATAATTTAATTTATTGTGAGCGACGGAGACTTAACCCTTCCTTTATCCTTTCCTTTATTTCCCATTATCTTCATCCATTTTATGATTCCTCTGGTGCTGCGGCGATGATCACTTAATATCAGGTGACGCTTGCTTGATTGCTCATTATTTTTATAAAATAAATACATTTTTAACAACTATGATTCCGTTCGTTTCGATATGGAGCCTGCATTACGTACCTTTTATCTCGAAATAGCCTCGCTGTAGAATATTGCTATTTTGATTTTCAGGTTGTTATTATGTATTCTGGTATTCAGCGTCTACTGTTTTTAAATGTATTTTTACAGATTTTAAGATTGCGATGATGATGATGTGATTCATCTTAAATAATTATTTTAGTAATTTACTAAAGTAAGTTATTTAATATGGCATTTTATACCGATTTAAAAAAGTGTTTTTTATTGCGAATTTGGATAGAATCAGTTCTGATACAAAATCCTTCTTTTTTTCTAACATAAAGCCAATCTTTTTCTCATTATATTTTCGAATACATGTCTATACAATTATCATTAAAGTTGAAAACATTTGTAAAGTTGTAGAGCTTTGTAAAGTCATTATTTGATCTTCTCTTAATAAAATACAACACGTGCCTATTAAATCAATTTGTCTTGTTCAAAAAGTCTTGCTTGTAAGCGGAAGTGTGTAGGCGCGTTATATTCGCGACTTCCAGTCGTAAAGTGGCGCTGGACACGTGTACACAGCATGTAATGCCGTGACTTTGCCTGTTTATGCCTGAGCTCTTTGATATCTTGAGGTTATCATAATTATTAATGTTAGCGAGAGGAAAGTCTTGTCTCTTTTTTCCGGATTCATACAAAGCTACCCATTCAATTGACATGAAATTTACATATCCTTAATAGCTTATATAATTATCTATATATTATATTAATTTTTATGCTTTATAGTTTTTTATTTGTTGTATATTTCATAAAAATGAATAGGCAACTATGAATCGAAAGATTTCTTGGTACAGAATATAGAAATGTGATGTAACGATTTAGCTTTTGATATTAAAAATTTACTAAACATCATAAATTTCACATTACATTTAATTCAGTTTGTTTCTTGGAAAACATCAATATTATTCACAGTTGCTTTAAATGTCTAATTAATTAATCATCGTGTTTCTCGTACAAATGCATATAAAACTTATTCGTTTCGTGTTGTATATAAAATCAGAGCATTGTCTCTTGTAATCGAGGAAGAACACGGACAATATACGAGGAGTTTTACGTATCATGAGGACAAGACGTAAATTAATCACTTATTTGATGTTAATTAACTTTTATCAATTTTAAAAGTATAATTAAAAAGAGATTGCACCACGAAACAAATATTCCTCCTTCCTCTCCCCCATGCTTCATTGTTCTCATTCAGCTAATAAGCCACTATAGAAGAACGAAGAAAGTAATTACTTATAAAAAAAATGTTACAAAAGCAAAATATAAATTTCATTTCAGTTACACGGGCTTATTTTATAAAGGTTTACAAGCTCTGCCTGTGACGCGCGTCCGCGGGCGAGTTTCCGTTCAGCAAAAATTTTCCACTCTTTTAAATAAACACGGCACTTCGCGCCACGTGTAACGTTCATTGTAATTGAGCTTTGTATTGTCATTTTGCTTTGTACCAAATGAAAGAAGTGTTTAAATTGTTAACAATTTAATTTATTGTGAGCGACGGAGACTTAACCCTTCCCTTATCCTTTCCTTTATTTCCCATTATCTTCATCCATTTTATGATTCCTCTGGTGCTGCGGCGATGATCACTTAATATCAGGTGACGCTTGCTTGATTGCTCATTATTTTTATAAAATAAATACATTTTTAACAACTATGATTCCGATAGTTTCGATATGGAGCCTGCATTACGAACCCTTTATCTCGAAATAGTCGCGCTGTAGAATATTGCTATTTTGATTTTCAGGTTGTTATAATGTATTCTGGTATTCAGCGTCTACTGTTTTTATATGTATTTTTACAGATTTTAAGATTGCGATGATGATGATGTGATTCATCTTAAATAATTATTTTAGTAATTTACTAAATTAAGTTATTTAATATGGCATTTTATACCGATGTAAAAAAGTGTTTTTTATTGCGAATTTGGATAGAATCAGTTCTGATACAAAATCCTTCTTTTTTTCTAACATAAATCTAATCTTTTTCTCATTATATTTTCGAATAAATGTCTATACAATTATCATTAAAGTTGAAAACATTTGTAAAGTTGTAGAGCTTTGTAAAGTTATTATTTGATCTTCTCGTAATAAAATACAACACGTGCCTATTAAATCAATTTGTCTTGTTCAAAAAGTCTTGCTTGTAAGCGGAAGTGTGTAGGCGCATTATATTCGCGACTTCCGGTCGTAAAGTGGCGCTGGACACGTGTACACAGCATGTAATGCCGTGACTTTGCCTGTTTATAGCTTTATGCCTGAGCTCTTTGATATCTTGAGGTTATCATAATTATTAATGTTAGCGAGAGGAAAGTCTTGTCTCTTTTTTCCGGATTCATGCAAAGCTACCCATTCAATTGACATAAAATTTACATATCCTAGTACTTAATAGCTTATATAATTATCTATATATTATATTAATTTTTATGCTTTATAGTTTTTTATTTGTTGTATATTTCATAAAAATGAATAGGCAACTATGAATCGAAAGATTTCTTGGTATAGAATATAGAAATGTGATGTAACGATTTAGCTTTTGATATTAAAAATTTACTAAACATCATAAATACTTAAAAATAACCAGTTGCGGTTATTTTTAAGTATTATAAGTAATAAACAAATACAACATAACAATATTACAAACTAAAGCAAAAACATTAGGGTTTTAAAACAATATACAGACAGTTCTTGATACGCAGTTTTGTTAGTTTTTACATTACTTAGGAGTTAATAAGTCTAATGGGCATCTTCCGGGGAAGTAATTACATCTCGCGGCGCAGCGGAAGGCCGAGAGTTCAGAAGAGCTCACCAACTAAATTATTCCAGCTGACTAACTCTTAATAATCTCTTTATAAGAAAGGCGATCGTAAACGAAATATTGACAACGACATTTATAAGTAACTATGATTTTATTATATTAAACGGCTTAATAAAAAAATAATGTATGTATATAAAAATTAGAAAAATGTACAATGTAATATTGTAGATGTTTGACTTATAATAACGTGATTAAGACTAGGTACTCATGAATTGGTACGTTCAAATTTTACAAAACGTATACATAGTATTCCTTAGGTTTTCTTAGTATTAGTATATGTTGTGAAATTAACATTGTCGTAGTTTACACAGCTTTTTTTTATTTAAAGAGTCTCTATGGATCTATGTCGTGTTCCTGTTCAACTACATAAAAAATTAAGACAGATATTTTAACAATATTTTGTATTTAATTCATCGTTTATTTAATGAATTACTAAGATTATTTATACTTAATTAATATCAAACTTATGAGCTCAGTTATTATCAAATGTCTTTTATATTAAAAAATTAAGACCCTGCAGATCTGTGTATAGCCAAATGAGAAACAACAAGGAATTTAAGTTTTTATCAAACTCAGCACTGATACTCCTTTAAGTATTTTTCGCTATTCCTCATAGTTTCAGGCCCAGTTAAAAAATTCAACCCGTATAATTTTAGAAGAGGTCATGATAGAGCCTTCATAATTTTTGCTTCATATTAAATAATATTAAATTCATTATATAAATCCATTTACATTTTAATATTAAAATTGTATGTAATCAATTATAGGTACACCGTAACCGTATCAGACATCTCAACATCAAAGCGACCTTAAGATATTAAGTACCTCATCTATTTCTCAGTTATATACCGTTTGACTTGAGACGAATTTTCGTCAATATATAACGCGAGCTATGTACCACTAATCTGATATAAAAGGCGTTATATAAAGAGGAGTATACAAAGTCTTTCAATGTATCAAACAGAAATAGTCGTCTTGTAACGAGGGTGTAAAAATTATAGCATTTTTATTTATGTTTTATGTAGAACGTAAGTTTTTCTTTTTTTGAGAATGTTTTAAAGAAATTCCTTCCGACCACCCCTCATCGTAGCTCAATCTGCATTAAGGAAATAATTTAAAGTTTTTTTTTTTAATGAAACCGACTGCAAATAAGAAAAAACACAAATTGGTTTCCTCGAACGAAAATTCTTATACAGTTATTTCGATTTTAAAACAAAATTACTTAACCGATTTCGATAAAATTTCTATGGGACCGATCGGGACGTCTTTTTGAAGAAAAAATTCCGAAATCGGTTCACTAATAACGGAGTTACGTGGTAACACACAATATACAAAAGGTACGAATTAAAAAACCTACTCCTTTTTTGAAGTACTAGATAATATATAATAAAGACTTTTTATTCAAATGCAAAAATGTGCGAACAAATTTAAATTAATTAAGCGATTACTATTCTAATTCCGCAGGCACAGACATACAGAAGCTGAATTTACATGAATATACATATATTCTCATATAAAATATTTTACGTTCTTGTAACGTATAATGTCTGCCTTCAAGTCAGATTGTAATATTATAAAAGTAAAGTAATAGCCTGTAGATATCCCACTGCTGGGCACAGGCCTCCTCCCCTATTAAGGAGAAGGTTTAGAGCTTAATCCACCACGCTGCTTCACTGCGGGTTGGTATACATGTGTCAGAATTTCTCCCGGCACATGCAGGTTTCCTCACGATGTTTCCCTTCACCGTTGAGCTCGAGATGAATTTGAACACTAATTTAGCACTTGAAAAATCAGTAGTGCTAGCCGGGGGTTTGAACCCGCGATCATCATTTGAGATCGACGTGTTCTAACCACTAGCCCATTTCGGCTCTGTAAAATTATAATAACTAAAAATATTAAGAATATAATTGATAGCGATATTATTATAATGTGAATGTTAATATCGCATCCACCGCTAGGCAGAGTCCCCGTCACCTCTGACATTACACTTGTAGACGGCACTTTAGCGCGGAATCCAGGCATCGAGGCTAAATACCGACTTTGTGCTGCGACGCGCTCGTTATATAGCTTTCTATAAATAAACTTCATATAACATATTACATTCTACTATATTATATATTAACTTATCACGACTTCACTTTCATCAATTATTTGTGGTCACATATGCTTAAAATATTTTGATCATATTTGAAAGTTTTATTACTTTTTTGTACCTAGATTTTTAATGTCGCCGAGGTAAAAAGGTACATTATATCTTAAAGCGTCCTACTACTTGCTTCAGGTGGAAGTAATGTCAAATACGTTCCGCTGTTTCGAAGATTAGCGGCAGGATAATTAAGGTGTGCTACCGCTATTGCAACGCGATTCAGTATTCGATGGCAGCAGCTCCGGGTTATAACCCTCTAAATTAGTTCGAAAAATTCTAACCGTAAATTGTATAGGAATCTAAAAACGGAAATCATTTATTTATAACGAACCAAAAACACGATCTAGACCAGGCAACCTGCTGTATTGCTGTCGCTCGTTCAAATTTTCGATGTTTACTTTATTCTCCAAGTATTATTAACACAAGCAGCAGTAAGTGTACAAATGTAACGCGTATATCAATTTCTACAACCTTATTCTATCTAATACATAATGCACATTTAGTGAATAATAAAATTCTTAAATCTTAGGTTGAGTCACTCGCCCGCATAATAAATACACCGAGACACATCTCATTTCTCATTTAGTACGCCGGGACTTTGTACGAGTATATTGCTCTTATGATCTTGTGGGAGATTTCATATAGTCTTCATTCTTTCTTATACTAATATTATAAAGATTGGTGCGTACAATTTACAAAGTTTGCTTACAGCTCTAGTTCGGTGAAAAACATCATGCTTTGACACACAGCACCAAGACAGTGACTATAAACATTAAGCGAGCTAATATCAAGTCGGTAAGTATCCTAAAGTGAACAAGATTTAAGTAATATAATAAAAATTTTATAAAATCGACTCCAAAAAAGAATTTAATATAACTAAACTAAAAAGACAAAAAATACAACATTTTATAGTCAGTGCCGAATAAAAGGTTCGAAGTCGAATTTGAAGTTGATAGTTTACATCCGCCATGTTGACCGTTTAGCTGATGTCACATTGTCTATCACTCCGGGGAAGAATACAAATCAAAATCGTTCAAGTAGTTTTGGCTGCATGATTACATTTCTGAATATTTTTTAACAAACTCAACGGGTTCGATTCCTGAATAGGAAAATAAATTTTTCAAAAAATTAATGATGCAGTTTTAGTTTTCATCAAAATCCTGGGGGCCGCCAGGGTTCTTTAAGAATTTTTCGTTATTCCTTATAGTTTCGGATTTGGCATACCACGGCCATTTAAAAAACTCACTCGGTATACACGCGCGTGGAAAACACTATTTTCTTCTCGTGATAAAACAAAACATATCTAATATTTTATATGACTCAAATTAACAATCATATCAGAAGGTGGTATGGACCTCTCGCTGCGCAAGTTGACTCGTATAGAGGCAATTTTATTCCTTTTATTTTTATTCCTTTATGTTGTGAATGAAAAAGTAACATACTTTCTTAAGTCAACAATAAAAGTTTGCCTGAAGTTCTTAAACGAGGCTAACTTGTTTGTTATACTCCTCTCGACTTCCGACTTAGTTTCAAGTTAGCGATAAGAGATGGGGACAGGTCGCTTTGAAACGATATGAAGGTATCGAAGTTGTATCAAGTTTTATCTTAAAAGTAAATATTATTATTATTATTCTTTAATTAACAAATAATATTTCTTAGTTTGTTTCGTACCTGTTCTGATACCAGTTTTTAATAATATTGGAAATATATTCAATAAGGACTTTGGTTAGCTAGTTAAAGAAAATTATCGCCGTCATTTATTTATTAAATACTGCAACTTAAGATGATTTCAAAGGATTTTTCATTACTTAAAAGACGTGCCCGAGCAATACTACATTCGTCTAAATGGTTTTAAAACGTCAAAACGATTTTAAGTTTAGGTATGATTAAATAGGCTTCTGAAAGTTTTACTAGTTGATATCTTCAGCGGTTCCGACGTTGGTCATATTATGTATTATATATGATTTTTAAGGATAGCTGTTATTACTCAGGAAGACTTGTACAAGGTAGCAATACCATATACATATATTTCAATACGGTTTAAAGTTATAGTATGTATGAATATGCTTCTAAAGGTTTTACTAACACACACGTTCAACGGCGTTCATGTTGTTTGTTTCGACCGATGGATCGCTGTGTCGTCCCAATAATTATAGGGACCTGTGAGCTGTGGTAAATATTTTAACATAATATGAACACTGATAAGCAATACTGTGTTAAGCCACACGGACTTTATTTTGAGAAAATGGCGTTTAAAGATGTCAAACCTATTCGTAATCAATTTGTTTGAAGATATATTCATCTTTTCTTTTCTATTTTGATAAAAGGTATAATTAATTGAAATCAGATTGATATATTTCATGTGTTATCTAATAATAACTTTTTCAAATATTTGAGATTATTGTATAAATTGCAAAATATGGGAAGCACTTGAAATTCGAGATATTAAAATAAGAAACTTTTTTTCCGTACTTATATAGTTTAGATAACTTGAAATTATTTTTTAAAATATTAATTAGGTGACGTATTATCAAAATTCATCAATATCTCCGAATTTGACTTTTTGTGGGTTGATATATAATTGCTTATCAGCATCCATACGTTCCGAATTGATGATACTAATAGTTTTATAAAATGAACAAAACGCTGGAAAATAATAATATGACTCATAGATATATGAGTATAGTTTATTTTTCTTTACTTGTCTTACTTTGCCGAAAATTATGGCGTATTCCTAACCACACGTAAGAGTTAGACAAGAAATTATCGACTGGATGATTAAACTGAATCATTTTTAATAATGAAAAATTACAATGAAAAAAAGTTGTTCTAAAATTCGTGATTATCGTTCGTAGTATTGTAACCAATTCAAGACAAGTGAAGAAAAATAGACTATATAGTAAAATGTTATCAAAAATAAAAAAAACACAATCTATTCTCAACGAATATTCAACGAGCCCCAACACGATTCTTCTAGTGTTAGTTGGTGAGGAGTTGTGTATCCTGCTGATTGCAGATCATGGATGCAGCATCAAGTCAAGGCTATGCCGTTACATAGTAAATTTCGAGTCTTTCAACAAACAGAAACGTGCTAAAAACCTTTAAACGATCAGATCTTAATAAGCTAAAAATCATACCGATGACTTCAGCTTTCAAATAAAAAAAAATACATCAAATTCGATCCCTTCGTTAGGGAGATACGATGCCATAGACAGACGCACAGATACACACATAAAATACAACACCCATTTTGTAGTCGGGTGTTAAAAATTTATATCGTAATACATATATACGCACGGGTGCAATGTAGTTTTTTACGACATCACTATCACATTTTATTGATCTTTAAAATTATCGGCTTCTCTCTACTATAATGTGCATTTGCTTCTTGAATTACTTGGTTTATAGGAGAAATCCGCATTAATATCCGTTGCATAGTTTAAAAGATCTAAATATACAGACGACAGGCAGGAATAGACTTAATTTTTATTATAAGAAGATATCCACAGTGGTCAGCATTCTGGGTGCTAGAATCTACGAGCTTATAACATCTGTATAATTATATAATATAATGTATGATACATTTTATATTATTTCTATCACGATTGTCAAATTTATACAACAAATTGTCACTAGTTCAATATTAAGTTTATTTACCGTGTTGACTGTGCAAAACAGTAACGTATCAACTGTTAAAAAGTTATCTAGAGTTATTTCTAATATTAGTTTGCTTTCATTTTATTATAATCTGCATTTACTACAAGTGAAAGCTCAGTTAATTTACCTATGTTAGTTGTTTATATTAAGTATTTCAATACTGTTTTAATCCAATTTAATAAATACATACTTAATAAATATGTAGACATGCATTACTGCATAAACATCGAAATAAATTGTAAAACTGTTTCCGATTAACTTCGATTTAGCTGCAGGCATTAAAAGCGTACAACGTCCCGCGGCGAACAGCTCCGAGCTCGTATTTACAAAAAATAAAATACGAAATAAACGAAGTAAGATAAACAGAACGGCTCTGCTGTTACCCACCTGGGCTCTGTATAATAATGATCAGTTGTCTTAGATTTTCGCGATTATTATTCATTGAAATGAAACTATTTTAAACGGATTTAAATCGCGTATATTAATTATTTTTATCATCCCGACGTTTCGAGCACTTTGCAGTCTACCCGTGACCACGAACGCTGCAAAGTGCTCGAAACGTCGGGATGATAAAAATAATTAATATACGCGATTTAAATCCGTTTAAAATAGTTTCATTTCAAATGATCAGTTTTTGCGGGCAAGTAACACATTTACATACATTACAATGTTGACGCTTTGCAGCATATGTATGTAAGCAGTGACCATGCCTTCACGCTTCGCGACCACTGCATAACAGAACGATATTGTAATATTACGATCAACTCGTAATGAGCTGAACTAGGCATCGCTTGGGGGGATGGTTTGCTTATTTTAGGCGCGGAATGTATAATAACTTTTATATTTCGTGATTTTAAGTAACGTCACTATTTATAATTTTCAGAATTTTGAATAACAATTTTCTCTAAATGTTTGATGTATTATTACGCATATTTTTGAATACTCGCGTTTTTATTTAGATACAGGACAATTTACAATTTACCGAGGAATCAATTTCGTATGCGAAAATGCAAATGAAGTAAAGAATAAATGATTATTTTATGTAACATCGCTGAACAGGAAACAAACTGACAACTTTACCGTTTTCCATATCGTTGTTTTTATTGCACAAGCCTCCACCGCTCATTAGGGAAATAATTAATCAACTGTGGACGGTGTCCGTTAGGAATACCGTAATATGAAACCTTTAAGGAAGTGATTATGAGCGAGCGTGTAAGGCTGTAAACTGCTCAGCTTTAGAAAAAGTTAATTGCTGTAGAATTACTATTTCGATTCTACAGTTCAACTTCGTTTCTACTTCTTATGTGGGGTGCATTTCCGCCTCCTGTGACTGTAATATATTGCCAATGCAGAAAATAATAACGAAGAAGAGTTCTGGGTTCTCTAGTTTTGTTTCTTAGGTGTTTCAATCAAAAAGTTAAAATTAAAACGTTATCTTTTATTTATCTATAAATCTTCTTTATATACAGTGTGTTTAATACGCCATTTTGAAGATCATTCGTTATAATTACAAAAATGAGGTGAATATTCCAAAATTAATCTTGTCATTAAATAAAAAAAGGTTTTAAATTATTACGTAATTAAATACATTGTGCAGTGCGATACATTTTGGACTAAGTTTGTCTTTTTACATGCTTTGTTTATACTATAAAATTTGGCTGTAAAAATCTCTTCCAATATACGTTGCAATTATACAATCCCTTTTGTCTTTTAAGATTTAGTTATAGTACTTCTTCTAAGTTTTTTGTAACGAGCTATATTCTATCTAAAATCAAACTCAATCATTATATACAGTCTTAATAGTTCTTCCACGTGTAATAATGGTGTAAAAGTAATTTCCGCTGCACATCGCACAGTTCACGTATGCGTATAATGTCACATAGTAAAGCCGAAGTTACATTACGAAATAAGGGACATTAAAATTAATTCCTGATGTTAATTTCACCCACCATTTGACGTGTAAAAGCCAATGTTTTAAAAGCATGCATTTAATTTAGTTAGAATAGTTCCACATCATACGCATTATTTTGTTGAAACTTGCATGAATTGTCATGCCATTCAAGTTGTATCAAGTTGTTTACCGTGTAATCGAGACGCGTAATTATACTATCACATCACGTAAGTGTGGGTTATTCCAATTGGACACATTGCCTAATGCCCGACCAGGTCCTCACCGGCGCTCTATAGGCCGCGATCTTGCTTTTCGACACAGTGAGCCGGGTCTGTCTGTTTATGTGGTCGGTTTATCCTTGTATTTTTCAGTCCGGGTTGGTTCCCTGCGTTATCCTGGTCATCGCTGTCGATGCTTGCGTTGAGCAGTCTCGGCTGCAGCGGCCGTAGGAGCTCGCGAGGTAGAGGACGATCACAGTGTTGCGAAAACATTTCTGTAATATATTGGCGGTACAGCGATATTGTTGATTTTACGACACTATTATCATATATTTATTACCTCAGAACTCTGTCACATCTTAACTGATTTTAATTTTTTTAAAATACATTCAGATTAGGCCCATGGAATTATAAAGAAAATTGTTCAGTACTTTAATTTGTAAATCAAAATAACATAAATCAGTATGTCATCTAAGCAAACGAAATTGAGTATTTTGCTTTTGAAATCGGTATATATTTTTTTAAATGTCTTAGTTATTGTCATGAAACGAGTACACACGAGTATATTTTGTTAAATAAAATTATATATATCATTCAGGTCACTAATTTCGAAATGTAATGCTGGCTTTATAATAATTTGTCGCGGGAGCGGTGCGCGTGCGGCGCACCAGCGCGGAGAGAAGCCAGCGTGCAGTAACGAAGTACAACTTTATTACACTTCCTGATTAAATTCTATAATTTTTATTAAATTTTTTTATTTCTATTATATATAAATAATATTATCTCACTAATAATACTTGATTTATAATAAGTGAAGGACTATATACTTCCTCCTTTAATTATGGAATGCAGATAAAATATGGGATACGACCCTGAATTTATTAGCACACACACTATTTGACCGAAAGTTAAATAAATGGAAAGTATTAAATATTGAAAACTTTTAAAAGAAAAAATGAACAGATATATTGAATGAAAATAAACATGTATTTTTTGTTTAAAAAAATATGACGCCCGTTTCCGTAACCAAAGTTAAAAAAAAATTTAGACACGTATATTTTTTGAAACGTTAAAAAAGAATGAAAACGCGCAAAATGTACACGTGTATATTGTGTGCTAAATTCAGGGTCTGACGTATGTAACTTACATTACAGCGATGTTTCATCAAAATCTATTAAGAAGTTTTTGCGTGAAAGAGCAACTAACTTATTATTACAGTGGGTGGACATCGTCCGCAAAAATTTTCGTATTTATAAAAATTGTAAGATAAAATAAAAATCACATAGGAAAATACAAAAGTATATCAACATCAAAATATTCTTTAGTTAAGTGGGCTTATGAAAACACTTTTGAATCATCAAAATATACAAAAAGTACTTAAATTAATGTAACAGCGGTTCGGAATGTAGACTCTACCGAGAAGAACAAGTAAGTAACTTGATAGAATATAAAAAAGTTACTTATAAGAGCGGACTAATTCGACACGCTTATCAAGTAAATCGGCTTAAACAATAATTTTTATTTAGTTAATATGTATGAGGTATATTTTTTATTCAAAGCTACTGTGTTCAGTTATTTTCTTTATAGCTAATTAGAAACCTTTTTCTTTAAAGGTATTTTTTCATAAAGGAGCATTCCTTTGATGGTCTTAAATTACAGACGAGAGAGGGTTAATAAAAATAACCATTAAAATAATAACAATGCCTATTATATTCTTTGCTGGATGGTTTTGGTGAATTTTATTAAACGACATAGTAATTTGAATTTCGCTTTAAAAGAAGATTTGCAAAAATATTAAAAATAATTGAAATGAATCTAAAAACTGGCTATGAGATTTGTGTGAAATAAACAAAACGAAAGGGATTCAAATTTATTCGTCTTGCAAGTTTTAATCTCAATAAATGAATAATTAATCGTCACTTTCTTTGAATTATTGATTCATGAATGTAACTCTCGGTTCTTCAAAGAATTAGAGTGAAGCCTATTTCATAAGAAACAATTTATGTAGGGATTTGATTGACAATATAAATCTAAATATGGTCACTGTTACGAGGAGTGCAAAATAAGTACAACCTTTTCAAATAGGGTCTTTGTCTCTAACATCGTTGTTAGGGAACGAATGGACCCATTTTGATGCATTAAAGCCAATACAATCGAAATGATTATTAGCCCGAATTTATGAAGATCTGTTTAGACATTTATAGGTCGTTAGGTCTTTTCTAATTGTTGAAAGCCTGTGAATGCTTGGTTTGAACAATTCGAATTTTACTATACCATGAATAATGTTGCGTAACCTTAACTTGATGTTGCAGCATCAGCAGGAATCAGCAAGAAATATTACTCCTAACCAACATACAGCATAAGTAACGTGTTGGAGATGGCGTTGGTTTCAATGCATAGATTAGAATAGACTAGGAAATCAAAGCATAACACCATTTGCTTTTTCTGAACATTGGTCGAGTAGTTGACACTTGAAAGCAAAACCTACAAATGAACCAACTTTCGCATTTATAACATTAGTGACGACTTCTGAATCTTATACCGTTACTTCATGAACTGTATAAATAGCATATCTACAAAAATTAACTTTGGTCTTTCGTCGAGGCATATGTTTGTTTTTCTGATATGTCGAAACATAACATTTCAGTTTTCAACCGACTTCAACAACGGAGAAGGTTTTCAATTCGTTGAGTTTGTTTTTATTAATGTTTGTTACCTCAGAACTTCGTCTTCTTGCGTCGTTTATATATTTAATTTGAAATTATTACTTTATTTGAAAAATTATGAACTATCTCAATAATCCCTAAGAATTATTAAACGACTTCCAAAAAAGAAGGCGGTTCTCAAGTCGTCGAGACTTTTTATGTATGTTCATCGATTATCCGAAAACGGTGGAACTGATTTAGTAAATTCTTTTTTAGTTTAAAAAAAAACCCCGAATAGTCCCATAGAATTTTCAGAATCGCTTTAGTAGTTTAGTTTTAAAATCAAAATAACTAGAACAATTTTGTCATTCAAGTAAACGAAATAACGTATATTTTTTTGAAGTCGGTTTCTCATTTTTTTTTTAAGTTTTGTTTACATTCCTTCAAGTTTGTAGAAACTTTAGGCGAGCAAGTTATCGAGACCTGCACCTGATCGTTCTTTTTAGTCTAAGTTATTTCATAACATAAGTGAATTAGCTTTAATCTTTGAGTGTAGTGTTTGTTTGTCTTTTTAATTTGTTGAATACTAATACTCAGTTTTAAATATATCTGAGCCTAGCCATCGGACGCCAGACGGGTTAGTCGGAACTCGGACGGCGTCTGGGCCATCGATCGACGTTTCGCCTGTTCACTACTGGGTCAGCATGCTTTGGCACGAGACTAAGCTAATTTTAAATTAATTAATATCACTTCTCATTAGTTTTAATTGCGCGGTTTTACTGCTTTATATTGTTAATGTCTCTGTACTACGTCTTTAACGATATGCTGTTATGTTTAGTTTATCTATACTAATGTTTTAAAGCTGAAGAGTTTGTTTGATTGCTTCTTTGTTTGTTTGATTGTTTGCTTGAACGTGCTAATCTCAGGAACTATTGGTCCGATTTGAAAAATACTTTCAGTGTTAGATAGCCCATTTATCGAGGAAGACTATAGGCTATATATTATCAAGCTAAGAGCAAAAAAGAGCGGAGCACCAATGAAGAATATTTCAAAATCGGTTAAAGTTTCGCAAAAATCATGTATTACAGAATTGTTCCTCTTTAAAAGTTCTAAAAAAAGTCCGCGACAGCATATGTCTATCTTTTAAGGTTAGCTCACTATAACCTTTTTTAACCAAATTTGTTCTAAAATAAGGCATTATTAGCCCAAAGTAACAATTCCACGCAGACGAAGTCGCGGGCGGAAGATAGTTTATATATAAATCATATTTGTAGTTGTATAAAAATAACTAAGGAAAGAAGTAAAACATCTAAGTATTGTTTCTTATATTATTTTGATTAAATAAAAATCGTTAGTGAATACTAAAAAGTTTACTAGGTACATTTATTTGGATGTTGATAAGCAATACTATGTGTAATAACAATTTTGAGAAAATGACGTCTAAAAATATCGAACCTATTTTTAATAATTTGTTTGAATATGTATATATCCATATTTTCTTTTCAATTTTATAAAAGGTATAATTAATTATAAGCAGATTAGTATAGTATAAGTTTTATCTAATAAGAATTAAATTTTCAAATGTATACAATTATTGTATATTGCGCAATATAGAACATACCTCGATATTATAAATATTAAATTAAGTAACTGGTTTTTTTACTTATTAAATTTAGATGACTTGAATAATGTTAAAAACGTGACGCATAATCAGAATTCATCAGTATCCCCGAATTTGACTATTTATGGGTTGACACATTATTGCTTATCAGCATCCATTTAGCTAATGCTGTTTTTTCTGATGAGCAGTTCGTTTTGATGGAAAGTGCTAATAGATAGATATAACAATTGAGATCAGAGAGAGAAATGTCTCTCTCTCATCTCAATTGCAATGGCAGGACCTCGTCTCTTTACCGTACAATGTCAACATGATTGCTCTCCTCCGCTGAAAATAAGGTGTTCCAGTTATCGTGTCTGGATATACCTCGACTTTCTTTATAATCATTGTCATTGGTCAAGCTTTAGTCTGTGACTTTTCTATCGATGTAGAAGATTTTGAAGAAGAGAAGGCGAATGCCGATTAAAACATATTTTTTTTTCTCTCAGGAACTGTACTATTTTCTGAATAATAATTTTCTTATATTCTTTTCTGTATCTTTGACCCCGTGTGTCTCTTTGTGATCTGTTGACTATTTGATTCGTGAAATCGTTACAAATAAACAAACTCATACTCGCAATTATATTATATTTGTTAGAAATAAAGTAACTGAATATAAAGGTATTTGTCAATATAAATCATATAAGGTACCAGTTAACACACATCGTTAATTACAGATCAAATAAAAGAGCAGTTTAAAAAGTTATTCGAGATTTGTAATTATTTTTATAGCTATTTAAAAATACTACGCATATATAACTGTATTTCTCTAATAAAAGAAGTACAATTTCTAAGTAGATGGTTATTAAAAGTACAATAATTTGCATGAATTTATGTCTATTGTAATATTAACCGTAACCAAATGGAAGAAAATCACGCTCGATCACGCAAACCACTATAAAAAGAACAAGGCGAACAACCAGGAATATAATTATTCTAATTAGCTTATAAATATTTACGATAGAATTAAAAAAAGCTCTCTCTAGTTCGCGGCGCGCGAGAGACGCGCCGTGCATCGGAATCGGTCGTAAGGAGCAAATGACGATGGAACGGACAGCAAAGCAGGAAGTGAATGTATAATTATACAGCAATGGACTCTATTTATGTCACTAGCTATGTCTTGTGGTTTCTGTCGCGTTAATTATTCTACTAATGAGATGGTTAGGAGCTTAATCGGCTACGCTTCTCTAATGAGAATTGGTGGATTAACATATGTCACAATTTCTCCCAACACACACAGTTTTCACACGATGTTTTCCTTCACCGCCGTACTCGACGAGTTTAAACACAAAAGCACTAGACAACTCAGCGACAGTTGTCAGGGTTCGGTACTGGGATCATCTGTTGAGATCTACGTGTTCTTCCACTTGGCCATCGCGATTCACATAATAACTTATACATAGATCGCATTTACTTGACAAGATTAGTTGACGTTTTTGCTCCAATTTGTGTATCGTAGTGTAGTGATTAACTTATGCATAGTTCATAAACTTTCATAATGAGTGACCTATCTAATCCATAATACGTATTTACAAAATTTTCATCTTTATAATTTAAGGTTTATTAGAATGTAATGTAGATATGTTTATTACTATTTTTATTGCTAATCACTCTTTTGAAGTAGTCAAGGCTATGGCAAGTGATATTTCCTGTCAAAAGAAATCCTGTTAAATTTTTTAAGACATCCGTTTGACGAAATCTAAATGATATTATAAAGTATATTAATATCCGAATGCGTAGATAATTAAATTTAAAGCGTAGTTACAAAAAATTAACATATAAATATGTAAATTGTTTAAATATTAAGTACAAATAAAAATTTTATGCGTGTAAAATATTTTTGTTAAAAAGTTTTACAGCTATAACGACATAGCTTATGATGGAGAAGTTCGTAGTTTTCGGAAAGATGACAAAAAAACCTTGCGTCCAACGCTTCACCTTTTAGCTGCAAGGGTCCTTTGCAATTTGTATCTCCTAACTATTCCAAACACAGCCCGAAAGTGAAAAAATATGCTCATAACATTTCCGTCTAGACTGCTTTTTAAGCGTTCGTTGACTGCCATTCGGAAGGTTTTGGATAGTTTTGTGAATCAAAACTGAATGTTTATTTTAAACTACGTTTTAAATTTTACCTTATTCCCACGTTGTGAATTGTGTGCGTATTGCCATTTCGAGTAGAAAGATATGTTTCAAATTCCGTTAATGAAACTTTTATATTCTTATTACTGAACAAAATCATAACCTTGATTTTTAAACAGTTGTACGCTTTGAAATCTCATAACTAATCTGCGCACAAGTTGGCAATTGTTTCATAAATTGTTTTTATAAAACCAGATTTGTATTCTACTTTCGAATGTTTAAGGACTTAGTTATCACTCGACATTACAAAGCCTGCGGTTAAACGTGTTCTGGGCATGTGCAAATATTTCAATGTGGTGGTACTTAAGGGAATCATAAAAACTGCAGATATTCTTACTCTCAATTTGTTTTATTTTACAATTTTAATTAAAATATTTAGATAAGGTCATGAAAGATTTATCACATTTATTCAACTTCTGTGGTAGGTACTAATATTTTTTGTATTTGTTCAAATGTTCAATGAAAGCATCAATCATACACGTATTGTATGTATGTCATAACATATATCGTAGAAAATAATCTTTTTAGAAAGCATTTTGAATTTAAAATAAAGTCTCGACGGATCATCCGTATTAGACGTCATACTTTAAATGCTGAAGATCTATCACGCGAGGTGCCAAGCGCGGGATTATGCGTGCAAGCGCCGCGGGCTGCGCCGGCGCATACTGATGGCGGCTCGGCGCGAATGCTAAGTGCACGTGCAGTGCGCATCTCTTCCGGCATTGTGTTTCTCACGGAGCTTCTACGAGATATTTATTACTTCGAGATATGTAGCGAGATTGTTAAATTTATTCATACATGGAGAATTTGTATGTAACGAGAATGTTGGATTTTAGTTCGTCGAATGCGGTTATTTATGTTACTACTCCACGCCGATTTTTGTGAGAGCTAGGTATTGCCCGTCGAGCCAGCCCGTACGAGCTGCAGTCAGTGGGCTACAGCTAGGGTCTACCTCAAATGAATTCATCCATTATCTTAAAACCGAAACCAAAAAAAAAAATTATAACAATTATTTTTATTGCAATTATATTTAAATGTTTTACCTTATTATTACTTATATCATTACCATTGTTACAACGAGCTATATGTGGTGTAAGATATGTCAAATGTCATCAAGTCATCATTACCCCACTTCCGGGGTAATCGGATAAAACGCCACATAACCCTAATAGAGTCCTAAACAATCTTTCGTACAGAAATAAATCAACGCAAGCTGCATCAGTCATCGCCTCCCAGTCGCGTCGCTTATTTTTACGAAGCTTCAAACGGGTTCTGCGCTGATAGCCGGGTCAGCGCGGATGCTCGGTTAAAGGCCAGCCGATACGGCGCTGAGCCGCGGCCGACGACCGCTACAACTCATGCATCATGCGACCTACCTCTTGTAAACTGTGCCCATTAGGCGAGACGTACAACTTTCGCTCTGAGACTTTTATAAAGATTTACATAATTTATTTGTCATTGATGATGACACTCCATGGTAATAAGATCCGGGCTGTGTGTCAATTAGAAAATATATAGTATTTTATTATTTATAACCAATATGATTTTGTTAAAAAAATAACAAAAAAGTTTAGCTAAGGTCTGAAGTAAAACTTCTCAGACCGTAGTAACACGTTCAAAAGATAATGCTAATTATTAATAATGTTATTGTAAATGATTGCTTCATACCTAAAATAATTTACCGCCAATGAAACCAAAATAAGTAAACGAAAAAGTAAAAAATACATATTTTCTACAACATTCGAAGTCGGCGCAGGTAAAACATAGAACCTCCTGCTTTTTCGTTGTCGGTTAATAAAACATAAAACACGTTTATTTTATTATGAAACACGTGAAAATTTCAAATTACTCACTTATCAAACAAAAGTTTAACCGCCCTAGTAAACGGCTAGCAACAATGAAAATGCGCTCTCATCTCTCATAGACAGTTCGCACCTCATCTAAATATACAATACTGCTGCTGCGCGCTGTCGCGGCGCGATCTGTGGGATCTGTCCGTCGCAAGCGAGACGCGATACGAAACACCAGAAGATACATGAAAGAATGTTTGTTTTATTCTTTTACGTTTATTTCTCAAATCAATTTGTAAATTCTCAATTGTTTTTGAACGTTAAAACGATTGTTTCTTAGAAAGATCTGTTTATTGTATCATGTTAATTCACACTTAGGAAATGATAATGTTTAAATCGCAAATCTCCAGAAATTCAGAGCTCGGAAGGACTTGAACATTTTGTCTGTCGACTGCTTAAGATCAAATAGCTACAGAATGAAGATGTTGTCTCAGTTTACCGTCTAAGGTCTTAACTCATACTTCAATCACTAAAACATTTCGTGATAATTTATAAGTCTTAAGATTAAGACCCTGCATTCATAAAGTCAAACGTGATTCGCAGTATCTATTTTGATTATACATCACATTTTTGTGTTCTCTTTGCTTTAACTTTCTTGAAGTCGACGTATAAAACTTTTCCGTGCAATAATCTGAAGTACTTAAAACTAGTTTCATCAAGTGCCAAGTTTCACGCATTTACCATTAATTATACGACTCTATACTTTTTGAAATATTAAACTTGATCCTCCTGTCTAATATAATTTGTTATGAAACTCGTAACGCTATTAAAACCGGTAAACTATTTAAAGCGACGTAAACAACCTGTTTCTCGGTTGCTCTAAATATACCGGGCGGGAACTCAACCCGGGTCCCTTGACATTCTACTCAATGCCATACGTTTTTAATCCGGCGCCGTTTGTCACATTAATCGCCCGAGGGCTTGTCGACGAAGGCTATTAATGCGTTAGAAAATTGTCATGATTTAATCGTGAATACTAGCTTTTGCCTGTGACTGTTCTTATACGTTGTAACTTTTATTATTGTAAGAATGAAAAGAATACAATATTTTTGATTAATGATTTTTTTGAGTTGCACTATCGCCGGGTCGGTCGATTTTGTTTTAATATTTGTAAAAGTATATTAATCATTTGAAAAATTGATCGTTTTTGAAAATGAAACAAACTCTAAAATCTTTACACTAAGTTTATTAAAAATGATAATAAAATGATGTTCTCATTACGATGAATTAAATGCTAATGGGGTAAACATGGATAAATTGTATGCTTGTGACATAGATCAATAAAACATTCTACCACAGTATCGTCGGTTATTATTGCATAATGTTGTTTGTTTTCTTACGAGCGTGTTTTTTAATTATTCGGCCTTATCAGTTGACACAGTTTTTATGAATGAGTGCAGTCTTGATAATGTGTGTAATTACGATAAGTGTACGCAGGAGTTTATGTTAATCACATTGATAACTAATTGACACTCATATTTATTTGTAGAAACAACGAGAGCAACACCAAACAGATATACTCGATTGAGGAAACTAAAATGCTCAATTCATTTCTACTACTCATACCTATATAATAAAACCACTGCACATATTTTAAAAATTTTGGTATCATTTGAAAGGTATTTTATTGTAGATAGTCATAGGCTATACTATATGTACTTATGTATATGCGTATTATTCTAAAACAAAACATATTAACGTCAGGGAAACCGCGAACAAAACCTACTATTATAAAATTTATTTTATATTTTTAATTTATTTTATTGTATTTCAGTACTATTATTTAATATTTTGGCAACTAGTATAAAGACAAATAAATCTTAATCAAACACATATTTGTGTAACTAGATATTAATAATTGAGTAACACGGATTTTGCAGAAATCTATGATATAAAAAAATAAATAAACTTAGTTATATAGTAAGCAAAAAAATATACATGATATTCCTTTTATTTCGAATAAAATGCTGTTCCTCCTTTTATTAACACGCCCACGCGCGCAAGCAAGCAATAAAATATTAAGACATCTCTTAATAAAGACCTAACAACTCGTCGATTACTGCGAAGCTTTATGACTTGTAAGTGTTCTGTTATTTATTTATTATAGGACCATAACAACACTGTGATTTATGATAACCTGTGACGAATAATCCGCTCATATCGCAAAAACATAGTAGGTACTCCTACATAGTAATTCCAATAGGTAAATCATTGCCTTGTTCAAACGTATAAAGTAATAATTATATCACAAAACTATTGCTTACTTAACATAATGTTTAATGATCACCGCCGCTCATGGACATTTGCAGCACTAGAGGAGCGTTGCCAGCTTAAAAATACATGGGAATGGGAAGTAAGGAAAGTAATGGGGGAAAAGATTAGGCTGTCGTCTTTCTCATTCACCGTACATATATCAGGTACTTCATGCCGGCTTTATGTGAGATTGTGGTTCTGTCATGTCAGCCTACAGGCTACAACTAGTTTCTAGCACAGTTCTCGTTTCACTCGCGTTTACGGTTATCGCTCCGGTCTTGTAAATTTCATCGTGATATTAAATAGCCTATAATTTTTCTCAATAAACGGGCAATAATGCAAAAAAGAAAGTTCAACACGTACTGGTAGATTCTGTAATTGCCGCGTTTAAACAAACAAACTCGTTATCTTTATATATTAGT
The DNA here is from genome assembly GCA_037950945.1 of Hypolimnas misippus. Taxonomy (NCBI): domain Eukaryota; kingdom Metazoa; phylum Arthropoda; class Insecta; order Lepidoptera; family Nymphalidae; genus Hypolimnas; species Hypolimnas misippus. The sequence continues at coordinate 152,595 of JBBEEQ010000024.1, forward strand.
ATAGACTATAGATATAAATTGTTCCTACCGAAAGAATTTTGTGCAATTTGTCTGCTGGTCGTAATGTGTTGAGATATTGTGACATTTACAGTGGCCGGCCGAGAGACGCATCATTAGGCGGGAGTCTGCGTCGAGATGGAGCGTTAGTGTCAATTAACTCTAGACACACTGACACACACGGTGCTGGCGTCGGAAGCCGCTTGTTAGATACGAGGACAAGAGAGAGAAATTTGAATATTATCATTTACTTGCCAACGTTGCATACTGTAGATAATTGAGAAGCAAAACTCAAACTGTGGCAAATTAAATTCAAAATTAAAAGGACTATTATTTATGTTTAATGGGTTTTATATTATTAATCATAATTATATATCAGCAACAAAGCCGCTCGATTGATGCAATTATTCGGATATGATACATCCGATATGCTTACGACATACACTCGGCATTTAATTTTGATTTGTACAAGAAGTGACAAGTTTTCATAACCTTTGAATAATATGTATGTATGTATTTTTAACAATCTTTATTTATGTGTAACTGTTTTATTATATGACACGAAAAAGGAGCTTTCGCCAACTTATTTATCTTAATATCAGAAATATAGTTCCATTGTATGAAAACAAATCGACAGAAAAATATATATTTGTAAGGCGATAAATTGATATAAATAGGAATATCATAGCAAGAACGGAAAGGGCGTTGACTTGACGTCACGTGCAGGCTCCAACTCGTGAAATACAAAATGATACTTTCTAAAAAGTCGAGGGACGGAAAATCTACAATTTGTAATCAAGCGTAATTATATATGATGTACATGTCGGTGCTCTTCTGTCTGATTTCTTGTGGGGAGCAATGACTGTAGTAGCACATGGGCTGAGTGTGAGCAACGTGAGTAACCAGACGAATTATATTTTATTATACTTCACTTGATGATTTATACTTTTATTAGAAATATCATTTTTTCATTACATAATCAGTTTATATTGTATGTTTTTTGTTAATAATTATTTTTGGGTTTCGGTTACGCAAGTCTTCCTCGAAAAGTCTAACAATAGCCTCATATATCAATGCCTTACACTATTCATGTTTATTGTAATTTATAATTATTTATTATCGGACAAAAATATATAATTTTTCTTTGAATATTTTTATTACATAGACGTGCAATATGATAGATTAACAAGACATTACTATTATACTTATAAAATAATATAAAATTCATCCGTTTATTGTATGAATAGTCACGTCGTAAAACATGTATTTTTTATCTTGCACCTTGTGGTAATTATATTCATATATTACAATTAAAATGGAAATCTATATATCGCCTGAATCACAAAAAATGTAGTTGACCTAGAAATCGTAAAATAATAACAGCACAATACAAATTCTGCTACTATTATAAATGAATAATTTGTTTAAGTAGGTACCTAGTATTCGATATAGCAAGGGTAGCCTGATTTACATATTTAAAATGAATTTTAAGCTTGTTAAAGACATAATCAATACTAAGAAAACCATTAATACAGTCATGAGTGCGTTTTCTCACGATTTTGTGATTAATCGTATTATCGTCCTACATTGTTCGTGATTATTTGATAGGAAAATGTTGAGTTTAATGATTGTCTCGATCGCATTCCGATCGCACTTTCTATTCGAAGCAACCAGGTCTTTATGGAGCGGTTAACTTTATGATTTCTGTGCAAGTGAATAATATGATTTTATGACCGTGTAATCGAAGCTAAGTGGAACTCTAGTGTCCCGCAAACTACATTCTTACGTTTATTGAGGTGGAGCCTAGCTGTAGTCTTATGACTACAGCACTGAAGTAGCTCACAGCTGCATTTCGTGTAGTGAGTGAAAAAGGTGGAAGCCTCACCCCCTCTATTCCTTTTCTTACTTCCCTATTATGTTTATTCCTTATTAGCTGGCAACGAATTTATGCGTCTCCGTATGCAAATCCATCAATCGTAATAAAGGTTATTATTATTGTTACGATTTACATATTATATTCCAGTAAATAACTTTTACCACAAATATAACAAAAAAAAGAATCAGCAAAAACAAGCGAAGTTATTCTAAAGTCATGCGTTTACACACGTTCTGCAATTGATTATAAGTTAAAAATATAATTATAAACTGTATATTGGTAAACATTTTTTTATATTATATAGGCGCTCCTGTCCGTAGGTTTACCCGTGCCGATTATAATTTTTCAAAGAATAAATAATAGAAGTATGTACCAACTACAAATTAAATATTTAAGCATAATAAACTTAATTTATCATGATTGTAAAAACTACTTATGAATTGATTTAAAGAGACTGTTCTCTCCAGGGACTCAATACAGAATTACATCAAAATCGAGATAGACTACAGACATGGTGCCTTTAAGTGTATAGTTAAAAGTAATTACATAGTATATTCTCATTAAGGTTACAATTAGCAGATAATTAAATTAAGTTACTTCAAAGAAACGTATAATTATTCAATCAGTACGTAAAAGACTAATTAATTACAGCAATAATCAAATTCGTGAATAATGTTATAATTACCTCTGATATTATAATTTACGTACATATCTATTAGTAACTTCGCTTGAGTAAAAAAGTTTTTTTTTTAATAGGCTCCATTTATACTTTCAACCTCTACATCACCTCCTCAAAGTGTTTTTTTTAATTAATTTATCGATCAAAGTAGTCTATGTCTTTTTCCAAGGACTAATCTATACCAAAATTACGTAACAAAAAGACAGGCAGACACATGGACACACAGTATTACTTTCGCATGTATAATATTAGTATGGATAGTATTTACAGTCTATTTTTCTTTACTTGTGTTATAATATTCGAAAACTCGGAAAGAAACTAACAAATTTTCGAATATTATTTTTCATTATAAAAAATGATTCATTTAAATCATAATTTCTCATCTAAAACTCTTATATGTACTTTACTTTGCTTATCTATTTGTTTGTCAAATTAAATTGAAACAGCATGCCTGGACGCTTCGTATCTCGCTGCAGCATATAAAAACACTCATTATCGGATGTAAGACCAAACACGGAGCACAGTTTATTTCTCCATTATCCTGCACCTCGATTGCTATTCATGGAATAAGACATTTCGGCATACTACATTAACTTTACATATCCATTCTAAATTGGACTCTACTTACTTTCCGCTAAGATTTATTATCGAAAAGTGAATGGAGTGAGATATATGCAGGCACCGTGTCGTGAAGGCTGAGGTCGAATCTGTCCAAACTTAAACGCGTTCCGCTTTTACACTTATTTCGTATTCTGTATAGATAATAAAACATTAATTAGTTGGACGTGGATGAAACAAGTGCCCTCAATTATACCAGACATCATTTATATTATATATTTTACGCACTTTTATTTATTTTGACTATCACATAAGGTCAACATATGTAGGTAGGAAATTAAATAGGGAGTTATGGAGTGTTCCATTAAAAGTGAAATAACAATGAAATAATGAATATTAAATTACTTAATTAGACAATGATAAGCAATACTATGTCAAGCCACACAAGGATTTCATTTGAAAAAAATGGCGTCTAGATGTCAAACCTATTATTACTAAATTTGTTTGAAGACGTATGTCCCATCTTCTCTTTTCTATTTTGATAAAAGGTATAATAATTAAAAGCAGATCGGTACGATAAAAAGCTTTATCTTATAATAAGTTTTCAAATATATTAGATTATTCCATGTTATAAAATATTAAGCACACAGCAATATTCACACAGAAAATTTTATTTCGTACTTATTTTGTTTTGATGACTTCAAAAATTTTTGAATCGCGTTAAATACTACGTGACACGTTATCAGAATACATCAATATCTCCGAATTTAACTTTTTGTTGGTTGACACATTAGTGCTTAACAGCATCCATTTAGGGCTAATTTATGTTCTAATTTCAAATTTTCACTTTTTAATTTTGATCATGTCTCTGTAGAATCTATTTCTTAACTTTTAATTAATGTATGAATTTTATATCATTTCGAAAAAAAATAAGTTCTTTTCATTTAATTTGTTGTTTACAATTACTTTCCAGAAGTTGATCCTTATAAGTGACACTAATTGATAGTGCAATGATACAGGATGTGTTATTTTTTTTAAAAACTAGCGGGTTCGATTCCTGGCTAGTAAAATTAATTTATAAGCATGAAATTTTCTTCAGCCTCTTAACTCAAGCGTGACAGTGACGAACTCAAAAGATGTTTTGTAACCAAAAATCGTTCAGCACTCGTAAAAGATTTTGACTTAAAAAAAGCCTTCGTTTGGTCGTATGGGCCACAACAATCGCGACGAATATACGCCAAGTATGTAAACGCCTTTAAAATTAATCTAATGCTTATTAACGTATTCGACAGATGTTGAGCTGGGAACTACCACCTGGCTTTTTGTCAGAGAAACTCGTTATAAGAATAGTACCTATTGATAACGTTGTCGAAGTAGGTCGTTTTAAAAGTGAAACGCATTGAACATCTTTTCTGAAGGGAGATTCACCACGGACTGTAAAAGTCGCACCCTGCCTTATCGTGGGAATCAGTCTACGGGCATACATTCCTTCTAAAACTTATATGTTTTTGGAAGGCAAATATTGGTCCTTCTGATTTAGACGGTTACTTGCTTCCTCTCAAAGGATCGATATATCTATATAGACGTATAAGTATTTTTATACAGAAGTATAAAAATTAGTTAACTTTACTCGCTATATTTTGAGGATAAGAAAGTTCACTACCCACTAACACCAAAACAACAACATTTGTCAAAACATTTTAAAAACGACATCGTAGTGTGAGTTCGTCGCAACTCAGTAAAAATAAACACAATTACAACATCCCTCATAAATTAATTTCTTATAAAAACTTAAATAAAATATTTTTAAGGCTTTTCGGGCGGCTATTAGAAGACACATGAACAAATATGGTTACGATGAGCAAAACAGTTTAAAACTCGTTCCACCGTTCATGGGAAGACATGAAACATCAGTTTGCATGTAGCATTCCTTAAACGAATGTAAATTATTATCTAATATCCGCGACTTAGCATATCCGATGTTTTTAAATGTCTTATAATATAATAATGTATAAATTATGAATTATAATAATATTATTTTTTATTTATGTATTTTAATTACAACTAGCCAAGATCGGTTTCTCTAAATATAAACTTTGCACCCCCATTTTATACCTCGGGAGGAAGATTTTGAAAAATCCACTCAGGATTGCGTCATAATAAATATCTGTGTGTCAAACTTAAGCCGTTCAGGTTTTTATAGATCGGTAAGCCAGAAACGGTTACCTTTTATATATACTGAGATTTATGATTTATTAAGACGTAAGAATAAGCACCACGCACGAGTTGTAAAACACACAAATACTGCCTTTTCAAATATGAAAAGTATAGTTTAAATGAACACAAAAAAAAACACAAAATATTACTCCCACCTTAACAGGTACATACATCTATTAACGTATTCATAATAACTAAAAATTGAAACAAACAATTATTAAAACATCCGTAAATTGGTGTCACCTTGAGAACCAACGCGAGAGTCGACCGTGAAATGTTTTATTAAATATTTCCATGAATATAATTTAATAAGCGCTTTTAAAAAGTATAAATATAATTTGATAACCGAAAATATAGGCGTAATAAATTGACGTGTCTGAGAGTTTTCCTCGCATAAAGCAGTCGCGTGACACATGGAGGAGACGACGATAAATCGTCGTGACGCGCGCTCGGTTAGGCCTGGCGCATATTGTTACACTTGCAAAAGTCCGTTTAAAATTTGCTTGTTTGGAGTTCAATAAGTTTCATATAAGGTGCGAGTCTAATTGTATATTAAATTGCCAACAATGTCTGTATGAATTCGCTTACAAAAGGCAGCAATATTTAAGTGATTTTGCTCAAGGCTTTTTGTCAAAGGCAGATAATTTTAGGAATATTTATCATATATTTTTTGTGTACTCATTAAGTGATTCTTTTAATATAAAGGCAGACGTATTTCGGAACATGAAAGATTTCGGAGGAAAATGAAAAATTCTCATATACGATTTCCGAGCGAACAAAATCACGGGTAAAACTGCTCATCTTTTATATTAAACTCCATCGTAATCTGCGCTGTGCCTAAAACAAGTGACTGAAAAAACATTTGGAATAAAAATGCAAACGAGCGTAAATCATACCGTCACGTAAGCGAGTGTCTCTTGTTGCTAGCTCACTGCTTCGGAGCTTCGCTGCCTCGTGCTTCGCTGTCTCATGCTTCGCTGCCACGAGCAGGCTCGACTGCCGCGTAATGAATGTGCTGCTATAAATATCTCCATAAATATGCAAGCCTCTGAAGGCAAGTGAGATAACTCTACGTGTTTTAATTATGTTTTGCTCTCGTTGACGCACCTAGCGTTTCAGTGCGAGTATTAATGAAATGAGCATAGTATTAATGAAAGATATATATCCTATGTATTCAATGTATTTATTTTGTTGCGTTGATTTTGATTAGGTAAAAAACTTTTTAAGTCACATAAGTAATCTGGCGTTTTGAAGTCGATTAAAATTACTTTTATTAGGATCTTATAAACACGCGTCGGGTATCATCATCAATGTCTAATTTTTTTTAATCAATATAAATGTATATTAAATAAAGTGTTTATAAAGTAAATTATTAAAGATCTTACAACCATTAAACCAATAATTTTGTGGTGAGCAACACGGCTTAAATAAATACATTGTATACATTAAAGGATAAACATACTAAATATTGCTCTTATGTATAAACTTTTATTTTATTACAGCCTGGCAGGAATATTTTAATTACTATAGCAATTGATTATTAACGACACTGACTCCTGACCTAGGACCAAGTATTACACAATAACACATCTCACATCAACTCATAAATCAAATGTAATGTGAGCGTTGGAACGTCAATTAATTCGCAATATGGACACAAAATGGTGTATCTTACTACCTAACTCAGTGTGACCACGGATGCAAACTTTGTGTTTATTAATTTTATGCTGACTGGTGAAGGGAAACATCGCGAGGTGCATGTGTCGGGAGAAATTTTAACAATTATATCCGCTAATCCGCATTAGGGTGGCGTGGCGAATAACGTTCCCAACTTTCTCTTTAGCAGGATAAGGGGAATTTACTAAGCAATGCGATAAGTATATGCTGTTCCACGAACTGTTGAACTGTGTTGTTCATTATTTAGCAGCCTTTATATTCGTAGTCTGAAAAGAATTACAGATATTAGTTTTCCTACCCTTTTGGGATAATATTATTTACTGGATAAATGTACTTCATGTTTTGTATCTCTGACAATGTGCATGCCAAATTTTAAGAAAAACAAAGTTACATTCGTATTTAGAAAAATTATTTATTAGGATACGATATTTCTAAAGCACAAGTCAATAGCCCATATTGGAATGGGATTCAATATTGGGGATTTAGAAACGCATACAATATAAATACCTAGACGACGACAAATTGTCTGGACAAATATTTGCCACGAACGGAGTTCTCAGCGGCGAACAGCAGCCAGTTGATTGACGATTACACCAAGCAGTTGGTGGATCTACTCATTGACTAGCAGACAGATACAGTGAATCTAATTTGGTCTCTATAAAAACTCCCTTTATATAACTTAGGCTAAAGAAGGTATTACTAAAAATGACCACAAAGGAAACATTTATACATATAAAACCACTTGTCTTGAGCGATTCATCAACGCAGAGCCTAAACCGTCGGGGCTAGATTTTTATTATTTCATATTTATTAATAGCGTTGTTGGTTAATTATTCTCATTATATTTGATAACAGAAAACTGTTTGAGATGCATTCAAAACAAAGACAAAGGTTTTTTTTTGGTTTTTAAGCATCTAAAGAATTGCCGATACCAAATACCATTATGCATGCGACTAGCATTATTATTTTTTTCCAATTCACCAATAATGGGTTCACATAAAGGGGCCAGTACTTAATCATAGTCTCATGAGTAACACTATTCCGTTAGCCGTGCGCGATCGCGCTGGTTCCCAGGAGGCGCGGCAGCGGAATCTCTTTCTGACTGTGCCGGGTCAATAGGGAATAACGGATTGGCACACCTAGTTACGTTTTTGCTTTCATATCCCTTACAATATGGAGCGTTTGAGTCGTTTATTGTTTATTCTTTACTAGTATTCATTCAGGTTAAGCCTAGCTCGTATACGGGCTGGCTCGAGCGGGGCAGTACCCCACTCTCAAGATCGGCCTGAAGTAGCTCGTGTAGCTGAGCTTCCTACGGTGAGTGAGAGAACCGGACGCCTAACCTCCCTGCATTCCTTTCCTCACTTCGTATCCCCTTTTGTCCCTTATAATTTATGTTGCTGGCAGCGCATCTTTGGCTCCTCTGTGTTGTAAATGTCAATGAGCGGCGGCAAATAATTCACATCAATATGCTGCTCGTCAGCCAGCTAATTTGTATAAATAAAAAAAAATAGTCGTTTCACAAGTTTCTTCACGAGTTTAGAGCGTTCAAACAAACAAACACTTGAATTTTATAATATTAGTATATTATTTCATTAGGTAAATTGTAAAGATTGGTATATGCAAAAAAATTTACATTTTTTTATAAAAAAGAGTGCGCAAATTTCCTATTTGAAAACTCTATTTTAAGAATTATTGTTCTAGTTGAAAATAACATAATTGTAGACGGTCATAGATTATATTTTATATATCTATGCGTATTATTTAAAAACAGAATCTGCATTAACGTAAGCAAAGCCGTAAACAAAGACTAGTGTTGAACAAAATAGAGCACCCGGATCCTTGACTTAATAACAGTTTATTACATACAACAAGTGTTATTAGAATTCCCAAAATATATGCCGAATTCGCAAAATGTTATTTATATAAAATGTATCATATATTTTCTTGTCGTTCTTCGAAAAAATGTAATTAATATGAAGGTTGTCCTTGTTGAAATTGTTTTATTTTTTATGTTGTTATTTTATAATAAAGGTAATGATAAAAACCCTTTGGTACATTTTAATTTTTGGCGAAGATATACTATAATAAACGGCAAGATTTTTTTATATATTTTTTACATGTAATTAGTAAATAGGTGTTATAAATCACATACATGGGTGTTTACATATACATGCATGCAATTACACGTCTTCTACATTTATTAGCAGAATATTTTAAACAGTTAACTTTCAAATACCAAATAAAGAGTACATTTTTCTTTCTTAAAATTAATAACGCGACTGAAGATAATTATAAATTCTCATAACTTGAAAATTTAGTTCTTACTTATTTTAATTTATTATTTTATCTTGTAAAATTAATTTCCCATATCTTAATTGTAATCAGAGGATATCTTCCAAAAAAGGTAACCACGGGGCATATTAATTGCTCGATCAGATCACCTTCGTGAAGCTAGCGGTACTTGCCACGTACTAATAATAGTCCCAGGAGCCACCGCCTCAGTCTGTTGGCTCTATCACGGAACCTGGAGGCTAATTGCAATACTATGTCAAACCACATAGACTTCATTTTGAGAAAATGCCATATAAAGATGTCAAACCCATCTATACCAATAACATAAAGCATGAAGAGTTTGTTTGTTTCAACGCGCTAGAACTTAAAAATTTTATCTAATAATATTTTCAAATATATAAGATTAATGTATAAATTGCAAAATATGAAACGCATTTGAAATTGAAACATTAAATTAAGAAACTTTCCATACTTTTAATAATACGTCGTTTGATTCTTCACGAAAAAGCAAAAAAAAACTAAAAATCAAAATAGCCGAATTTGAACGCTGTAACGTGACAAAAAAAAAAATTAAAATTGACGAACTATTTTAAGTGGGGTATCATTGAAAATGTATTTAAAAAATTATTTTAGGTTTTTCATATTGTTTTTTTAATCAGAATTATCGTTTACGATCTATAACGATTTAAAGTTGGTTAGTGAATATTCTCACTTATAGGGTTTTAGACAGAACTGATATTGATACGGTACTGCTAACTGCACATGGTCTCTGCACCTATGCCAAAGTTTTGTGGTTTTACATATCACCCAGGTATTCTTAAAAAGCAGTTCGCTGTTAATTTTGCTACTAATTTTTTAAGTGAAATAACTAAACGTGTTACGTAGATTGCATTTATCGACAGAAGCGTTGGCGCAATGGTCACTGCAACTGACTAAAGCGCTAACGGTCGCGGGTTCGATCCCCGCTCACGGCAAACGTGTGTATTGGCCTTACAGATGTTTGTCGTGGTCTGGGTGTTTGTGTTAATGTTGTGAGTGTTTCCGGACCCCCGACACAAGGTCATGAGATCTTAATGGGGGCCGTTGAGTGTGATGCGTTATTATTTATTATTATTATCGTGCATTAAGATATTTTAAAAGAAAACATGGCGAAATCATTTGACGTTTCGCCTTCCACTAAGGTCGCCTTCAGTGTATCCGTGATAGCGTCACCGCGAAGCCTCACCGGTTCCGCCGGTAACGGGACAGATTATTATGGGCACCGCTCAAAGTGGAAATAAGTCTGTCATTTTGTACGCCATAGCTCCGCAGTAATTACTACTGCATGTAACGGGAATGTCCGCGATCGCAATTTTAGATATAAACATGTCATTTCGATACCTTATCGATATAGAATTATTGGATGAAGCTTGTAATTCTTGTAATAATTATTGGATGAAGGTGTACGGAAATTGTTGCATGTTTAAGATCTAAAACAAATTTGATGATATGTCAAGTCCCATTTTGAGATTAGAGAGAGTAATATTCCTTTATAACTGCGGGAGTATACAAACTCGAATGTGAGTGCTAAGTTTAAGGATACTCGGCCAAAAAAAAAATTTGTCCATACAAGCTTCACCACCCCCTTGCAGTTCAATAGGGAATGATATTCGTGCTTTTATGGTTCACATTTCATTAATATCATCTATTAGTGTGTGTATTAAATTTTAAGTTCATATGACCCCAGAATAAGATTTTCCGTACAAATGTTTTTACTCCTTCTAACTCTCTTAGGAGTGAAAAATCGAAAATTCCTTTCTTAGTGGATTCTTACACCCTAAAGGGACCTACAACTAAAATTTCAAGTTGTAGCCCCAGCGATTTAGGCTCTGCGTTGGTGAATCAGTCAGGACAAGTCATTTTATATTTATAGATAGATAGACAGCCTCTGGGTTATTCTGAAGTATAATCTAATTTATTATCAAGTTCCATTGAAATCCATTCAGAACTTCTTGCATGATAAATTAATAAACATCCATACATACAAACATTCGGGTTTATAACATTAGTAAGGATTTCATATTTCTTTGCTTATAATTCTGTATTATTTTCCAAAGCTCGTATTATACGGTTTAAGAATGGCTAAAAAGGTAATATGATAAGTGTTGTGTTATTTCTTAAGGGTTTAGGACCTCGCGGGGCTTCACCTCAAACCTCTCAATTATAAGAAGGGTTATTAGCACTTGACCGCTGGGTTCGGTTACCGTATTCGTTTCTCGCGGTTCATTCTGTCTGTTTGTAAGACTTTTAATACGTGTTAGGTTCAGATAGAATTTGTTCTAATCAAATGTTAAGGTAGATCATTTTTAAGTGGATATTTTATATAACTTTTAGCTAGGTTCCTCGCGGTTTCATTCGCGCTTAACAAAGAAACAAACGAACTCGACTTTCATACAAACTTCCAACTCACGATTTATCCTCTTAGGGGTCGAATTTTGCAAATTACCATTTCAATGAGCACTTACATCCCATAAAGAACTTCCATGAAAAATTTGAAACTCCTAGCAGTTGTAGTTTCTGCGATTTCGTGGTGAATGAGTGACTTTTCGCTTTTATATATATATATAGATTATACCAGTAAGTCGAACCTACAGTTAAGCGTAGATAAGCTTTAGATGGGTATGAACACTTACTAGTAAAATATTTGAACTAATACAGTAAGCGCACGCAACCGTTGTCGTACGGTCAACATGAAAATATTTTACAAACTTTCAGCTATGGTCTGAGATCCAGTGAATTCCGGAATTTCATTATTTTATAAAAGCTGATTTTTGTTTTAACATAGATAGGGACATTGGCCGACGGTGAAGTTTTGATCGAGGTAGCTTTGGCAGATATAAAAGGTGTATAAACAGTAAGTTTACTTTAGCTTTTATAAGTTTTATAAAAATCACATATGTACAATATGACACAAGGCTTTTAAGCTTTCGACGACATTTCCTAAGCACGCTTTACATAATCATGTGCAGTAGATTTATTTATTTGTTTCATATGACATCCAAAATAGGCGTAATAACTAATAAATATCAGACTACCCAATTAACAGTGTTATATCTAAATCAGAACACTAAGGTATGTAATGTACATATTTAAACTAGAATACACGGTTAACAGAGGCCAAAGTAACAATTTAAAATCGGTATACAAAAGAGCACTATACTAATATTTACTACATCATCGGTTTTATATCTATTCACACACATCAGTCACGAAGCGCGTCCATTAGTCAAAAACCTACAATTTGTACAGAGACTCCCGACAGATCCATTACTGACTGATGTGTTTTGAAACTTGATAAAGCTATATTGTTCACAACGTTATTAATGTGTGTGGATTTGTTGAACTAACATTTTCTAAAACACACTGATCTTATAACAACGCACGGTGTAACGGTGCGTCCTGGGTAAATAACACCATATACCTATATATATAAAATCACTTGTCCTGACTGATTCAACAACGCAGAGCGTAAACCGCTGGGGTAACGAAGTTGAAATTTTGGAAGTAGGTGGCTTTTAGGTTGCAAGCATCGACTAAGAAAGGGTTTTTTGATTTTTCACCTCTAAGAGGGTGAAAAGGGGTAAAAACGTTTGTATGCAAAATCTTATTCCGTGGTCGTATTACCTTAAAAGTTAATACATATACTTCTGAGTGATAGTAATGAAATATAAAATAGAAAACGGGGTACTTTTATTCCACAATGGGGTGCAAGGGGGTAGTAAAGTTTGTATGGAGAAAACATACTTTTTTGGCCGATTATCCTTACATTCAGCACAAACATTACTTTGGGAGAATAATTAAATATATGTATCCCAGAATTTTAAAATCATCCCTTAAAATGACGCTAGGGGGTAATAAATCCTGGAAAGGTCACAATTTCGCTGGTATGGCATATATTTAGCTGAAATTCAAAAAATATCCAAAGGCCTCCTTTTATATTAAGGAGCAGGTATTAGAGCTTAATCCATCACGCTGCTCCTTCGCAGGTTGGCGGATACCTTTTGGCGATAACAACATACAACATAGTGGTATGTTGTATGTTGTTTAATAGCATTGTTACATCTATACTAATATGATACAGAGGTAAAATTTGTTTGTAAGTTTGTAAGGGGCTATCACTGAAACCACTGATGCGATTTAAAAAATTCTTTTTGCGTTGGATAGCCCGTTTATTAAGGAAGGTTATAGGCGACATTACATCATGCTGCAACTTACAGGCGTAAAAAAGTAGTAATAAACGCAAGTGAGGGGCAGCTAGTAATTATAATGATTGAGGTATAGTCTAGGTGTAGCATACTGACTACAGCTCGTGTATCAAAATCAAAAATCCAAATCAAAATATTTTATTCAAAATAGGAATTTACATTCCCTTTTCGATCGTCAAAAAAATCAATCTACCACGGTTTCGAAAAAGTATAACCTCAGGCCTGAGAAGAAACCGCGAAAGAAACTCAGCGGGACTTTTTTTTAACAACGTCAAGATTGGTTACAATACGTAAAATATATTGAGACAGCCTTGAAGCGATCGCATTATTCCCAAGGTGTGTCATCATCTATGAAACCTTTAATATTATAATAACTCTAACACACAAACGTTTCTTTACAATTTTTTGAACTTTGCTATAGAAGCATTATGAACGTTTTCTGGGATCCTGTTGTAAAATCGTATACATCTCCCAACAAAATAATTACTTACTCGACGTAGTCGAGTAGCAGGCACAATGAGTTTGTCCTTGTTCCTCGTATTGATATGATGGATATCACAATTTTTTTTAATGTGTCAATGTTTCTATGTACATACATTACATTTTCAAGAATGAATTGAGAAGTAACAGTCAATATGTTAATTTCTTTAAATTTTTCTCCTAAAGATTCTTTATGGCCAAGGTTATAAATTGCGCGAACAGCTCTTTTCAGCAGAACAAATATTGTATTAATATCGGCGGCATGTCCCCATAGTAGTATGCCATATGTACTACTGTAGGTCCTGGCTCGAGGGAGAGAGCTCACTCTCACGGGAGGTCAGCGTGAGGTAGCTAATATAGTTGCGTACAGTGACTGAGGAAGCCGGAACCCTGACCCCTACCTCATTTATTTCCTTAAGCTGGCAACGCATTTGTAGCTGCTCGGAGCTGCAAACGTCCATGGGTGGTGAACGAATACCATTAAGGTTCCAAGGATAATATATCCTCAATATAGAGTAGTATATTGTCTAAGAAAAGAAAAAAAATAAAACTAATAAAAAACTATGCGCCCTTCATGGGAAAAAAATAAAAAATGTATATAATAAAAAAAAATCAGAAAAAGAAAAACATGTGAGGATTGGCCTTAGAGACTCTAAGTCAGTTCTAAGTACTTGATAATTTTAAGTATCGTACTAAGTACATGTACGCCAAAATATATAACAAAAATGTCAACCAAATAAATAGGTATGATGATATTTTTTTTCTAAGATCGAAAATTTTATAATTATTTAATTTCTGAACGAGTAGTAGCTTTATATTTAAAATACTAATTTGATACTATTTTAAAAAACTAATTAACGATTCAAAAGTGCTTTAAAAGTCTACTCGAATTTATTGTATTTATATTCAATTCAGTCAATTTATTTATCTATACCATTATTATAAGACTGAAGAGTTTGTTTGTTTGTTTGAATACGCTTATCTAAGGAACTACTAGTTCCAATTGAAAAATACTTTTTGTATGTGATAGCTTATTTATTGAGGAGAGCTATAGGTTATATTACATCACGCTACGACTCATAGAGGCGAAGCAGTAACCAAACTAATATCTTATAAGGGAAATACTTTGCCAATTGACATAGTATTAATTTGTATTTTTTTTATTTCTTCTATAAGATATAAACAATATCTAAAATTATGCACATACGTATGTATTCATTTGTTTTTTATAATGTGAAACCAACAAAGCACGCTTTTGCTAAACAAACATAAGCACATGAAGTTATTACACATGCATGAAAGCTGACTTAATTAATGAGAAATTATAGGAGCAATGACTTTAAAATGACTACATTAAAATACATTTTAACTAAATAAAATAAAATTAAACATAATGACTGATCATAAAAAAGGTAAATGCAAAAAGCCTCGATTCGATTTTTATACGAATACATCAAGATGTCCAGATATAGGAGACATTTTATACAAATTCCATTTCAAATACTATATTACATGTCACCGAAGACACTCAGAGTTACTCCTTGAAAATATAAAACTTAAAGCTGAAAGCCGAAAGGTAATACATCAAAATCCGCTCAAAGAGCTCTTTGTAAAATGTAATTTAAATCCACCCAAGGAATTCTAACCGCCCGCTCACGTTGCGGGAAATTGTAAGAATAACTGGTCAAATGCGATCCGGACTGTACAAGAATGGTTCCGTACCATCGTACTCGATAGAAGGAAAGTAACAGACTGTAAATGTCAGACTGCTGGATAAAGGGCACCTCTCTTTTATTAAGGAGAAGGTTGGGAGCTTAATCCACCACGCGGCGCCACTGCGGATTGGCGGATGTGTCATTCTTCTCCCGGCACAAGCGAGTTTCGATACGATGTTTTCCTTTAACGTCGAGCACGACATTTTAGCACTTAAAAACTCAACGGTGCAAGGGTTTGAACTCGTGATCATCGGTTAAAATCACTTGAGCAATTTTCAAGATTTGTATTGTGGTAACAAACTACACTATACCTGTGTGAAGCCGAGTCGGATTGCTAGTTTTAAATAAATTCAACTGTCTACCTGTTGTGGTAGATATAGTCCGCTGACAGACAGAGAGACGGACAGCGAAGGGTAAGTAAAATGGGACTCATTGCAGCCGTCGTGCACGGAACTCTAAAAGTGTCCTTTAACGAGTTCACCTTCGTAGCCATCATTTTTACAACTAGAAAAATAATTCTCTCACCAACTGTTGAACGTGAAAGTCAATAAAAGTTACGTCGTTTGAGAGGCTTCTGGGTGCTTTTTGTAATTTCATTTTGTTCTCATTTCGAGTTGAAATTATAATGGCTTTACAACTGTCTCTCGGTGTCAACTTGTTTTAGTTTTTTACGCGCGGCTTCGTTAGCGTAATTTTTTTTGGTTTAGGATAGTTCAGAAGTAAGTTTGTATGTAGTTGTTCGCTTCCATCGGTAAGAGATACGTGGCTATTGATTCAGATGTCGTGTGTTATCAATAGTGATATCATGAGAGGTTATATCGGAAATATTAATAATATTTCTTTCTTTCGATCCTCGTGTTTTGATCGTTTTTAACCGACTACTAAAAATAGGTGGTCCTCAAACTTGATTAAATTTTTTTAGTGTGTGTTACGTGATATTTCCGCAATTGTAAATTGTTTTCAATAATTGATTCAAATCAATTTATATACTGCTTTTTTAATTATATTACTTATGTGTAAGGTGAAAATAAAATAATGTTCGGATAGTTAGTTTTAAATGACTTATTACTACTGATTTTCATGATTTCATGTCATATATCTTGAACAAAATCTAAATTCTGAAGTAGTAACTTTCCATAAACTAAAATTGACCTTATTCTGAAATTTTAAATGTGTTTATAAAAGCCTACATAAATATAATATATTTTATTTTGATTTGATTCAGTGCAGCTGTAAACGTCAATTATACGAACCCCAATTACATTTATGAAATATAGACGTTTAAATATGAAAATATTTGCCAAACCTTCCCGCCCGCGTTCGATGTTTTATTGCGGCATTTAATATAACTATCTCGATTTCTGCGAAACAGCAGTCCAGATGATATTTCTATTCGATAAATATCATCATTTTCAACTAAACGATTGAAATTCTGCCAAATCGAGGCGAGGAGAGCCTGGCCACGTGCGGATGGAGCTATTTAAGACATGAGTTATGACTGCTTTGCGAGATAAAGCAACATTAGATGTATAATGTTCGCAATATTGTTGTACTTGTTTTTAAAATTGCAAAATTAGGTCAAGTAGAACAAGATTTCGGTGAACCGTTAAATATAGTATTGTTTTATTAGTCCCCGACTTAAAACTAGGGGTGTTATATGTATTTGTGTTTATCTATTTGTCTGTCTATGGCAAAGTAGCTCCCTAACGGATGGACCAATTTTGATGCGTAGTTGTTTGAAAGTTATATATTATCTTGTTCAGATGTTTGAAGTTTATTAGTTCTTTACTAGTTGTTGACTAGACATTTACTATACTGGAAATAATTTAAAAATAAGATAGTTAAGCAGAACTTTGATCTGATGCAGTAGCATCATCTGCAACTAGCAGAATACATAACTCCACCAAATCAAACTAACTTACAGAAGAAGAATCGTGTTAGGTTTCGTCGAAATGGTGTCAATGATTAGATTGTCGTGGTCTTTTTTGTAATTTTAAATTTTATTTCTTTGGTACATATTTGTGTGTTGATTACAATGAAGATTATTATGAAATATAAGCTAAATAAACGCCTCAAACTTATCGCCTTCAAGCAGGACGAGTTTTAGTGCCAAGGATCTAGACATATATTAGACACTAGCGGCCCGCCCCGGCTTCGCACGGGTACATACACACACACACACATACACCCTTCTTTTTTGTGTCGGGTTTAAAAAAAACAGTAAAATTATAAAGGAAGTTTGAATTTTTTTTAATGATTTTTTTTATTCATAGTTTTTATTAATGTACTCGCGGCACATTATTTTATTACATTGACTCCCCCCGTACCCCAGTGACGCTTACATGGAGCCTACACCGCATGCTGGCTAGCTGAGTGCGGTGAGCGGCAACCACGCGACTTTTTTCTAATACTTGCATTTTTAAACTCGTGATATCTTCCGAATGAAATGTCCGAATTGAATAATTCAAAAAGTTATAAAAAGTATAGTAGTAGTAGTACCTGGATATAAAGTAATCTATTTATTTTGATATAGATTTGCGGCGGCATATAAATTAAATTTTTAGAACAAAAAACCGCTTACTGTGACATAACTATAATATTTAGACATATGCTGTCGCGACATTTTCTGTAGATAATGATGAGTTCTGCAAAGTCGTAGTAAATGATTTTGTTCTATCATCAATAGTTTTCGCAGCGTACGCGACGTAAGGAATTTTTCAGGTCATTTTTTTACACCTTGGGTTACATTATTAGAGTTTTAGTAAGGATCCCTAATTAAAAAAAAATATATAATATAGCCTATGTTACGCGGGGATAATGTAGCTTTCCAAAGGTGAAAGAATTTTTGAAATCGGTCCAATAGTTTCGGAGCCTATTCATTACAAACAAACAAATCATTCCTCTTTATAATATTAGTATAGATAAACACTCAAGCCACGAAAACATTTCCCCCAAATATTTACCATGAATAAGAGTAACTTGCGACTTAGAGCAAGCAGTTCTAAATATCGCTAAGCTGCATCATATAAAATTTTAAATTTATTAAAAAACATTTTTTGCTCTAATTCTAAAAAGAACAAATAAATATTCGTTTTACTTATACTAATATCAGAAAGAGGTAAAATTAGTTTCTAAGTTTATTTGTAGGAGATGTTTTCTGAAAGTAAAAAAAAATTGCAAGGAATAAAATGATCCCATTTAAGAACGCAGTAGGTTGTGGTATTCGTACCAGTACATAATAATTGGACTGCACAATTCGATTGCACATTTAAGCTAAAACATATAATTAACTTAAATTGAAAGTTAAAAATAAAACTCTAAACAATCTAATCAGACCATTCCAACGAGCACCAATATGGTACTTCTGTTGTGAGTTGATAAAGAGTTGTATATCCTGGTAATTCTGGCTGTCGCATCAGACAATTTTGCATAGTTATGTTGCATGCATGAGCGTTTAAAACTTCGTCACACATATGTTTGACATTAAATCAAATATTTATTGTGTATCTAATATTCCTACCGCAGCTAAGAAGAAAAGAGCTTAACTTGAAATGAATGAACCGATTTTGGTAGAACATGTCTAAGAACCATTGAAAACTTTCTCTCAAATAAAAAAAAGCATTCAAATCGGTGCATCCGTTTAGGAGCGACGGTAACACAGACAGAGAAACAGCTAGACAAACTGACAGATAGACAAACACACAGACGCATATAATTGTTAAACTTATAATACCCCTCTATTTGCGGTTAAAAAATAAGGATTATAATCGTATTCACATCGTGGAAACCTTTCCGATCAAATGGCACAGGTTTTTATTCAGGTCCACCGGGAAATTGCCTCGACCGGAAAAACAAATACTAATGCGAAGGAAATTGCTGTTGGAATTACTCATGTGCGATTCAGTTCTGTATTGTATTCTTATAATGGAAAATCTAAATCCATACCAATATAGTTAATTTTTTAATTTCCGTTCCGCGATAGATGACGGTGGATTTTGTCCACACTAAATGTTGGACAAAAATACAAAATCAAAATATACTTTATTTATATAAGTTACTATTGGTTCGGGATGTAGATTATACCGAGAAGAACCGGTAAGAAGGTGCTCTTTTAAAATCCTCGGAATAC
This sequence comes from Hypolimnas misippus, assembly GCA_037950945.1. Classification (NCBI taxonomy): domain Eukaryota; kingdom Metazoa; phylum Arthropoda; class Insecta; order Lepidoptera; family Nymphalidae; genus Hypolimnas; species Hypolimnas misippus. The sequence goes on from JBBEEQ010000024.1 coordinate 172,462, forward strand.
ATCTATATAGAAATTACAAATATGTACATATATTAAATACCCAGCACGACATCTAGCTGTATAAAATCCGCGCATCATCATCATCTATATAACCTTGCACAGAATAGTATGCTTTAGCTATTAAAGACTTTTTATATACAATTTAAAATTATTCATTGAAAACTGGTACCATTTTGTGATTCTTTATTTTAGTAACATTTACTTTGCCGTGTCGAAAATTTGCTGTTATGAGTTATTTCTACTCGTGTTAATAAACGCGTATCACTATCTGTGTATAAAAAATTCAATAATATTAATTAATTTGTAACAATATTATATGCATAGTATTGTTACAAATGTTTTATGACGCAACTCTGCTTCTTCGCTAAAAACATCCCATAAGGATTCTTGAGCTCCAAAATTATAACCACGAACAACAAACGAAGTTCGCAAATTCACACTGGATCCTCAGATCAATGCGGCAGGTCTAGTAGGATGAATGTCCGTCGAGGCATCCCCTATACGAGCTGTAGTCAGTACTCTACCCCTAGGCTCTACCACTTTATTATTTAAAGAAACTAATATGACAATATAAAGTATAAAACAATGTTGAATTATTGTTCGAGTGACTCCGAGGACACGCTTTTTAATTAATTCCGAGTGTCGGAACCGCGAGTTTTAATTACTCGTGTATTGTAATTGACAGCGAGAATTACTCTCATGACAACCGTGTTTTATTAAATAAAACGTCGTAAAAAGAAGACTTAAATAATACAAATAGTAAAAAATCCGACAGCTGAAAAGTGTCATCTATTATGTAACTCTTGAGTGACAGAAGTTTTGAAATAGGATCAGTGGTATTGGAGATCGATATTTCCCGTTCCCATGGAAATAATAAATAATTAATACACATAGCTCTAATGCAACATGACAACAAAGTTGCTACTACCGGAAAATACATATGCAATTTGTTTGCCGAAAACATTGCCCAACTATACTCTAAGCCCAAAGATATAAACATAGACAACAATACTACATCATCAACCTTTATTTGTAACTTTTCATTCAATACACAGGTTGTCTATCAAGCTCTCAAAAGTATTGATGAATATAAAGCTGCTGGTAGTGATAACCTTCCTCCAGTATTCATAAAAAAATGCGCAAAGGCACTAGCCTACCCTCTTACTTTAATTTTCAACCGCTCCTTAAGGGATGGAGTATTTCCAGATTAATGGAAAGAAGCTTTGGTTCTGCCACTTTTTAAGTCAGGTGAAAAACATCTAGTTAGTAACTACAGGCCAATATCATTACTTCCAACATTAGGCAAAATTCTTGAAAAGTTGATTACTGAAAGATTATCATGGTATCTGAAAAGCCACATCAACCCCCACCAGCATGGCTTTGTGAAATCTAGATCGACAACTACTAATTTATTGTGCTTCACGTCAGCGTTATCAGAAAATGTTGACAATCGTATACCAGTTGACGTAATATATACAGATTTTAGTAAGGCTTTCGATAAAGTAGACCACAGGCTAGTCATACACAAACTTTCGCAATATGGGGTTGGCGGTTCGCTTCTTAATTGGTTTAAATCATATCTTCACAATAGAATTTTTAAAACAGTTATCAGTGGTTATTGCTCAGATACTTACAGAGTATTATCTGGTGTTCCACAAGGTTCGCACCTTGGACCAATTCTTTTCAATGTCTTCATCAATGACATCACCAAATGTTTCCATCACTCAAGCTACTTCTTATTCGCTGATGATCTAAAATTAATGAAGCCTATTGTAACAAGCACAGATGCAATCAAATTACAAGAAGACATCAATAGATTGGAGAGTTGGTGTAGTGCCAACAACATGTCACTCAATATCAAAAAGTGCCACTATGTACAATTTACTCGTAATAAAAAAACAATTCCAAACAAATACTACCTACATAATCAACAAATTTCACAACTGGAAACTATTCGTGACCTTGGTATTACGCTAGACTCAAAGCTAAAATACGACACCCATATCTTGAATATTGTATCCAAAGGATTCAAAACATTGGGATTCATTCTCCGCAATAGCAAAGAATTTAAAAATACATTCACCAAATTACAATTATTTATCGCCTTAGTTCGTCCGATACTGGAATATAACAGTATCATATGGAACCCACACTACAACATCTACATCGAAAGACTAGAAAAAATCCAAAAACGTTTTCTTTATCACGTTTGCTTCAGCGATAATAAGGCCAAAAAAATCATAAGTTACGACGAAAGACTCAAATTCTACCATATGACTTCCTTTGCATGTCGCAGAAGAATTTTAGATCTAGTATTCATGTATAAGATAATAAATGGTCTGATAGATTGCAGTGATCTTCTTCAAAAATTTCAATTTAACGTACCCGCTCATTTACCGCGGATAAACGCGTACAACTTATTTTCGGTTCCGGCATCTAAGTCAAATTTAGGGCATAACGCTGCTATTCCAAGGCTCTGTAGGCAGTTTAACAATCTTTCAAAGAGTAACCATGATTTAGATATTCATTGCTATAACTTGTCTCAATTTAGAAAATGTCTTGATAAAATATTTCTTAAGTAGATTCTTATTCAACTATTTTTTATACTACTATTTTGATAAGTTTAAGTCTGCTTTTTTTCAACATATCAAGTGTTTTTTTTTCTATTATGTTTTCTGAACTTGTTGCGTAATTTTTGTTTCTAGTTTTATTTGTATTAGTTTTTAATAATTTCTTTGTAACATAGTGCACGCTGTGGTCTCCTATAATTGAAGGAGCACACAATCAAAGTATACATCAAGAATAACAAATTTGTGAATGTGTAGTGTGTATCTTTTGTTGGAGACTCATAAAATAAATAAATAAATAAATAAATAAATAAATAAATAAATAAATAAATAAATAAATAAATAAATATTGTGTTTAATGACACCCAAAAATGTTGAGGTGCGTTACGTTAGAATATAATAATCCGCCATTAGCAGTCGGATAATAAAATCAAGAGGATTAATTATTACTAGAGGCCGCCAAGTGATTGACTTCGCAAGCGACGCCGAGCTACTCGTATGGTAGTGACATAGCTTGTTCAGATTAAAATTGAGATTTGCGTTAATCAGTAATTTCCGTTCTAAAATTAATAGTTATAAAATTATCTAACACATCATAGTAATTAAGATTGAATGCAATTAAAATTCTCGCAGTTAACGCTTCAGAAATAGAGTGAGGGCCATATCTTATACTACGCTTATCTTCACAAATAAATAAAATTGAAATGTCTGATTGAAATTTAAAGTTAACAGCTTGTAACTAAATGCATATAAATGCATAAAAGTTTCTAGATACACTACTTACACCAAAACATTATTTTTAAAATTTTTGCCTGTCTATCTGTTTGTTCCGGCTTATCCCTGTAAAGGCTAAACTGATTTTGACGGTACTTTCACTGACATATAGCTAAAGTTATAAAGTGTATCTTAGTGCTACTTCTATGAAAAATAATATTTATTTTGATTAATAAATAAAAAAGCGGGTTACGTAAAAACAAATGAAATAGTGAACAATAACCGATAATAAAATTTATATTAATATAATTTTTCTTCAAATTAAATTGGAAATCGCGGGGCACAGCTAGTTATACATGTGGTAATGAAGTTAAAAAGTAACTGTTTAAACTTACTGAAAAAATAGGCAGTAAAATCTATTCATTGCTTCTTTGTATGATATACCACCGTTGTAAATGACATTTTGATTTTCAAGGGAAACTACAGAATATACAAATCTACTAGACTTAGAATAATGGAAGATATAAGCCCTAAAGCTCTTCCTAATACAAAGAAAAGTCTCCATTAGTTATAAATAGTCGATTGCATGAATAATATAAACCACTACAATGTACAAAGCATTAACACCAACATTACGAACCTAATCACGGCGTATCTCGTAATTTCATATACAAATGAAATTCTCTGCGCAGCATTTCAACAAGTCGCAGATGTGTAAAGCAAGGTACCGCTTCGCACTTTATCATGCGCACCGTGTGCGTCGCATCCGTGTTTATTTGGATCATGGTGTGGTAAAATAAAAGTGCGGTGCGACTTCGCGAGTAACTCCTTATAAGGCGCGTTGAGCAAGAGGCTACATTTGCATGCGCGCTGAGCTTTGATCGGCATTAATATGGATACTACGACGATTTTCTTGTTAAGATCGTTGTTCACTACGACGCTATATCGCGTTAGCAATAGATGCGATTCTTTTTAAGGCTGCCCCGCGTTAATTTGAGCAAAAATAATATTTATATAATTTTTACCTTTCCTACTTGAACAGATATTGTTCGCTATTTCATTGGTTTTAATTTCGTTTTTGCATTACCCTCTTTTTTAGTTATTAATTAAAATTAATATTTTTTGTAAATATAAAATGCCTAAGTTAATCTTTATAATATTAGCTATCTATAAGTGAATGTCCTATATAGTATAAATTGGTCCTGCCGTTCGGAGATTAGTCGGATAAAACATACAGACAAAATTAAAAAAAATATATTTTTGATGTAGGTAAGTATAGTAAATTCTTTCATATGCATATAGTTAAAAGCTGTAATTTAAAGTTACCAACAGACTCTCCAATTTTATTAATCAGTATGGATGTGGTACTCATAACTTGTAAGTAAGTAGTAACTTTTTGAATACTAGCATTCCGCCCACGACTTCGTTCGAATGGAATTCGGTTATTTCGCACTACCGATTACATCGTATTCCTACTCTGTGTATTTCATTAAAATTAAAAGTAGCCTATGACCTTTCAAATGAGGAATATCCTAAAGAACTATATCCCTAGCATTAATCCCTATTCATACGGCCCCGAGGAAGGCGGCAGCTGGGGTGGCCTCGAACTGCCGTACGCACCAGCGAGGGGTGCTGGAAGGGCTTTGACACTTTGCCCTCCTGAGACGAGCTCCGCCAGCCACGAGCAGAGCGTCGCTCGGGAGGGGTAGCGGATCCTGAGGCCTCTTCACTTTTGTTCTTAGGAAGGCCATCGCAGCTATTTTAGTGGGTATAAATCTCCACATAACCTGATCTTTCCCCAGGAATCGGTTATTTTCGATACCCGATTCCTGGGATGGATTTACACTGTGTAAACAAAAAAAAACGTACTGCATCTCTGTAAAATTGTATCGTAATCAATCATGTAATTTTTGAATTTATTCGTTAGAATTTTCAGATATTTCCTATTAATATTATTAGTATTGTAATGCTCTCTTCCAATATAAATAAAAAAATGGCGGTGCTAACACAAAATTGAGGCATATAATTAGACCTGCAATAAACATAATTACCTACAATGTATAGTAAACGTTGAATATTTTCTACTGGCTTATCTTTCTTAAAATAAAAGTTTTGGAATTTCGTACTTTCTGTTTACGTACAATGAGTATTGAATTAGTTGATGACAATATAACTCGATGTGGTGATAGTAGGGATGAAACCTTATTCAACATTAAAATTATGTAGTTGCTAGAATATTAAAACAATTTTATTCGGTAAATGCATACTTTTTTAAGTTAATAAAATTAGTTAAACTATAAAAATATTTATTTTAATTATTAAACGCTGTGCTAAAGTTTTCATCTCCCAATAACTATGTGCCCAAAAATTATATTCATGATTTAGTTATAGCGCAGCTTGTCGTGTGAACAATAAGCTCGAAGTGAAGTGGTAAAACCGGTTTTTTCGCAAAATACTGAACAACTGAACATATGGCTGGCTGGTAAGGTTAATTATGTAATAATGCTAATTAAATTTAACCGTGTTTGAAACACCTAAATTCGGTTTGTTTTTGTGGTTAATATATTTACATAAATAATTTCAACCTCGAGAAGGAGAAGGTTCTCAATTGCGAGTGGTATTTAGTAACTAATTTCATTATATTTTTTTATGAGATATATCATGAGATAAATCTATAATTTAATTTCTACTTGACACTACCGCCAGAACAGCTTAAGATCAGAGTCAGATTCAAGGGAGAAATTTCTGGTCTAAGGTCCAGGGGTATCTACGAGAAAAAGTTCTCTGTGATATAGATATTTAAGAAAAAAAAAGCATAATTCGAATGTCAGCAACTTGTCGATACTTATTACTCACAATAGTTGTACAAACATACTTGCATATTATGAAAAAATAATATATCCAAATATAACAATATATTTTTGAAATATTTGTCCATTTCCCTGTCCTCTACTCCTCTGTCTTCAGATCCAAATCTGGCTCTGATTACGACAATGCTATATTTATATTTATTATCTACATTTCATTAACTCTATTCGACTATACCCCAGACAAGAAAAGCACATTAAGACGCCTTGTCGTTAGCAGACTTGTTCATTTAATTAATCTCATCTTCAGGTGGCGACCTTTTCTATAAATATTTGTATTTTCTCATTGACAATTATATTCTGCAATATTAACAATTTTCAATGAACGAATGTCCTTGAAAATAGTCTGGTCTCCTCCTGAGAATACCTCTGTAGCCTCAATGTCACTAGCACTTGAATTTAGGATTTCGAATCAATTAATATTATAAATGCTAAAGTAACTTTGTTTGTTTGTTACGTTTTCTTGCCTTAACCGCTGAACTTATCTTGGTGAATCTATACCCTTAGGTAATTACCGAAAATAAAATGCGACGGGGCAAAATAGGGGGTGAAACTTTCTTTATAGGTAAAGTAGCGGCGCCAACTAGTATATAGTCCATAACTGGCCCACGTGGTTTACGGCTACTGCTGTTAAATCTTGTAGCGTAATCTAATATAGCCTATATCCTGTCATGAAAGGGGCTATATAATGCAATAACTTTTAAAGTAGGAAAAAAATTTTCAGAGATTATCCCCTTCATTCAAACTTACAAACTTGACATCTTTACTCAAGGGATCGATCATGGTTTAATCAATTTAGGCAGTACAGCGCACTTTACAGACTTCTATAAGACTAGCTGCCTCTCGGGGTTTCACATCTGTTTATGATTACTGCTAGTGTCATAATATAGCCTTTCGATTATACTAATCATATTTAATATAAACGCGATAAGACTCGTTATATTAAATATGAATAATACAGCCTATAACCTTTCTCAATAAATAGGCTAAGAAACGAAAAAAATTTTTTTTTTATACGGATTAATAGTTTCAGCGTCTACTCCCTACATGCTATCTTAAAAACGTTAACCTCTATAATATTAGTATAGACGAGATGAAAAGTATACTATAACCTGCCCAGGAGTATGAAGAATAATTGTACTAAGTTTCGTTAAAATCCGTCGAGTAGTTTTTGTTTCTATAAGGAACATACATACAGACAGACAGACAGACAGACAGACAAAAATTTTACTGATTGCATTTTTGGCATCAGTATCGATCACTAATCACCCCCTAATAGTTATATTGAAAATATATTTCATGTACAGAATTTACCTCTCTATAGATTTATTATAAGTATAGATAACTAGCGGACCCGGCAGACGTTGTTAGCGCCACTTATCGGGGCCAACTATGAATCTAAATCGTCTAGGCATCCACTCGAACACACACAAAAATTAGTCCAAATGTTTAGGAAGAGTTCAGTGAGAAGAACTGTGTATAATCTATATATATACAAAAGCGATAGATTACTTACTCACTCATCCGAAATCTCAGAAACAACAATTGATAGAAGTTTTAATTTTGAATAGGGGTTCTTTTTAAGAAGGTGCTCACTAAGGTGGGATTTTACAAAATTCGACACCTGACGGGTTAAAAAAGGGGTTGGAAGTTTGTATGAAAGTCCTATGTCAAGCGAGGGGCCGCTAGTTGTATATATAAATATTACTTACGCGAATAAAATAATCCAAAAAATCTTTATATATTTTTAACCAAGCAATTTAAAACAATTAAACTGTTACAGCGTTTATGTTCGCAATATTAGCAACCCAAGTCAAACAACTGAATAGTGCATTTTAATACCTTATTTTTAGAGTAATTGCCAATTACACAGAATGTGTAAGAATCTCTCAGAAGTCGTAATACAAGTGCAGTTCCAAGTGTTGTTTTCTGTGAAATAAACTTGTACGTGAACCCGATATTATTCGCCGAACACACACACACACGCACACGTGCATATACATCAACAAACACACACCTAAACTTTAATCACGTTCCGACTCATTTCGCTAGTAAATATAAACTAAACAGAAAAGCTAACTATACTATTTGAAAGAGTTTACGATTCTGAGAATATTTAACTGTACGCGGTTTCAATTCAATTTTCTTTTAAGAATATTTTTAACCGACTTTAAAAAGGAGGAGGTGAGGCGATGTTTAGACCAACCGCGTAGGCCAATTTTGATAAATGGCCCGGCTTTTGATTTCTTTTTGCAGCACGAATGTCATAGCATAGAATTTGCAAAATCAAAGTGGCCGATTTTGAACGCATAATGTGAAAAAGAAAATAATGCAAGTCGATGAACTATCTTAAGTGGGGTATCGTTGAACAGGTATTAAAAACTCATTTTTATGTTTCTAACATCATTTTTTGAAAAACGTTCAACCAGAATACCGTTAAGGATCTATAACAATTTAAAATTGATTGGTAACGATTCGCATATGTATGCTTGTAGACAAAACTGACATTGATACGGTACTGTTGACTGCATAATGCATAAATTATTTGTTTTAATGTTTATTACACATTTACTGCATAAAGTTCACGGCGCTTGTTTATAATAAACCGTTTAAGACAAAATGCCACAAGCACGTTTGCATGTTCGAGCTAATCTCACGTATAAGCACTTAATGGAACTCGATCCATTTTAGAAGATTCCAGTAATTAGTACACCCATTTCCCAGACACGTCTGAACGATCGGCTATCAAACTGTTAAAGAAAAAACTTTGTTTGTGAAGACACGTAGGCTGTAGTCATGCAAAAAAAATCGCTTATTATTTGTTTATTTTTGAGATGCTCTAAAGGCTTTTATATTTTAGACCAATGATATTTTTACCCAATTGTGGACGCAGGGAAGGGTAATGTGTTTATCAGTCTATGTATGTGTATATGTATGTATGGTGGATTTTGATAAATGATACGTCGTTTGATTTATGATAAAGGCGCGAATCTCACAGAAAGTATTATAATTTGGAAAAATCTAAATGGTCGATCTGAGACGCCGTAATGTGAAAAAGAAATAAATGAAAATCGTTCGTCAAACATTTTTGTCTTTTGTTAAGTGGGGTATTGTTGAGTAGATATTCAAAAATAATTTTTAGGTTTCTTACATTATTTTTTAATTAGAATTACCGTTTAGAATCTATAACGATTTAAGATTGGATTTTAAGGTGATTAGTAATGCGTCTCTGTTTTTTGTTGACGCAGGGTAAATCATCGAAAGGATACCCGATTCCGCGGTGGGCAGATCGGGTTATGTGGAGATTTAGCTCGGAAAAGAGGAGGTCTCGAGATTGCTTGCGCATGCGCATCCGCTGCCCCTCCCGTACGATGCTCTACTCGTGGCTGGCGGAGCTCGTCTCAGGAGGGCAAGGGTCTCTTGGCATGCCTTGCTGGTGCGTATGGAAGTTCGAGGCCATTGCAGCTGCCATCCTCCTCAAGACCGTATGAAAAGGGATGCGTGGAACCCCCATCTCACGCACCCACGGCCCGAGGACAGTAATGGGTCTCTATGGTCTTGTTATGCAGTCAAGTATTTAATTTTTTCAATGATTTAACTGTCATAGATTTGTTAAGTTGTTGATTGTTAGTCTCGTTTGAAAAGTTTTCTCTTTATTAGGCGGCAATCATGTACATCTGTAAGTTTTATTCTCGTTAGTGGTAATTGGTATTAATCTCTGTAAGCTAGAAACAGTTAGCTAGGTAACTATATTTCACTTGTTTGACATAACCTCTCAAAGTCATTAACATTAATTAATTAGCGAATAAAATTATAGTATAACTAGGTGCTCGCTACGTCGTCTGCGAACGATTCGTTTTGACGATAATGGCTTACATATAAAAGGTAGATGTATGGTGTCACGGCTTTTTTGTAGGAATAGTTAAGAGATTTTATATTACATTACATTAGTACATTACATAGGTGATGTGCCAGAATAGCTCGCAGATGGCAGGCAAGCTTTATTCGTACTTATTTGATACTTATCTTTATATTTTGTACAAATCACTGGAGTTTATCAAAATACTTTCTTCAGGGATGTCTACGTCATAGTAGCTTTATGCATGCAAAGTCTCAGTCCGATCGGTATAAAATTAACAAAGTTTCATACAAACTTTCATCCCCTATTTTTTTTTTTGCTGATAAGCAATAATGTGTTAACCCACAAAAAGTCAAATTCGGAGATATTAATGTATTTTGATACTGCATCATCTATTTATCATTATTTAAAAAAAATCAAGTCATATAAACGGGCCTGCGTTCAAGTGCGTTTCATATTTTGCATTTTATACAATAATCACAAATATTTTTATAACTTTTTATTACATAATATATGAAATATATCAATCTGTTTTTAATTCATTATACCTTATATCAAAAAAGAAAAGAAAAGCTAGGATATATACTTCCTCCAACATATTTGTTAAGTATACGTTTAACATCTTTAGACGCCATTTTCTTAAAAAGACGTCCGCGTGACTTGACACAGCATTGCTCATCAGCGTCCATATATATGTAGTCATTTTCGTAAGTTCTGGGTCTAAAAACACGTATTAAATCGTAGGAGGTATTGATCAATAAGGGGTATTGTTTCAAGTTTACGTCAACCGTATCCTTGCTCTCTAGCGTGAATCAATCTCTGGCGGCTCGTCTTCAAGGCCGATTTAATTAGCTCGTAGTGTCGCCTTCCAATAAATCAAGAGATTTATCTCAAGAAACAAACTTCACGTTCATTTACTTGATATAAAACCTTTTTTGTTGTTAGCCTTCTTTGTAAAAATTTAATAGAATACATAATATGGATGCTGATAAACAATAATATGTCAATCCACAAAAAAGTTAAGTTCGAAGATATTGATCGATGTATTATGATATTGCTTCACGAATTTATAATTATTAAAAAAAAATAAGTCTACACTGACTAGGTACGGGAAAAAGTATCTTTGTCAAAATCGGATATACATATTTTACATTAAATAGTATTAACTTAACACGTCTATATCATTGTCACTTTAAATGTGATCGTAGTTCAATCGAGCTCTCTTTTCTTTTCTTGGTAAATGTACCTTTTAATCAACTAAAAAGTAGGTATTGTATTGGAATCGTATGTATGTTTGTATGGATGGGTTTCACTATATAAATGCATATTTTTCAAAGAACGTTAGTATATAATATGTTGTCTGATATCTGATTCGGAGATAAAACAAAAGAATTCTTCGATTACTAACCGCAAATGACCTGCGATCGCAGCGATCGTTTGTCCATTTATAATATTATAGGTACAAATAGTTCTGTTTGAAGTCGGTTCTATTTAAAACAATAATTACAACGATTGAATTGCTTACAAATGATTTGTCGTGTTCGGGTAAGGAGGTTCATTTTCAAGTTCGGTTGATTTCCATTTCATTTTGATCAATTTTAATTGCTTCCATTTTCGAGGTACAATATCTAAAATTGAAAAGAATCATTAATAAGGGAAATATTGCGTAAAATGTGGAAAGGACCGGATTTAAAGTTCTTAACGTTTTGGCACAACAAAGAAGTAGGCCCCTAATTTTTATACAATTAAATTTTTTTACGAAAAGACTGAAAAATAATCGGAAATGCTGCTGACCCGCTGAAGATTTTTTTGTCTTAAATACTAAATAGGACCCCTCTCTTGTCTTTGGGTTGTAGTCCCTCATACTTTCTCCAAATGCGGCCCTGAATACGAGGTATGTTTCCCGGCTATTATTTGAATTACAGGGTTAGAACGTCAGAAACATACCAGCACAGAATATTATTTCTTTATCAAGTTTATAAATATGTATGAGTATTCAAACAAATGTTCTTTTTCAATGAAAACAAAAAATCTACGTTGAAAATGTTTACGAAGTTTAATCTTTTTAACGGAACCAAATATTATGTTAATCGTTTGTTTTCAGACGTGTAAATTTTCAGAGATTTATAAACATAGGTGTTTTGGGAAATCTGGTCTGCGTTACGATCAATTCAAAACAAAGGTGCAAAGGTTCTTTGCTACATGCGTGAATCCGGGAATAGATGATCGTTACTAACTAAAATGTTATCATTTCAGTGTTGTAGCAGATTTTCAATAACAACATTTTGTAGTGGGATTACACGAATTAACGAAGGCGAAGTTATAGCCACCATACAATATATATATTGTGTGTGTGTGTTTATTCTTTCTACATGTTTATGACCATAGATTTCACTAGATTTTAGTGTAATTTGGAATGGAGATCGCTTATACAGAGTTAATAGAGATTACAGCTGATGTTAAATCTATAGTACCCATGGACATTTGCAACACAGAGGAGCTATAAATGCGTTGGCAGCTAACAAAAGAATAAGGGATAAAAGGCAATAGAAAGTAGTGAAAGGAATGGGGGGAGTGAGTGAGACTTTCTGCTCTCTCACTCACCGTACGAGTAAGTCTGTATACGAGCTGTAGCCTAGAGGCTTTATCACACTCGTACTTTTCATAAGTGTATCTCCATACCCCTATACCCAAATTCATCAACATTGTTCTGTTACTTTCGCATTTACAATATTAGTACGATGACCTCAAGCTATCTCGCGTACGAAACCGTGGGCTAGTAAGTGTGCTACGACAATGACATACATGCAGCGTTTAACTGAAATAAACCCTAAAAATTCCCATGTGTAATTGAAATATTTATATGATTCCTCCGTGTCAGTGCAGATGTATCGGCTGGCTCGCGTCCAGCTCGGGAACTGTTCGACCACATTACTACATGCTTAGTATAACTCATAGTGATGGACGCGGCGCAAAGTATCTCTACGTCTTCGTATGTTTCCATTTTAAATTACATTTTTATCAATTTGTAAGAAGTTAAGTCTTTAGAAATATTTTAATAACAAACAAAAGGATCTTTTTGTTAGTAGATAGTTATTTTTCGTAATCAAAAAATAATTTTGCGTCTTTTTACCGACTACTTCAAAAATAATATTATTTTTGAGAATGGGTTGATAATTATTTAAATACTAGTCCCTCGTCGCTTCGCCTGCGTATCCTTAGCAATTTGATATCTAACAAACTCTCAATCCTCTTTCTTCGTGCACACATTTAAGGAACGTTTGTGTTTTGTTAAGTGGTTTCAGCTCTGTGTTTATCGACCAGTCAGTTTTGGCTTTTATATATAGTTATATAGGTGAAAGTAGTCTCCAGTGGTTTTTCACAAAAAATCGTTAAAAAATTCTAATTTTGTTTGTTAAAATTATATTATTAATATATCTATATATTATAGAGACAGCGAATTTTTTATCTGCGAAGTAAACTCCAGAACCATGTTTAAAAAAAATATGGTCCAGTATTGTAGAAGGACAAGGGATATATTTTATGTACATTGTTTTAAATCAAAATCAAAAAACAATTAATAAATACAACTTTACAACTCAGTGAAAATGAGTTTTAAATTTTAACTTGCTAAACTTTATTTAAATCACAGGTGATATGTAGTGTTGGAACTACCGTATAAATACAACTCATAATAATAATATAGATCATTCTTTAACATGATCTAAAAAGTATATAGTAAAGTAAAGTAACAGCCTGAAACGTGTCACCTCCTCTCCTATTAGGAAAAGGTTTAGAACTTAATCCACCACGCTGGTAAACTACGGGTTGGCTGATAGATTTCTCCCGGTACATGTAGGTTTCTTTACGATGTTTTGCTTCACCGCGCGGCAACAAAATGATTTTAAACAAAAATTTAGCACTTGGAAACTCAGCGGTGCCAGTCGGGTTTTGAACCCGCAATCATTGGTTGAGGTTGACGTGTTCTAAACACTAGGCCTTCTCGGCTAAAAAAAATAATATTAAATATTGTACACAATATTTTAACTAGCTGTTTTAAGGAAAACCTAGACGATAAAGGAAAACATTGCTTCACGTGCAAAATAAGGGAATAACAAACATAATCTCAACAGTTTTATAAATAGAAACAATCTTCATAATTATTCTAAATCTCTCTTTGACAAGATCGCAACAATCTTTCAAGAGATATCCTTGAAAAATATTAATTAGTGAAATGAATTAAAGAGGACTCTCTTTAAGCCTTGAGAGGACTCCGATATCATCTTGGTATACACTTTCCTCCCGACTCGAAAATTATACTCTGGAGTTCTTTTGATTGAAGTTTTCGTTTCAAATTTCAATTATTTCTTAAGACACACGAACTTACACTTAACCTCAAATAACTTGGAGATGATTAAAGTTGTACTCTCTTTCTTAGCCTCTAACTCAAAAATAAGTTTGACGTGTGTATCTGTTTATATGTTAATCTATATGTCTGTCTGTGGCATCTTAGGTCCACAACGAATGGACCATATTGATGCAGTTTTTTCCAACGTTTCAAGGTATCAAGTATTTTCTAATTATTGAAAGGATCTGTCTAACTTGTACAGATCTAATGGTGTAGGTTACGGAACTATGTAAATTTTGTGGTCAGCTGTAGGGTAATTACGTTTAACTATCGCTATCACAAATATTCCGTTAGTTTATTTCTGATTTTTGTACTGAAACGCCTTCTTTAACTGTCACATTGCGGTATATTTTGATAGCGATAATTTATCATAATTAGCCTCTGGTCACAGATCTTCCTTTGTTATCTGTGTAATTCGTTTAAAATAGTTTTATTTCAACTTAATGTTATCATTACACTTTTGAGAAACATACGTCTCAGCAATTGCGCGCTAATGTAGGTCGCTTGGAAAAATTTGTTTTCATCTCTACACGTGAATCAGATTGAATTTTCACTTCACGGAAAAACAAAATTCCGAAATTCCGCGCTCTCATAAAAACAACATGTTAACGAGAAATCTCTCACTCGATAGACTCGGTGAACGAGTTGAAGTTCTCTGAATTGCATGTTTATCAAAAATCGTAGATTTGATTTCGCTTTTAGTTTTAAACAAATACATCTTCTCCATACAAACTTTACTAACCCTTTGCATCCCAGTGTGGAATAATAGTACCCCGTTTTCTATTTTATATTTCATTACTATCACCCAGAAGTATGTGTATTATGTTTTAAGTTAATACGACCACGGAATAAGATTTTGCATACAAACATTTTTACCCCTTTTCACCCTCTTAGGGGTGGAAGATCGAAAAACCCTTTCTTAGTGGATGCCTGCAACCTAAAAGTCATATACTGCCAAAATTTCAAGTTCGTAGCCCCAGCGGTTTAGGCTCTGCGTTGATGAATCAATCAGGACAAGTGATTTTATATATATATAGATGTAACGGATTTTATGCGGTTTTCATTAATGAACAGAGTAAACCAAGAGAAAAGTTAAATGCATATTTTAGTAGGAGAAAAGCCGACAATTTCAAATTTATTATGTGATGTCGTAAAAAACTATATGTCACCCATACGGAGCCAGGAGAATCGCTAGTATATTATAAATGGTCTGTATTTATGTAATAATTTTATTTTATTATATGATTTAAGTCTTCATGAGTCGATCAAAAAATGAGAACAAAAAACGTAACTAGGAAGCTACAACAAGTTAGGAAACAAAGGAACCAATTTTGACGCGATTGTGTTTTGTTTTAAATCCTGATGTAATCAAGGTTCTTAGGTGTAGTTTATGAAGATCTGTGATGTTTGAAGATTATTTTGTATTGTCTTGTATTTGTCATTTTTAGTAAAATAAAAAAGTATCGAGAGCCGAGGTGGCCTAAAGGTAAAGAAAAACATCGTGAAGAGATCTGCATGTGCCGGAAGAAATTCTGGCACATGTATATCTGCTAACGCGCAGTGGAGAAGCGTGGTGGATTAAGCTCTAAACCTTCTCCTTATTTGAAGAGGAGACCTTGGACCAGTGGGACATTTACAAGCTGTTCCTTTACTTTATTAATGCTTTTAAAAAGTACCTGTTGCTTCTAAGGTCTCGTTTTAGGAATACCACGCATATAGTGCCACTGTTAATTCCTTTAAGGATAAATTAATACACACAATAAAAACAAATGTAACCTTATATTTAAATATCATGTACCGAGCCTTACATAGACGTATTTATATTTTACGATATAAACATTAAAGTACACCCGGAACGAGCGCTGTGTCTTCCTCATGATATCTGATGTTTTCGCCGCGGGCTATAAAGCGGTCAGTGTAACGATACTACAAATTTATGTATCCTCTTCATAAAATTTACCCGGTGCCGCTAAAAATTATCTTAGTCAAAAGCTATGAGAATATTAGCGATTTGGCAAAATCAGAAACCCGGAAAATGTAAGTTTACACGAAAGCGTAAAAATAGAAGCGGGAATATCGTAGTTTACTTTTTTTTGTTTTCCAATAAATTTGATATCCGCAATTTTTTGATAACGGTGGCTGTTAATGAGATATTCGGAAAAAACTGACTGAACTTCGGAATTGACCTTCGACCACGGACAACGTTGTGAGGAGCAATTAGATTAGTTAGGACTGTTTTATTTTTGATTTTGTTTAGAATCACGAAATAAATGTTTATGCAAAAATTTTTAGAAATGAAATATCTTTAATCTCTTTACCAGATAAGTGAGCTATAATAGTATAAAATATTATATTTTAAAAGTCTGAGTGTTACTTACTACATGGCCGTAAAGAAACGATGTTTCTGGAGAAGAATAATTAGGAGAGCCGACCCCGATTTGAAATAGGAAAACGTCTGAAGAAGGAAACGAAGATAAATAAAAATCAATTGTTGTACGTTAATCTCACAGAACTCTTTCCATTTTTAAACCCCCCTTCCAAAAGGAGATATGTTGATATAAAAACAATATGGTTCATAGCCATTATTTATGAAAATCTGTTTATTGGTTTTAAGGTTTTCAACTCTTTTACGTACCTTTAACTTTTCTAGTTGTTACAACGATCTCAGCAACTTGTCCAGTACAAGTGGTCTAGTGTAATCATCTCGAATTTACTATACTTAATTACCTACATCTAAATAATATAGTGACGTAACCTTGAGCTGATACCGAAGCATTACCCTAGATCAATTCAATGCGCAACTCCTCATTAACTTACAGCAGAAATATCACGTTAAGGCTCATTGAAATGGACTCAATGACTAGATTGTCGGTCTTTTTTTTAATTTTATGTTATTGTCTTATCTGCCTCAATGCCGAAGCAGTTTAGGAAGAAAAATAGAATTTCAAGATGATATACAGAAAAGTGCGAGCTGAAATCCCACAGTGTTTCAATTTTAGAATTAATGTTTAAAGTTTAGTATACGTATTATAATACAACACAAACAACACAATGAACACGATGAATAATTGAAATAATCGATATTGTTACCAAAATACAGCTTGTACGAAGTTCATCGTCATCGTCAGTCGGAAATATATATTTAAAAATTCTTAAGACAAACCCACGTAGCAACTTGTTTGTTTTAAGAAATACTGTTCATAAAGAACCTTTTAGTCCCAAAATAACAACCTTAAAAATCCAAACGCTTCGTATATGAAAGGAGTCAGTACACGCGTCACGTTCGCTTTGATGAAGGGAATTCCTCGCTAAGATGGTGTTTTATTGGAAACCTGAAGGAATTAAATTGATTCCAAGCTTAGAGTATTTTTAACTGACTTTCTAAAAAGGAGGACAGTCTCAATTTGTAGTGTGTTTTTTAATGTTATTATTTCCGTCCGTCAGAACTCTGTAATTTCTTAAAAGATTTTGATTTTTTTTTGAAAGATTCAGACTGTTTCTATAAAATTTATATCGAAATGGAATCAGTATTTTTTAAATAAAAATAACTGGTATAAGTATGTTTTCAAAATAATCAAAATTGCATATTATGCTTTAAAAAAATGTCTTAATTATCTACATATGTATATGTATATAACAGCGAAAACTCACACATCACGAAATCTCAGAAACTACAAGTTCTAGGAGTTTCAAATCATGTTTGAGGTTTTTTTGTAGGACGTAGGTGCTCACCACGACGGGATTTCACAATATTCGACCCATAAGGAGGTAAAACAGAAAATTGAAACTGGGGCCGCTAGTTAAAATATATATTTACAGTCTCAAGTATTTGAAATTTCATCACAGACGAAGGTACCTACGCTTTTATTATAATACAGACGTTTTATAACACATCTTAAGCTGTTACATTTTACGAGCGCAATGCAAGATGGTTGCTGTGTTCACACAAGGGTACAAGGTTGAATTATTCGAGTGTTATCAAAGGTGTGAAACTGGCCAAGGACGAACCACATTGCGAAGTCCTTTTGGAGGCTTTTATAACAATAACACTGAAAGTATATTAAGGAAAAACTCTTAAAAGGTTGGAACGAAAATAACTTTATGAAGATAACATTCTTAAACACGTTTACACGTTATAATGTTTTTAATAATAAATCCTTAAACTATTTGACAGACACGTTGGCGCAGTGGTCACTGCGACTGACTAAAGGGCTAATACCTGCTGGTTCGATACCTGCTCACGGCAAATGTCTGTATTGGCCATACGGATATTTGTAGTGGTCTGGGTGTTTATGTTTGAGTTGTGAGTGTTTCTGGACCCTGATACAGGGTAATAAGATCCTAATAGGGGCCGTTAAGTGTGATGCGGTTTCTTTGTTTATTGATCAATAGAAAGTCTGCAATCTGCAGGCGTTCTAATCTTTCCATTATTTTCGAAATTTAGCGGTCGTTTTATAGCGTCGAATAACGTTTTACAAACGCAAATTGCGTTATTGTAGCAATAATATAGTGTAGATCTTGAAGTCAGTTTTTGTTACGTCATATTGTCTGTTACATGACGCAGATTTAGAACACCTGCAAACTATTTACAAACTTTCTATCGAGTGCTAGTTTGCCCGAATATCGTCCGCGTGAGTAAGGTCGATGTTTAAGTGACGTTTAGTTTTAATAGCTGTTAACTATCAACTGGCTGGCTGTAGCGCACTGACAGCTCGTATACGGGCACGACCAGAGCAGTATCTCACTCTCACAAAAGATCGGTGTAAAGTCTATACTAAATACATATCAAAACAGACTGACTGACATATTCACTGACTGATCGAACAATGCAGAACGCTGGGTCGAGAAACATGAAATTTTGCACAAACGTCCCTTACATATCCTAAGAAAGAATTTTTGAAATTCTTCCGCTAAGGGTTTAAAAAGAAGGGTTGAAGTTTGTTAGGTATCAAATTCCTAAGTTTACGCGGGCAGAGAATTACTAGTAGCTAATTTAGCTGCATTTCGTTTGGTGAGTGAGAGAGCCGGATATACACCTTCCCCATTCCTTTCCATACTTCCTGTTCCCCTTTATCCTTTACGTTGGCTTTAAGCTGGTAACCCATTTGTGTCTCCTCTGGTGCTGCAAATGTCCTCGAGCGACGGTGCTTATTTAACATCAGGTGTCCCGCCTGCTCTGCTGGTAGAAAGTTGTCTACGAAATACCTTTCGATATAAACTGAAACCATTAATTTATATCGATAAATTGTGTCCCGACGATTTTAGCTTTGTCACGGTTTAAAACAACTGCGTTGTTTGAACGTGTTTTTATTTTCAATTATATAATTACTTCAAAGTTTTTTCCTCTTTGTTATTACATTTTTTATTGAAAATAGAACCTTTAAATTACTGACAAATGACTTCAGTGTTCTATAAATGTATGTCATTAAGTTCTTTACAAAAGTGCTTGTGTATTGTTAATGTACTTACAATGTACGTACAAATTACTGCAAAATAATTTATAACTGAGTATTTAATTAAACATTTCATAGCAACGCTTAAAATACAAAAAACAAACATTAGTAACAATTTTGTACCTAATTATAATTAATTACTAGATCATATAGGTATGAGTCTTGTGTATATATATCCAAGGAACCTAAGAATACAGTGAATAACCTAAGAACCAAAATTCTAATCCTTGTGCATAAAATTACACAAACCTATATTCTACAAAAAAACCAAAAATATTAGAAAATTAAAAAAAAAATCCTAAATGCAAACCACATCAAAGATTTAAGACTAAGTCAATGTGTCAGAGCTGCATTTTAACGGCTCAATAAAAACGCAGCCATCACGACGAGCCGCCGAGGATTCTGTAAATCTCTTCATCTCAGCATTAAGACTTGGGAAATACAGTTTTCCAGGTCATCGCTTTGTTTAGCACTGAAGGGTGAATGCCCTTTTAAAATTTTGGACCTGATTTTATGTGATCCACATTTATCTATAAAAAAATTGAAGTGGCTGTTTGTAATTTTAAATTAACAATTTTTAACTAACATATGAAAGTATATACGGTAATTATATCAAAAACACATTTTTTTCAATTTCTGACTGTCTATCTGGCTGTCTGTGCCGGCTAATCGCTGAAACAGCTGGACCGACTTTTATTTAATAAAATAAGCTAGTCTATATCTTTACCGAAAGATTTTGATGGGACTTCATTCACAGATATCTAATGTTATAAGGTATTTCTTATAAATAAGTTACTACTTATGGTTACTTTTATTAAAAAAAATATTTATTCAATTAATAAATAAAAAAGAGGGTTACACGAAAACAAAATTGAAGCTAATGAAATAGTATAGAATATCCGGATCGAGTAGGGAAGGGATATAAATATAATTTTTCCTTAAATTAACGCGGGCGACTTTATGCGCCTGTCGGTTAACTATTAAAGTATGTAATGTCACTTCATTATTTGTTACGCTATCAAATATATTTTATATAACTCTGTCTGGACTCTGTGCAATGTGGACCGACCATTAATACTAAAGTTGAGACATAAGCATTGAATGTGGGCGAGACTGTCGTGTAGGAACGAATTATTATTATCCGGCAGTAGCGCAAATCGGTTATACCAACAAATAAACAATAAAATTGTTTTGCAAAGAAATTCGTTATGAGTTACGGCCGTCGGTCTGACCCGAAATAAATTTCATATAATAAAAATATCGTTTTCGTTAGAAATAGATTCTGAGGCATTTGGCCGACATACGGAGGCGAAAATAAATATCGTATTGTGGATCCCGACGCGACGCTGCAGAGCGTGTCACGTCTGTGCAGCATTTTGTGATTAAACAAATTATCTTTTGCGATTTACTATTATTCTCTTACACTTTAAATATAATTGTAACATATTTGTATCCGCATAAAAATGCTGCATAGCGTTTTTAATAGTTGTATTTTTTCAGAACGAGATTTAGATTAGTTGTCGTTAACGACCGCTATTCTGTAGTGGTGCTGAATGCATCTTTAACGCCAACGACTGCGAGTTTCATCCCCGCTCAGGGCAGATGTGTATTTGTACAGAGGGTCATAGGTACGTTAAGGGTCTCCGCAAAGTGTTGGAGAGCACGTAAAGCTGTTAACCCCGGTTGCTATCACAATCTCTAGATTGATGACGATCGTTACTCTAAACAGGCATTGATTTTAACGGTTTGTCCTCGAAGGTAGCAGAGATCAAATGGTAGTCGCTCTGTGTAAAAGTTAGTAAGGTGTCAAAAACTGGAATAAAATAACAAGCAGACCCTGGTATAATGTGAAAGTGAAGAGTTAGATTGGTTGATATTAAATTTAACGAATTTTTATTTAACAGAAAAGGACTTTTTAAATCGCACTGGCTATATTTAAGATTAGCGGAGTGACATAAATAAACTACAATTACGTTTATAAATATACCATAGCGTGTTAAAACTTTTCGTTTTACTACGTCGTTTTATAAAATATATCTGTACTTTTTAGTATTCTGTAGGTACATAAAAGGAGAATATTCTGGAAGTACCTCGGTGTCTGTTTATCTTCTTAAAATCTGTTTTTCTTTCTGAAAATTATCATGTCATGTTGAATCTTTAATTGTTTTCAAAAAATTCTAAACATTATTTGTTATATCTGGATTGCTTTTACATGGAAAGTTTGGACGTATAATTCATCTAGGCATTGCAAACCCTTCACAATAATAATAATTTATTTGAAACTACAACAATTAATTATGAAGATATAAATAATCACGCAGAAATAAATACATCGAAGGGACAGAAATCGTTTCTTCGAAAATATGAATAAACAACAAATGAATTATGATATTGATGATAAATATGTAATTAATTTAAATATGAAACGATATATTTAACTTAAATAATGTCCTGCAGCGCCGTATCTTCATACATAAATTATCAATCGTTGTAAAGATTGATGCACCTACTTGAGTTAAAAAAACACCAATCAGTCTAATTATAACTCTATTCAAATAAATAAAATTAAAGCATTTTCATGTCAAAGTAAATAAGTGTTAGATACTTTTGTTTGAACGCTCTAAAAAGAAGGAAAAAAAGATTAAAATAGTTTCATTTTTAACTTTATTTGATGCTTATCACGAGGTTTTCCCCATGCTATAAAATTAATTTTATATATTTATTGTCACACACACACATAGGTACGTATAATTTATTTACACTTTTCCTATTATACTAAAATAATGAAGCACAACTAAACTCACTTAACCGTGTGCATTCGAAAGTTGCCCTATTACAACATAACCGGCAGACTGCTTTTATAAAATAAACAACCACACTTTGTTGAAACAATGAGAGCCAATGGTCGGATTGAACAATAAAGCAAATGTATTTAAAGGTTTTGTTTTTTTTTCTTAATGAACATCGTTTTTTTCTATTTTATTAAATCTTTAATTACGATATTATTGCTTACATTTCTATCGCGTTTACCATAATCATTGATTTGATAACTAACTGTTAACCGATAGCTTAAGAAAGGGGTTTATATTTTTCGTATTTTATGTCTAACCACTTTCTTGAAACGTTATGTAGCTCTAACGTTTTAATGGTTTAATACATAACGGCTGTTGAATATTTAAGTGTTATCAGGATCGATGTTTAAAAGTAAAAAGTTTTTTTTTAATTAAAAGTAAACCTATACATACGTATAGCTTAGATATACATCTATACGAGCTTTAACGTTCGACGAAACACCATCCATAAATTGTCACGATAGTCGTCTTTAATGTGGGAGAACGCTAAGTTATATAATATTTGATTAATCAAAAATCGATATAACATACCTCAATTCAACCTGCTACAATTCTCTAGTTCATAACGTAACCAAACATTTATCTATAATCACTGGACCAGTAATTGTTCCTGCGTGTTTCTCCTGTTATCTCTAAAACGCGTACTATTATAAATCTTTTCTCTAGGAATGCAAGCGTAAATTAATGCAATCCAAGCTATTATCTGTACTACACAGCATGTTTCTATCGCTCCAATATCGCGGAGTGAAACTCACAACCGATAGTTTAGCGGAGAAAGTTATCCTAACTGTCGCTTGCTTTAGGTCTTTAACACTTGAAAAGGAAACAATTGCTAGCTAAGGTTCTACGTTCAAGAAGCTTACGGAAACAACGATATATAGCAGGCAAAATATATTATTATTTGGACGCTGATAAGCAATACTGTGTCAAGCCACATGGACTTCATTTTGAGAAAACTAAACATGTCAATCCTATTCTTAGTAAATCTGTTTATAGAAGTATACATCTATCTTTTCTTTTCTATTTTGATAAAAAGTATAATAATTTAAAGGCAGATTGGTATAACAAAGCGTTTTATCAAAGAGTAAATAAAAACGAAGACTTTATAAAAATATAGAATCGACTTCAAAAGCAAAACGCGTTTACTTGGTTCGAATAATCTCCAGTTGTTTTTATTTAAAAACCAAATTACTGTACTGATTTTGATGAAAATCATCAAAAACATCAGCGGTTTCGAAAATTAGAAAATAATTGCTACACAAACCTGGGCCGTCGTAAGCTTCTGTGGCTTCAGATTTTAAACTGACTAAAAAAAACAACCCTCTTAGGTTGTAAAAAAATATGTAACTACTTATTTAATTCAAAATGATACTAAATACATATAAATGTATTATTATAACAATTAAAAGATGTGTACCAAACTTCCGTTCAATCGTTCTACTGTAAGGGTAATTACTAAGTTTAACCCACACAAGTGACAGACAGGGTAAAGTTAATAAAACCGCTTAAAAGACGACTATAGGAAATATTTCATAAAGTTCCTCATTGGTCAAATATTGTAATGAATCTTATTCGTTATGGGAATGGTAACACTCCGACCAGGTGTCAAGCTGTCTCCATAAAAAAACTTAATTGAAATCAATCCTATTGTTAAGTCGTGAAAATGTGACACATGGACATTTTTTATTTATAATATAAGTAAAGAAGTATCGTTTTTACTTTACGTATTCCACTTAAATTTTGTTACTTTCATATGATAAAAAATCGGTACAAGATGTTTTCTCACTCACTTTCAAACAGCATCAGATAAAGATTACGCCATGTGTTATCTCACTACCTGATAAGGACTCACTAGTTTTAAATCTGCCTCACTTTACGGAGGTTATCACACATAGTTACAATGTTAAAATTAATATTGCTATTGCTGTATTTTGCGAGTTTGTGTAAAAGTAGTAATATTCTGGTAGTGTTTCCTGTTCCGGAGAAGAAACACAACGTTCTTGGTGACTCTCTTGTTAAGGCACTATTGGAAGATGGACACGAGGTATTAATTCGTATATCACTGAGTAAAATGAGTTAGTACCATTTAAATTGGTATAGTTTGTTATATTTGTAAGTAAAAAAAAAATATTGTCTACTTCCATTGAACCACTAATTTCAAAATGTTTCCATTAGTATGATTAATTGGAAAAAAATGCTTTTGTCTCCCGTGGAGTTTCGTTGTGTACTATATATCTATTAAGGACTTCGACCTTCTGGATACTTGATATTGATTAAAAAGTTACCCTAGAAAGGCTTTAACCTATTTGTAATATAAAAAGATATAGTCCAAGGACTAGGAAATCTTTCGTATTAATTATTTTTGGCTATGAAAATGTTTTACCAATGAAAAATAAAATCAAATTTACATATATTGACCCCAAACAATATTACATCATTTTATTACATCTTTAGTGCCATCCCATTCTTTATACCCTTGTCCAAAATATTTTTGCATTCTTTATGCTAAATTCAGGGTCATTTCACATTTAGTTAAAATACATGCGGTATATCAATGATAGAGTTTGTTTTCATTTACTTATTCATGGTACGAGATGTGTGATAAAGGCAATCATTAACTTTCGTTTGTTTACGGACATTTATTTACGGACATTTTATTATTATCGTTTAAATTTTATGCGTAATAAAAAATAATCTTTACTATAAAATTACCGACCCAACTGGTAAATAAACACTCTAAATCAAAATCGGATGTGGCTAAAGGAAACTTTGAAACCACACATGTTTATTTTCTTTAAAAACGATTAAACGAGTAATAAATTAATCTTTTCAGGTGACCTACGTGACGCACTTTCCCAAAGAGACGAGAATACACAGCATAGAATACATTGATATAAGTTCAAAGGAACACAAATCTGGTAAAAATATTTTAAATAATGAATCATCTATTGCTTAATCTCTCCCTGTCAAGGAGAACCATAAAGCTTTACCCGTTACGCTCCTCAGCTGCATTGGCGGATGTACAATTGGATACTAATAAACAATAATATGTCAACCCACTAATGTGTTTTTAAAGCATTTAAACTAAATTAGTAATTAAAAAAAACTTCTTAATGTAATGTTCCAAATATTGGAGTGTGTTGAACATTTTGCAATATATAATAATCTAATATATGGATGCTGATAAGCAATAATATGTCAACCCAAAAAAAGTAAAATTCGGAGATATGTATTTTGATACTGTTCGACCGAATACCTATTTTACAATTTTAAAGAACTTTGAAGTCATATAAACTAAATATGTACGGAAAAAGTTTCTTAATTAATTGTTTCGAATTTTAAGTGCGTTCCATATTTTGCTATATATACGATAACCTCAAATATTTAAAGAACTTTTTATTAGGTAATATATTAAATATATTAATCTGCTTTTAATAAATTCTACCTTTTATCAAAAAAGAAATGTAAAGAAGAAGTACATATATATCTAATATATGTACTTCTTCAAACATATTTATTAAGAATAGGTTTTAAACGTTTAGACGCCATTTTCTTAAAATGAAGTCCACATGGCTTACCACAGTATTGCTTATCAGGGTCCATATTTGATTTGCTATTAAACTCAGTAGCATATATTTATTTGTAAGGTTGTTCGAATGTGTAACTCTTCTTAAATTAACATACGACAATCGAGCAACCGAGGTTGTGATCACTGGCACTTAAATGTTTAATCTGCAGCACAAAAAGACCCACATATATGTTGCCGGTTAAAAAATAAATATTATAAATAAGGATGAATATTATCTTTTCTAATATTTCCTATTATACCTCACAGGAAGTATTAGGAAAGATAGGCGTCAGCGAAGAAGGTGTAAGCTTCCGGCACTCTCACTCTCTGTACGAACCGCAGCTATATTAGCTACTTTGCGCCGATTAGACTTCTCCAGAGCGGTACCTCTGCTCTGGAGAAGTCTGTCTGTATACGAGCTATAGTCAGAGAACTTCAGTAAGGCTCTACCAGAATAAAATTATCGAATGAGTTCCTTGTAGATTGTCCACTGATCAATCACTTATTTTCGTAACTTCTTTTCAGAAGAAGACTGGTCTAATACTGATATTACTGCTAACAATTCTTTACAAATGGAGGATCTTGGCTGGAGATATGCTCAACGAGCTCTGCAACACCCAAACTTGCAAATGCTGATGATGAACACGACAGGTTATTTCGACTTGGTGCTCGCCGAATGGTTTTACTCTGGACTATTAGCCCCGTAAGGTTACACAATCTTCACTAATATTAATTCTTTTTCTCGCTTCTCATAACCTGATTTAATAAAATTTTCTATTTTATTATTCTATATTTTACAACAACTTTCACTTCGTTTATTTTTCTGTTATTCCTATCATATTTAAACGTATATCGAATATCCTGCCAATACAAGAAATGAAGGGTATAGAACTTAATTACATAAATATACACAATCTACTAACTTATTTAGGAAGTACGGCGTGGGTTACAATTATAATACACATATCAACAAGCTCATTTTATGTGATATACCTTAGTTGACCACTTTTTGTACGACTAGAGAAATACGAGCGATGTGACCAATGAAAATCACTATCGAATGTCTCAAGAACCATAAAAGTTGGCGATCTTCCATAAAAACATTCATCCCTTGATTCAAATTACATATAAATAACCCATATAAGTTCACCTATGTTATATTAGAAACTGTGTGTAAAATGTGTGACCTTTATGAGATCTACTGGCTGTTTTTTGTCAGTCAGTCAGTCATTTTTAGAATTGTATTATTGTATTGAATTGTAGATCTTTAAAAGGTTTTTCTCTTTCTAGGTTATCTTCACTGTACGAATGTCCACTCATCTGGTACACGACTTCAGATGTTTCTTGGAAATCCATTGGTTTGGTGAATTCAGAAGTCAGTACCTTTCCCACGCCACCTCCAGGATTATCCATCACTGAGAGAATTCAAAGAATGTGGTCACAGCTGCAAATGATTGTTTGGAATTAGTGGGTATATATTTAAGATTTCATTACATTTGTTTTTGGGTACGTGTTTATGATGAGTATCATAAAAATTTAAAAAAAACATCATTAAGTGTCAAAAAATAACTTGCAATAGAAAACTAAAGAATTTCTCTTATATCGTTCACTAAGTTTAAATGTATGTAACACATAGTGTATAAACTTAAAAGCATTAAAGAAAGTAAACACAGACTAGATTGCCTTCATTGATAAGGTTGGCGCATTTTTCGCCAAGAGTATCAGAATTTATTTCAAAGAGAATATGATACTAACATTCTTGCTAACATTTTTTGCGGACATGATTTCTTCAGAAAATTTTGATTTGTAAATGGTTAAGTATTACCTTTTGTGTATACAATACAACATGTGTCATTTTATTTCTAGTTACCATGTCAACTCTAAAGAACTACCAGCATACGAAAAGAATTTTCGTAATGCTTTTCAAATTCGAAAACAAACGCTACCTAACTATGAAGCCTTAGTATATAATGGCTCATTGCTATTTATCAATTCTCACCCGCTTCTCGGCCATACATCAGCCTTACCAATAAATGCTAAATATATCGGTGGCCACCACATTGAAGAAACTGGACAATCGCTACCGAAGGTACTAAATAGTTTTATATTTTACGATTGTGACTTGTTACAATTTTTAGGCGCTCCGCAAACGTAGACTTTTCGTTTTCAGTTGCTTACTCTGAACACTTTGATCGGAAATCCGTTTATGTCAAGTAGAAGAAACTAGACACAAATAGTGACTATATCTGTGCAGTGGTTGATTTTATATTGATTGTATGAAAATAAAATTTTGGTGCCTTGTATCCAATTTAAGGCTCTATTTGCGCAGTATCGTTCACCCAAAAACTAGTAAACACACCAAAGTGCAAATTTTATGTTTCTATAATATATTCGATCGAATATCAATGTGATTATAGAAATTACTTCGACTTAATCTTTATGTTTTCGTAAAGATATATTTACTAATTTTTATTATTTAGTTATTCTATTTGTATTATTTAGTAAAAAAACAAATATGTTTTTAGAATTTAAAGAAATTAATGGATGAATCTAATGATGGAGTAATCTATGTTGATTTGGAAAATAATTTAATAAGTAAGACAATACAAGAACACATAATGCAAGAACTTATAGAAGCGTTTGGTCTTATCAAACAGACGGTAATATTGAAGTACGAGGAAAACTTAGTCAACTTGCCCAGGAATCTTTATACAATTAAGAAACCACCACTGCAGAGCATACTTAGTGAGATATATGATAAATTATGTACTTTAAAGAAATTAAAAACACATATTCTAATGGCTTCAACCGAAGGTTTTATTATCATATATATGATCTTGACTTGAAAAAACTTTTATTTCAATGAAAACGTTAAAAATATTTAATTAATTCAAATGACTTAAATTATATGTTTTGCAGGTCATTCCAATACAGTAGCATTTATAAGCCATGGTGATATGTTATCAATAATAGAAGCTGCACATTACGGTGTACCAGTCATAGGTATTCCTATGATGGATGACCAGGTAGCAAATATGGAGTATTTGATACATAGAGAGTGTGGTCTCAGAGTAGAATTCAATAATGAGTTCTCATCGAAGATTCTAGAAGCTATTAATACAGTTGTAGATGATAAAAGGTATGTATATCTTATTTTGAAAAGATTTTTGTTACTTTAATTTTCTTAACTTTACTTCTTGTCAAACAGCTATCGAGCGAAAGCGAAAGAATCAAGATCAATACTGCAATACAGTTTGACAACTCCTCAGAAAAAATTTCAACATTGGGTCCAAATGGTCATCAAAACTCATGGCGCCAAACATCTGCGATCTCCAACTCTCCAGATATCTACTTTAGAGAGATACAATTTAGATTTAGTCCTACTATTGCTAATGGTGCTTTGGTTCCTTACGAAGGTGATAAAGGTTTTTAAAGTCCATTTGAATGCTGATGATGATCTAGAAAAGAAGGATTTATGATTATAATTTATTAATACTTGACTAAAATTACACCTTGAAAATGGATTTTTATTTATGTGTAAAAATCCATTTTCAAATCTTTCTATATATAATAATTAATCAAGAAAAACGATGCTGTTAAAACAATCATTATGATAAATGAAAGCGATATTTCAAGATTGAAAATCTATTGGATCATGAATTATAATAAATTTTTAATTAAAATTAGAGATGGACGTAACCTGTTTAATATGTGTATAAATTATATTGTAAAAAAGTTCATATCGCCTAAATTGTTGTAATCATTAACAAACTAATAAACACAATATTTTACAAATATCTCTCGTTAACCTACTATCTTTATCGAATAAACCATTCACTTTCATTAAGAGTTAATTAAA
Source organism: Hypolimnas misippus (assembly GCA_037950945.1). Lineage (NCBI taxonomy): Eukaryota > Metazoa > Arthropoda > Insecta > Lepidoptera > Nymphalidae > Hypolimnas > Hypolimnas misippus. Next base: position 202,609 of record JBBEEQ010000024.1, read on the forward strand.
TACGAATGAAATTGTAACAGTTACGATACTTTCCAAACATTACAATGCTAAATGCTTCGTATCGATTCCCAATCGATTCCGTTGTTGACTTGATTTATTCGATCCGAATCGATACCAATCTAAATAGTTACTTCGAAAACACGACGCACCCAATCGATTGATTAATGGCGATCTATTTTTGGTCCAGCGGAGCCGGGATCAAACATGGTGATCACCCGTGAACTTGAACTTCCTAGCCAAGGTCTCGCCGATCGTAAACTGTCGGAAACAATTGAAATTTATAGCTTTGTTTCAAGATTGTTTTATAACAATGCAGACTACTTTATATCGATCGACAGTTTAGTCTATGACTGCGAGTCCGCATGTGAGGACGGTATGCTCACAAATGAGATAAGTAAGTTAGAGTACACAAAGATCCTCAATACTAAGCTCATCTGCCAACTATAGATTAGCATGTTTCGCGTTATTTTACAGATTTTAGAAAAGTCGAAAATTGTTAATTCGTCTTTATACAATATTTTTTGTTCAAGCGCAAAAATTCGTTGCTAATGGCCACCTAAACTGTATGACCATAAAGCGATCATATGATAGAAAGACTATTGGAAAGACTCTTAGTATATTCTCTTAGTGTGCGGTTGTAAAATGGTTAAAATTAAAGTCATGAACAATTAAATAGTGATTATATAAATTTAAACATATAAATTCCCTCTGTTGAGCGAATGCCTCCTCTCGTCTCCTATTAAAATTAAGAGGGTTTAGAGCTTAATCCACAACGCTGCTCCACTGCGGGTTGCCATATGCATCTGTCAGAATGGTACATGCAGGTTTTCTCACGATGTTTTCCTTCACCGCCAAGCTGGAGCTTTTAATACAAATTTCGCATTAGAAAACTCAGTGTTTAGATCGACGTGTTGTAACCACTAGGACATCTCTGCTTCCTTTATGTACTTCTTGATATTCCTCAAAAGTATTTTACTTTTAATCTACGCTAATATTATTAAAGTGAAAGCGGCTTTCAGTTGTCAGTTTATTTTCGTTTTCACGACGGAAAATAAAAATAAATCTTGATGGAGGTGAGATATGGGATGAAAGGTCTTACGCAGACCTCTTCGTGGGATCATTTCGTATGCTATAATGGTTACAATCAATGTTTACAACATAATAAGTTTCTTTTGTCACTAATAAGCGTTTCCTGATTTGAAGTGTGGGATCGCAATAAATAGCGATTAAATCCGTTTCTTTAAATATCCTACCGGGATAAGAACGTGGGATAGCTATTATCGTCAATCAGGCGCAGTATTCCGATTGCGTCCTCCAATCGTCTGTCATTAAGATCGTTAGTAGGATTTACCGCAGAGCAGCTACAGAGGTCATTCCCCTGGATACGGTCGGTATACTTGTAAAATGCTGTTTATTTTTACTCTGTAAATGTGAATTGTAAAAGTAACAACAATATTTTATGGTTGAAAATTGTATCAATAGTTGGCGTTGGGTGTGTGAGTGTTTAGTGTGCGTTCGAAAAGACGCAAGATTAATTCTTGTGTTTTTGACTACTTTTAACAAAATTAATTAGTTATTAAAAACTGTACATCAGCAATACTTATGCCCGCAACACGTGTAACGTCAACAATTGCTTAGAATGCTGGCGAATGCTAGAAATCGAACTTGGATTGACAGTACAGGCAACGTCAGGTATGGTCAACGATCAGTGGCGTCGTAACGTAATGAATGAAATCGAATCTTAAATTGTTACATTCCCATTAAGGAAGCGCTTTTATATGATTTGTTTCTCACAATTGGTTTTTATAACAATAGCTGACACAAATCCGCCGCCGTTTTTACAAAGAAAAGGGAATAGGAAGTAAGGAAAGAAATAGGAGCGAAGGTTAGGCTTTCAACTTTCTCAATTGCCATATGAAGCGACTCTCATTCGAAGCCTTATTGGCTATTGTACGCCGATCTTCTGTGAGAACGAGGTCCCGATCAAGTCAGCCAGCTGTAGCGCACTAGCAAAGCTAAACTCTACTTCACACTTAATAATTATTTTAAACAATGTTTGGATTTAATGCGCATTTATCGTATGTTCCGTCTAATTGCTAGTGACCTCGATCGGCTTCCGAAACACATTCGGTTTAGTCACCGTCTAATTGAAGACTTTATCGAAAGCTTTCAAGAACATCGAGGCCAAACTGTATAGTAATTACGACAGGAACCATTTTAAATGTGACGACGATAGATTGGCACCCGTGGTCAGTACAACTGACTGAAGCCCTAATGGTCGCGGGTTCGATCCCCGCTCACGACAAATAACTGTATTGTTAATACATATAGTAAGTAGTTGTGGTCTAGGTGTTTGGTCTTGTATTGGGTGTTTCTGGACGTATCTATAATTCGCATTGTATAATTTGTAAATATGTATTTATTTAAGTATGAACGTATGCATGTACATATGTATGTATGTATCTTTTTAGCAATAAAGATAATTTAATAGCATTCTTAATTTAATTGAAGTAAAAGTCGTCACAGATGTATGTATGCGGTATTGTTTTGTAAAAGCATTTCATTTCTAAGTTAAATTATAATATATTTTTTATAAAACAACTACGAAATAATAAAGATCTAACTTGAAATTGTGCATAGACGATTTTAGATTTGGATTGTCATTGAAAATATTTATAAACTTAATCGCAAACATTACAGTCGACTCTCGCGAGCCCTTATATAATTGAATATTGTTTACGATAAAATTTATCCCTTAAAAATGATTTTATTGAGGAAATTGAGTGAGGCTTAGGTTTACATGGGATCATGTGGTGTTTCAGGGGTTTAAGGTAAATGTACCGAAGACTAGCGAGAGGATCTTGATGGGCTTACTTACTTATCTATAATTCATTTAAGTTAAAAATATATTACTATTTTAATATGTTTTGGATATGAAAATATATATTAAGTGATAAAATAATACGAATATTGTTATCATTGTAGTTTTCCAAATAATAGAAAATGAATTTTATGTGCATATACTAGCTTTTCTTCACGCCTTCGTTCGCGTTAATATTAATTTTGTTTTAAAGTAATACACAAAATATAGGCCGTGAACATCATCTAGCTCCTCTCAAATTGTATCACAATTGTTAGAATAAGAACATTAGCTCCGGATTTTACTTCACAGATACAAAATTCGTTTTCTCCATAATTAATATATTATTATTGATATATCGGAGATTATAACAAATTGATTGATGTTGCAACCTATCCGCGTATACCTTGTTGACACAAAAATGTTTCCACCGGCCGATTACAGCCTTGTGCAAGTTTGTAATTAAAACATATAACATGCCTCTAAAAGGATATTTTAATGTTCCATTAATATCGTTGGAAATTCGTATTTTGCAATGTAATTGATAACCAATATTGGTACAAGCGGAGATAATAATTTAAGATGCCCTACAAGGGCATCTTAAATTATTATCTCCGTATGTATGTAGTATGATTATGTAAAACAAGAATTATTAAGTTTTCTTTTATTAACATATAAACACGGAATTTCGAGTGATTAATTTTGTCTATTGCCCAAGGCAGGTTACCTACCTCAGAGGTACACTTGCATCAGTAAGCTCAGTGTATTACTAGTTCCTACTAGAAAATATTATAGGTATATAGTAGGTAGTAGGTAGGTTGCTAGGTATATAATAATTTTAATTTCATGTTCAGCTATAGTTTACACATATTGTTAATGCTTTATCATATATAGATTTAATTTAAATAACGGCCCCCATTAAGATATTATGGCCCTGTGTAGGAGGTCTGGAAATACACAACACTAACACAAACACCCAGACCACGACTCTATAACGACTGGAGCGATTTTGACAGGACTTTCACTAACAGATAGCTAATTTTTAAAAGACTTACTTACGATTTTTTTTTTAATTTTACTTATTTTAAATTTTTACAGACGAAATATTAATATTTAGAACTAATATTTAGAACTAGGCTGGTGCCCGCGGGCGGGCTAAATATTATCATGCTAACCGAAATATCTATATTACCAGGACTGCGTAGAATGTATACAATTACAAATTTGACTTTTGTACAAAGGAAACCTTCACCCACTGACGGCAGATTGACGTTCTCATACTACGAGTCTAAACAAAACAATCTTTTATGAACTCATTCAGAGCACTGTTATGACGTTTGTTTCGCAGAAATATCTTTTAAACGACTGCTACGCGAATGGAATTCACGGGGAATATCTGCCAAGTTTTGAGATGTTTGAAAAAACCTCGTCGACCTTCCGAAAATACATTAAAATTATAAGTTTTCAGCTGAATCCGTTCATGAGCTGATAGCGATTAGTACATAGATATTTTTACTTTTAATTGCTTTTTACGCGTCTAGAAGTAGGTACCTAGATATCTATACTAAAAATTAAAAATCATTCACATTCCTAGCCATTTTTCTCACCTTTACCTGGGTCTGCTCGTTATTCTAGCCCAGGTTTTAATAGGTTTACTCACAGTTATTTCCATCTGACCTCCGCAACCCCAGAGGGCAAGCCAATATCCATTTAGACTAGAATAATTTCCCTACTAAAAATAACGGTCATTATCATGCGTGACACCCAGACCTAGGAATAAGTATTTGTACAACTACAAATAGCTGCCCAGAGCGGGAATTAAATTCGCAATCTTCGGCGTTGACGGTATATACAATACCTACCACTACAACAGAACGGTCGTCACACTAATAATAATTAGAAATAACATTTTTAAATGGCTGGAATAAATGAATATAAAATTGTAAATTTTAAAAATAGCCCCGAAAATCTATTGTTTGAGATCATTTCAACGAGCCCCAACGCGAGACTACTGCTGCGAGGTCTCTGACTCTGCTAACAAATATTAAATCAAAAATAGCTTAAGATTCTAAGCATAAATTAATAATATTTCCACATACTCAGACTGAGCATTAAAGCTAAATCTATTAGAATAGGGTTTACAGATCCAGCATACTATAACGTCATCGATACCTTGTTTGCGCATGCGCACGATACTATAAAACCCAGCAAATATAGTGATGCTATTTGAATCGGAATTATCGTAAATATGTTGTTAAATTTATATACACTTCTGTTGTTATATGTAGAAGTTATAGCTGAAATAAAGTAGTACTTTGTATGCTACGTATATGTATCTACAAATAAATACATATGTATGCATGCGATTGTGTTAGTTTTATAAAGTAAGATATGTATCTTCTATGTTATCTATGTATGTTATATTTTATATACAAGTAAATAAAACTGAAGTGTCTGTTTGTAATTTAAATTTAACAGCATTTAACTAAATGCACATGAAAGTATGTACGGTACTTACATCAAAAACACAATTTTTAAAATTTTTGTCTGAAAGTCTGTGTGTCTGTTTATACCGACTAAGCTCTGAAACGGCTTGACCTATTTCGAGGGGAATTTCACTACATAAATAGCTAATTTTATAAGGAGTAATTTAAGTTTTTCTATTAAAGAAATTATTTATTTTAATTAATAAATAAAAAGAGGTTATGCGCAAAACAGAATTGAAACCAATGAAATATTGAACAATATCTGATTCCAGCGGGGAAGATAAACATTATATAAATATAATTTTTCGTCTAATTAACGAGGCTGAAGCCGCGAGGCACAGCTAGTTAAACATAAAAACGAAAGTGTTTTAACAAAAGAGCTGTACATTAAAAGTCTGCGCGGTAACGGTATGACCGTTAATTTCAATCACATGGAGTTCGCTCGCAGCACGAGTACTGGTCGTCCTGACCCAGACTTTCAACGTTTTCACCGTCTGTTTGTTCGTTTTACAAACATTTAGATTGAGTCAGATTCAGAACAGAGAGCAAGTGGAAATGCCGTGTGTCTCTACTATGATTTCACTATATACCAATTGATACTTTGTAGGATCGGTAAGAAAAATCTGAAAAAAAAAATGTGATTCGTGGTCACACCAATTTGTTACACCAGTGTGACTATCAAGAATTTTTTTTTGTCACACCAGTAATATTTCTACACCCCTAATACTAGTGCGTAAAGTCTGCCATCAAGAAAAATATCGATATAAAAATATTTTTTTAGGTGAACCGATAATATGCGGGCACATAATAAAAATAACTACTTGTCAATATTTTGTGATCTAAGATAAAGTAAGACATCGTCAATTATATAACAATACTGTAATTAAGCCGAAATGGTCTAGTGGTTAGAATTATTCGATCCCAACAGGGTTCAAACTCCATCTTGCACCTCTTGAGTTTTTAAGTGCTTTTGTGTTTAAATTCATTTCGTGCTCGGTGAAGGAAAAGTCGGTGAGGAATTCTGGAAGATCCGGGAGAAATTTCGACACATATATTCACATACACATATATATTGTATATTCGTCCCGCAGTGAAGCAGCGAGATGAATTAAGCTCTAAACCTTCTCCTTAATACGACGGGAGACCCCTTTCCAGCAGCAGGACACTTACAAGCTAAATAATAATAAGCTTAAAATATTTTATGAGGAATAAATATTTTTTCTCTCCTTAAAACTAGTAAAATTTAAGTTACACGCTACATAGATAGGTACATAATTTAAGCTATACATAGTATGGAACAAGAATTGTGCTAGAATAACTTGTATTTGATCAGTTAGTTCTTATACCAAAAAGGACTATGTAGCAATAGCAATAAATCATGAACATTACCAAAAACTACATCCACTAACCGTCTTTGATGTAATTATTATATTTTACCCAATACACAAGTATTGTCTTAAATTTTCCCAAATACCATTAAACGAAATTGTGTATTCTGCCTTGAAGTTGGTTTCTGTTTTATGCAACTTCCGAAGAAGGGTTATGTTTTTCGAGCGTATATTAGCGGATTTCAATGTGTCATTTAATTGTGGAAATGTTTTATTTAAGTTTTTTTTATATTACTTAAGTCTAAAAGTACTTATAATTCAATGGTTATAGTTGAAAATCTACTAACAATCGTACAAAAAACAAACCGTTGATAACAATGCCACTTTCATTACTCGTCACTCCAGCACCGGGTCACTCGATACGTGCTGCTGCTCTCGACTCTCACTTTTGCCGTTTCCTCGTTATTCACTAAATAATCAAACACCGTGCGAAAAGTGCCATGAGTCGGCCTTGAAACACGTTGATTCATGTGAATCGCGTCACTTTGATGTTTTATGTATTTGCGGAAGCGGCAAAGACAATTTAGTACCGTTATTTCATCAGAAATAACTCAAAAACAGGCGATTTTATAAATATATGTATATACAAAATCATGTGCTCGTTTATAATTAATATAATCGTATGTCTTTCAATAATATCAAAGTTTTAATCCGTAAGGTTACCAGCTCTTTTCGAATTGTTGAAATGATATGAGCAATTTCTACAGGCAATTTCTACATTCATAATATAGTATTTTTTGAGTCTATTAGACTCAAAAAATACTATATTATGAATGATATTATAATAACATATTTGTGTAACTTTGACCGATGCATCATTTTTAGAAATCGGCGTACACTACCTCCTTACCAACTTCGGCAGTTTACAAATTTTAAGCTGTCGGGATTTATTTTAATTTTTTTAATTTTTTATACCTTCATTATATATCAATAACACCCGAGATGGCCTCATAGTTACAACAAATTGATTTTACCCGAGAATCGTAGGTTCAAACGTCAGCTTACCGTTAAGAAATTTTTAAGAGCTTAAAGTATTTAAATTAATTTCGTGCTTGGGTAAAAGAAGTTTGTTTTAAAGGGCATACTCTCCTATTGGTTCTATAGGATTTTCATCAAAATCAGTTTAGTAGCTTGTTTTTAAAATCAAAATAGCTGCAATAAGTTTTTTATAATTATACTTTATTGCACAAAAAGAACGATGTACAAAGGGCGGACTTAACGGTATTACAGCATTTCCTACCAGCCAACCCAGAATCGTGTACGAGAGTTGATAGTAGGCGTGCACAAAAATAAATACATATATAATAAAAATAAATACATATATAATAATATATATCGCTGGTTTGCAAGAATATCGTAGTAACTCAAAATTCCAACAAATAGAATTAAGTACGTCAAAAGACCACAAGTCTTTGATGTTTTATCATGAAAAGAGTTGCGATGAATTTTCTTTAAATCAATAAAGTTATAACATCAAGGGATCGTTTAAATTTTGCAGCTATGCACCAACACATTAATAAAGAAATTTAAAAAACCCAATCCCTAAAATTCATCATTTTTAGTTGCATCGATATTCTTGAAAAGCAGCGATATATAAACATATACAAAAAAATAAAGATTACATATATATGAATAATAGATAATTAGATATATAGACTTATGAGTTTATCATTGTCAAACGAAACTACGTATTTTGTCATTGAAGACGGTTTCCTTTTTCTTCATTTTTTTTTATACGAAAAAACCTAACATAGAATCGGCTTCTCTTTTGAATGGTAACATGATTGCTGTTATTAATTGAATTCGTCTCGCTTGCCGCTCTATCGAATATTCAATTTCTTCGATTAGGCAAATTGAATCTTCTCCTTTGAAATAATTGCCTATTGAATGGAGTTCTGTTGCGAATCAAATTTCAATTCGTTTTATGACTCTTTGACCGACATATTTTAAAATTAATCAGTTACTAAAAATTGAAGAAAGTAGTCTCAGTTTATAAACGTTAAAGGCGATATTTTTATATGATAATTATATAAATATAATTTCTTATTGGTTATAAATTGCAGGCGCCGACGACAATCAAAACAACCACGCACAGATCCAAACAAATTTGTTTTTTTTTTTTAATTATTTAACGGCTCTGGATACAAGTTTTGCAGCAAACAAAGTTATAAATTTCTTAAGTTGCATTCTTTTAATATTGCTTACAAACGATAGAAACCTAAGTAAATATAAACATCAAATTCAACTAGTCCAGTATTAAAGCTTACAACAACACATCAATGACTTCCGTTCCGTTCATTCCGTGCCATCAATCAACCCACATTGTATCTTTTAATTCATTCACTCTTGTATACGACCTCGCTAATCCACCGACCTCTGAGGATTATATATGTTTTATGGCAAGATCTATTTTTGACGTGAAGCTTCTTAAGTGGTAGTTCAATAGATACGTGAAAAACAAACTATATAATAAAGAAAGAGCGAATTCCTATGCGCAAAGTAAACTTCGGAATCACTGAATATGTTTTTAAAACTATGCGTTTATTTGAGGTACAATTATGTATATTTATATAGTGTAAACCTTCCCTACTTTAATTGTATATTGTTCGCTATCCCATTGTTTTTAATTTTGTTTACGGGTAACCCCGTTTTTTATTTATTTATTAAAATATATTTCTGTTGTCTGTGTTCCGTACTCTCTGTCCGTCCGTCTGTCAGCAGGTCGTATCCGATGAGCCGTTATTGATACAGTAAATAATAAAAATCGGACTTTAAAAATGTTTACAAATTGTGACCTACTATTTTTTTTATAAAATAATCTTAAAGTACATATATAAGTGCAAAGCTTAATATTTTATGAGAAGGAACCCTTCGTGTGCAATTCGACTTCCAACTTTTTTTTATAAACACGAGTAGATTATAGGTGCGTGGGCGAGATTGTGCAACGCTTACCCTCAGACTAAACAATGAGATCGAGGCCGAAAGAGGCTAATCATGATTGTGTCGGGTGAGTAACTCACGGCATTACTACCGTTTTAAAGAAAGTTTTATAATTAAACGAACGACAAGAAATCGTTCTTGATGGATATAATCGTAAGGAACGCGTATTTTAAGACGAGTTGGTGACTGACCACTAAACGGTTTGATGTTCGAATTTAAGTTGGTTATACTTTGTATGAAAATAGGTTTATTTATTTTATGATACGAGATTTGTTACATCATGTTACAGATGTTTTTAATACCGATTGAATGAAACCACGTTTCCTTTTCAGCCCTCGCTTGTAAAGTGTAAGTAAAAAACGGTAAAGTAACAGCCTGTTAATATCCCATAGCTGAGCAAAGGCTTCTCCTATTAAGGAGACGATTTAGAGCTTAATCCATCACGCTGCTGCACTGCGGGTTGGCGGATATACATGTGTCAGAATTGTTCACGATGTTTTCCTTCACAGCCAAGCTCGAGATGAATTTGAACACAAATTTAGCAGTTGAAAAATCAGTGGTGCTAGCCGGGGTTTGAACCTGTGATCATCGGTTGAAATCGACGTGTTCTAACCACTAGGCCATCTCGGCTCTAAAGTATAAGAATATAAATCGATACCTCCCACGTAAGTTATTGTAAGTCACAAAATTGCCGTTAGCGTTTTTACTGAATACTACACGAATTTGCATTGCTTAATGCATTCAAAGTGAAAAAATACCAAAAATCTTTTTTTTCAAGGAAAGTTACAACAAAATACGCATGAAAAAAGGCGAAAAAACTAAAACGGATTAAAAGTGCTCTACTGTAAAATTGTAATTTTGGGGCTACAACAACTTACGTCGGAGGTATCGAAATATAACTAGCGTCTTGCCCCTGCCTTGTAAGTGTGTAAAGTAGTTCCTTACGACATCACATACAAATCTTTGAAATACTTGGCTTTTCTCTTCTACAATATGTTTTATATATATGTATATATATACCTTCCTCTTGAATAATTCCGTTGAGTTTCTTGCCGGTTCTTCTCGGAAGAATCTACATTCCGAGTCGGTGGGAGATTCATCGAATGTCATTTTTATTCTTTGTTTCTGTATTGACGCTTCAAAAGCGTTTGAATTTAGTAGCCTACTTGAATAAGGTGAAAACCGTATTCAAATCCATTGCGTTTAAAAAGACTAAAACGTACAGAGGAAAGCGTACAAGGAAGGGACTTTGTTTCATACTATACTCTTATAAAGTGTGACATAATACACGTGAAATCCAAAAGAATATTATTTATTATATATTTTCATGTACATTATATTTCTCGCTGTTTAATGTCTTAAAGAACACTGAAACACGTGCCGCTTACGAAGAATTAAATATTTTTATTCGTCCTAATTAAAAGTATCGAAGATAACAAACATAAAACAGTTTCTCCCAACGCTTATTTACATTAACCGAAATAACGAGGTTTTAAAAGTTGCAGAACACTGTAACCTTCGCAAATAAACGTTTGATATGCCCGTGAGAGATATGTTAATCGCTTCGGAATGAGCCGCGGAGCTAGCATGGAATTCTATAGATCAGTGCTTCTCAATTTTTGATTCGCGGAATACTTTGTGAAACCACTCAGTGTTCTAAAAGAACATTTAATCGACAATAAAAGAATTAAAAAATTTAATGGACCACTTCATAAAACATAAATCTCTTTTAAAGGACAGATCAAAAAAACTTGACTGACAGAATCAACTGCAAATATCGGCCGTCAAAAAACAAAACATAGCTTCTAACTATAGTAGTGTCAATGGACTTATCGAATAATATCTAGTTATGTATTAAGACTATAAGGAAACCTAAACAACTTAAACCTACCCCTTCCATTTCTGTCATTACTTTTTAGTCCCCTTCATCCTTCATTCCTTTTTAAGCTGACAACGTATTTGTGACTCCTCTGGTGCAGCAAATGTCCCTTAAGTCTCTTAACGTCTGTTTACCTGCCTTCTTGTTTGCTCGCTAATAAAAAAGTCTTACCTAGATATACTCGTGAAAACCCCTAATTTCAATAACTTAATAATAAAACTTCGAAAAAAGAGTAGGAAAGTATCCAGATTCGTTCCAAAGAAAATTTATTGACATCGTTTTATAAATTTGGTTTTGATTTTAAAACCTATATAAGTTCGTCGTCCAAGTAAACAAAATTGCATATTTTTGAAGTCGGTTTTTTTAAGCCTTAATTTCGGATCATGGCATCGCGGGCATATACGATATCGTGATACAATAACATAAGCAACCATCTCCTTTATCTCATAGCGACATAAAATTCAAAAAGCTTAACTAACCCTGCTATATACTGGTAGGTAGCTTGACGTATTCTTCCACATAACACGCGAAGCTTAGTATTCCCTGACATCAAAACGATTGAGAACCACTACAGAGCTTCCGTCTCGTAAATATCGACCCGACTTGTTTACAAGCTAATGAGGAGGGGCATAAAGCGGGCAAAGGACCGCATCGCAAATACAAACACAAATAAAACGTACACCATCAGAATTTATGACCACCGTTTGATGTAGACTTTCATCGTGACCGATAACCATTTTATCGGACGCATAATCGTTCAGATGGATCTTAATCCAGCGTAATAAGAGCCATGATTCTGTGGATATTCGAACAAAACGGAGGCCACGCACATTTATTGATGCTCGTTAATCTTCGTAAATAGTACCAAGTCACCTGGAGGCGCACGTGCGATCGCATTTTAATGAATCACGTTTCATTTGTTTGAATTATTGTTGTAATTAAATATGATCGAAGTTTTGATCAATTAATCAATTTCATTTTAAGACGTTATAAAACATTAATAAACTTTCTTGCCTGCTCTTGCCGGTAGAATGCCGAATCAGGAATTAATTTGTAAAGGCCTATTTAAATTTTAAAGGTATATATTTAAATGAAGTATTTTTTATTTAAAAGCATCGGAGATCATCTTAATTATTTGATAATAAAGTTTGGCTGGTCATTCACACTGGCATATGTTTCACGGCAGGACACCGTTTTGGCAATAAAGTATCTGAGGTGCCAACAGTAAATAACTTCAGTCCCAATTGAGCATATTGCCAATATCCAGTACCCTTATGCTCGTAACACGTTCCAGTCTCATCATTACTAGGCCGCCGACCTGGTCAGTGTTTCCATTTAAAAACATGATTTTTTACCCCGGCCTCGTTTGCGTTAATGTAGTTTTTGTTGTACCAAATCATCTAAAAATCATTTTTTTTAACTTCAGCAATAGATTTATGTTCTAGGTGAAATGTAAGGTACATTTCATCCAGAAAATAATTCTATTGCTATTGTTATATAATACAAAATTAACTACTCTAATATAGTATAAAATGTACCTTATAAGACTTATTTTTTTACTTCCGATATGCAAAATTTTAAGATCGGCTATGTAACTGAAGCATGGAAGCGTTACAAATAAACAAATTTATATACGCATTTATAATATATGGATCTTAAAATTTGTCACCAAGAGCAAATATTTTCATAAAACTAAATAATATTTATGAGCAATCATCGCGAGGCGGCGGCCGCCGGGGAAATCTGCGATACCAAAACCAATAAGAAATCTCTGATACAATTATGGCGGGAATAACTTTCTAGATTTAGTTTTCGTCCGCAACAGGTTCTGTGTCCTCTATAATGAACGTATTGTCTAGAACAGTGTTTCCTAGTTAATGGCACGCGTACTCCCAAGCGTATATGATATTATTTGAAGAACCCGTAGGAATATTTTGATTAGTTAAATTAACTGACTAAAAAGTAACACTGATTTTTCAAAAAGAAACTTTCACATCGGTCACATTATATTTATGATTAATAATCTATATAAATAAAAATGAATGTTTGTAGGTTTTTCCTCTATACGTTCTTAAAAAATTGGTCGGATCCACAAGGGTTCTTGGCCCAAAAAATGTATATAGTTTACGTTGGATTGCAACCCACGTTGGCTTGCAGCTAGTGATAACAATAAATCATTTATTTTAGATTTATACATATTTTTGTTTTAACGAAGAGTAAGATCTGGTAATCTGGCAGCATTGTTTTAAGGTGGGTGTACGGCTATTATCTTTTCTGACTATTTATTTATATGTCAGGGGTAAGGTATATTCATTTATATAATTCCTTGCAACTGTATGCTTTCTTCAATGCCGCATGTGCACTACCTACTGCACCTACTGGCGCTTATAATAAAAATACTTCATGTAGTAAAATGTTCTTTTCAAAATTATATTTACTTTGATCTAATTCCATTTTATTAAATGAATCAATTCTCTCGTTATTTTTTAATAAAATCGCACGCCGACTTCGATTAAATAAAATTAAACAAGAAGAACGTTTTGGTGGTAGTGAAAAGGTTTATTGGTAAGACGCGACGTTGCGTTCAGCTTCGCCGAGCCAGACCATTTTCATTTGTGACATTCTTCATACCAATACTGTAATTTTAAACTTAGTGTTGTTTCTCCTCAATGTAATTTTTTACAACTATAGCTAAACTTTTAAAGCCTTTTATTTTTATGATTAAATAAAAATAAGTTATCTTAGTACACATAAAAATCCATTAAAAATGAGATTGAATAGAAATCTCTAGAATAGTTCTTTAATAACACGAATAAATCTTTTGTAAACATTTCGAAGAGAGTTTTCAAAAGAGCTGGCAGATAATGTGAGGATATTAATGAGTAGTAATAAAATGTTACTTTCGTCCGACTATCAATCAGCTAATGTATTGACGTAAAAGCTTCTCACGGCCCAGTGGTATTAACGACATCTACTTTAATATTATTAAGAGGTAAAGTTTGTTTTTTGTTGAGGACAATCACAAATTTAAGAATCTTGAATATTACTTCTCACTTAAATGGGGATTAATGGAGTTTAAATTCAGACACGTTTCACTATAATGTTACGTACTTTGATGTTTAACATTTATCTTGTGCTGTTACGTGTTTTTATTGCACTGATATGATTTAATTTAATTATTATTTTGTCATGTAATTTTTCGAGTACAATAATAAAGTATTTATCTACCTTTATCTTGTAAAGGATGACAATTAGGTGTAAAGTGCATGTGCTGGACTAATTTTGATATTTTGAAGGAGAAAGAGTTTGTTTATTAGGTTTAAGGAACTACTAACACGATTTGAGAAACTATTTTTGATTGTTCAACCATCAGTTGAAAATATCATTAAATGATTTCCAAAACTGGGTCTAAATGACGCACGATATAGATATATTTATTTTGTAGGACACACATATGTAAGCAAGCCCATTGTACCCACAACAGTGGATCCGCGCTTGAGTAAAAAAGTTTTACTGAAACTTTTAATATGAGTTACTTCTAACATTGCGGTGAACGAAGTACCCTTAAAAAGGAATATCACTACGAAAAGGCAATCTTTTAATATACAAGAGATTATTATATTCATAAATTTGTAGCATGATTCTGAGAATGTAATACATTTTATAATTTAATATTTAATATCCGTAACACTACTAGAATGTTCGTGCCCTATATCAGTCGTAGCGTGATGTAATATAGCCTTCCTTAATAGATAATATTTATATTAATTTATAATATTAGTTATTACATACTGCTGTAACGTCTATCTTGTTTATTTTACTTAAGTGATCTTGTTCGGTTTCGCCCGGATTACATATAGATTTACATCCCCTCACAATCTTAGAGGTAAATTAAAAAAAAAAACACGCCGATGTACATATTCATTTGTTTTTAACCAGAAGTGACCATTATAATTTCGTTTACTTCTCTGAAAGTTACTGAATTTCTTACAACTTTTCATCCCTTATGTTACCCCCTTATGGAGGAGATTTCCAAATATCATTTCTTAGTAGCTGCTTACAACATAAAAGGTATCCTGCCAAAATTTCAATTGTATTGCAGCGGTTTAGGCTCTGCGGTGATGAATCAGTTAGTCAGTCGGGACAAGTGATTATATTTGTAGAGATTTATATTTATTGAAAAAAGACACGGTTCTATATCTTGTACGATGGTACAGGACACTTTTAATTGTTTTCACAGGGGAAATCTTCGAAAAGATTCCCGATTCCTGAGGAGGAAGATCGGGTTCTGTGGAGATTTATACCCACTAAAATTCCTGCAATGGCCATCCTCAGTACGGAAATGGAGAGGCCGCGGGATTGCTTGCGCATGCGCATCCGCTGTCCCTCCGATGCGTTGTCCTACTCGTGGCTGGTAGAAGTAAGTAGTAAGGCAAAGTATGATCTTGCCGTCTCCGCACCACTGGCTAGTGCGTAGGGCAGTTAGAGGCCTCCTCGGCTGCTGTCCTCCTCGGGGCCATATGAAAACTGATGCGCGAGACCCTCTCCTTAGTTGTTCTGCCCCGGGCACTGGTGAGGCTCGTACGGAACACTTATTGTGCGATTTTGATTCGCACTTGACCGGTTTTATTGTTATTAATCAGTCACTCAGCGAGTGAGTGGTATTTCGCTGTTGAATGCTTTGTAAATTATAATAGTGTAAATATTTAACATTGAAATATAATAATCGTGAAAACAGGAAAGCAATCAACAAATCAATGGGAAATGTATGCAATTGAATATTCCGGGGGAAATTGTAACATACACAGCGTTACAGAGCACTCTGACGTCAACGAGCACATTCCTGTAAAGAAATTATTTATAAATACTGGGAGGAAGATCTGCCACGATCGCAAAGACTGGTATATACCAATACTTACAAAATGTAAATGCCGCAACTTCTCTGAAATATAAAATCTGTATATCGTCGTTTTATATGTGATACCGCGTAACTAACTAATTTGGTAAAAATGAATTTACTCAGTAAAAACGGTATTAAAAATAATTTAATTTTACAATAATAATATTTCTTATATCTTTGCATGTACAAGCTATCACATCTAGATGATATATAAAAGCGAAAGGCCACTCACTAATTTATCACAAAATTTCAGAAACTAAAAGTGCTAGGAGTTTCTAATTTTGCATGGGGGTTCTTTTTAGGGAGTGGGTGCTCCCTAAGACGACATTTTGTAATATTTGACCCCTAAGTGGGTAAAACAGGGGTGGGACATTTGTACGTAAGTCCTATGTTAAGCGTGAATGAAATCGCGAAGGGCTGCTAGTCATAATATAAAATTGTAAATTTAAAAAAACTACCGACATTGCATTGCGAACTTTTCAACGAGGCCCAACTCAATACTTCTGTTCTAACTTGGTGAGCAGTCGTGTATCCTGTTGATTCCAGGTGGCACTGCAGCATGCGGTCAAGATTACGTAACTAAGTTATTTCAATACCATAGTTTAGTAAATTTCGAGTCGATTAGACCAACAGAAGTTGCTCAGATTCTTTCAACAACTAAAAAGGAAGTAGTACCTTCAAACGTCTGAGTGGATTTCTATAAATTATAACTAACGTTTATCCCGATTACATCAACCATAAAACAAGAAAAACCATCAAATCTGCCCATTCGTTAGGGAGCTACATGCACACAGATAGAAACGACAAATTTATAACACCATAACATACTTTGACATTTGAAAGAAGTGTTTTAGTGCAAAAATCGGGGATTACCATAAGGTTGTAGATATTTAGATAGCGACCGTTTTACATGATCCGGCCTTAGTTCGGATTGGTTATTTTACACATACTTTTTACTGACATTTTACTGAGGTAGATCCTAGCTGTAGCTACTTCTAAGGGGACATGGGCACAAAGGGCGTGCCCACAAACCTAATAGACTTGTGGCGTCACACACATGCCTTAATAAAACAAAAAAAACATGCGTTATTCTAAATGGGAGTATACCAGCATTGAATTTAATTTCATATCCTTTTTAGTAGTAAAATATTCATCAAAATCGGTTAAATGGTTTAGTTTGTCTTAATTAGAGTCTAGATGTGTACAGACTCATATTTACGTGTTGTATTTTCAGGTGGCTGTGATCACAACCTTTTGTGAGGACTGGATCCGCCCCTGCTGACTGCAGCTCGTATATAGGACAGACCGGGGCAGTAACTCATGAGCACATAATATAATAAATAAATAAACGCATCACACTCAACGGCCCCTATTAAGATCTTGTGACCTTGTGTCGGGGTCCGGAAAATCACACAACACTAACATAAACACCCAGACCATGACAAACTTCCATGTGGCCAATACAGACGTGTGTCGCGAGCGGGGATCGAACCCGCGACCGTTAGCGCTTGAGTCATTTGCAGTGACCACCGCGCCAACGTGTCTGTCGTATCGATGTAAAGTAGTTAAAATAGCTGCAGTAAATGAGAAAGGCGGAAGCCTTCGCCTATTCATTTCCTTACTGGATATTTGTGTTTGTGTTTCCGGAACCCGACACAGGATCATAAGAGCGTAATGCCATTGAATGTGAATCAAGTCCCTGCAGAATAAAAACTAGCATAGTTTGCATTTATGAATTTTTATATCAACCATTCCTGGAGTTATTCACAACTCTTCGCTTCGTTTGTTATAATCGTGAACTATTTACGATGTTTTGAAATACCAAAATGATGATTTCGATCTAACACTCAAATTATTTATTAATCCCATAATGTCTGACAATGGACAGCTGGCCCGTTCTAGTTGTAGCGGGTTTTGTATATTTTTAAATCTAGATTTATAATAAAGAAAAACTTTGCTTTTTAAACGCTGCGTCGGTATGGTAGTTTTCTTGCCCTTTTTTTTAACCGACTTCCGAAAAAGAAGGAGGTTCTCAATTCGTCGTGGACTTTTTTATGTATGTTTTGGCGTCGACTTTGAATGTTTTACTATGCACCGACTTTAAACTGTTGTAGAAAATATTTATTCGTTGCCTTTTAGTTCATTTGTATCTATTAAATTCGTTTTCATTATCGTATCTCAATCGATGTAAAAGGACTGTGATGATTTTGAAGATTTAACAAATAACAATAAATACCCATAATATTAAAAAATAATTATAAGGCCAGAATTACATTTGTAAGTTTTACGCTCGTAATTGATATATAGGGCGCATTTCACGCGAAACGGACAACCAAAAAAAGTGAGGTCGTGAATTTTGTTTATATTCTGGTATTCGTATGATGCTTTATTGCTGAATTATGAGCTTTTAAAAATTGACTAAGAATGAAATTGGTTATTTTTTGATGCTTATTATTTGTTTTAAATAATTTGTAAAAAAACTAAAAAGTATTGTTTCTTATAGTTAGAAAGTTGAAGTTTTTAATTTTTTTATCGTATTCAAAATTTGAATTATTTTACGTACAGTAAACCGGAAGTGAAAGTTTCAAATCGATATTTGAGTAACTTCGAAGAGTAACGATTATTATCAGGTGATTATGATAACAACCGCGACCGACAGCTTTACGAGCTCTGAGACACGGTGGGGAGACCCACAAGAACAAACACCCAGCCCCAAGAGAGGATCGAACCCGCAACTTTTGGCGATAGAGGTACATTCGGCACCATTACACCAAAGCGGTCTGTAAAACAATGATAAATAACTTATGTAAATCTTTGATATTCTGAGAGCAAAAATTTTAAGGGTTAATCTCGCCTAACACAAATTTTATTACTTATATTGGCAAGGACACTTTAAGTAAACTCATATATTTCTGTTATACTATAAAATGTACAATTAATTTAAATAGATTACGTAATATTGTGAGAATATCCTATTAGGAGTATTTAAAAAATCCAGTCACACAACTCACTTCCTGTCTCGAAATTTAAATGTTAATGACGAAATTAATGAAATGAACATAAAAAGCGGGTCATTTTTTCTTTCAAAGTCTAATTACAATAAGAAAGTTGTTGTATTAATTATAATTTTGCGGAATTAAATTTTAATATTTGATTATATCACACGTTATATACATTTTTATATTTTTATGTTATCTATATAGATTGCTAATGAGGGCTCTATAAGTTCTTTACTAAGATATCGGCATATAGGTAATAAATATTCTTTTTTTTGTTAGTGTGTAAAAACGTATATTACGTTTTATTTTGTTTTTGAGTCTCCATTGTAATTAAGGTATAATGTAGTCTGCTTTGTACGTTAATTTTTTGTAAAGATATTTTATCGGGTAATAAAGAATTATCATTATTAATAATAATGAATACAACGTTGTATTATAACCGATTATTGAATATAAGGCAAGAATGACACTTGTAAGTTTTGCTCACAGACTTTCATATGATTTACATAAACTGTTTATGTAACTAACATGTTTTTGAACCTGAATTTTTAACATTTTTCTTGTTTATGTATACTTTTACAGCCGAATAAATTTACTGTCACATATTTGTTGACATTGACTTACGTATGCTGACCTGGTTACCTAGGTGACTGTTACTAGGTTAAAGAGATTTTTTTATCGGTTTCGAGGGTTAAACTTACGAAAGTAATTCCAGTTTATATATTATAATTAACATTAGTCGTAAATACAAAATCTCAACCGACTAATCATTTACGCGGGACACATTAGTACAACTACATAACTTGTCGAACATTCTAAAAATCAATGACATTTTAAAACTGTAGATGTGTTACGTTGAATACATTAAAGATTGAACTATAGCTGTTTTACTACAAAAGATTAAATAAAACCATGTTCAACACGTGTCTAGCTAAACAGTGTTTAAAAATTAGACATTATTTTAAATGTTGTCTATTAATAAGGATACTTATTGATAAAGTATCACACGTTATATTCGATAGCTAAAATAGATTTTAAGCATTTATTAATATCAGCTAAGCGTCTGTTTTTACATAATTAAAGTATGTCTAAACCATGTTTAACTCAAAACTTTTCTAGACACGGATTTGTAGTACGGGATTAGATGTTTGACGTTAAACATCTGTACCCACGTTGGCTCATCAATTGACTTCTTGGCCCAAAGATATTTTTGCCTGTCATTCGCAGACACTAGCTGGTCGCTAGGCAACGTCGTCTAAAGTGGTCAGCATTAGCTTATAACATATCAATTGTTATATTATATCATTGCTGAAAACCGATATTTTTCGCAGTTAAAATTCTCTTTTTACTTCATTCAATAAAGTGAAAATATGGACTAAAACAATAACTTTCTTCTAAAAAAATTCAAATGAATAACAATAGCTATAAGGCCTGGATCATTTTATCGTACACGACTTATAATTGATAGTAACGACGGCATTCGACGCCATATATGTACATATTATAATAAGTAAAATTTGTTAACCGATTTGAATTTTTTTTTTGCGTTGGGCAGCCCGTTTTTGAGGAAGGTTATATCACGCTACGACTCATAGGAGCGAAGCACTGACTATAAACATGAGGGAAACTCCGAGGGGCAGCCAATATCAAATATATGGCTATCCAATATATTATATATAATACTGAGGCATAACTGGGGCAGTACCTCATTCTCACAGAAGATCGGCGTGAAGTAGCTAATATAGCTGCATTTCGTTCGTTAAGTTAGAGTGTTGGAAGCCTAACCCTTTCCCCTATTCCTTTCGTTTCCTATTTCCTTTAATTCCTTATTCTTTTTTTAAACTGGCAACGCATCTGTGTGCATGGACGGCGGTGATCACTTAAGATCAGGAGGCACGCCTGCAAGTCTTGCCGTTTTTATAAAAAAAAATCACACAAACAATAGCATTTCACAGGCTTGTTCAAACTATCAAGAATAAGGCCGAAAACATATTAACATGATGCAATCTTGCCGTGGCATGGTAAGGCGTCGTGATGTTTCACGATGGCAAAACTTGTCTCGGCGACGTCGTTAGGTAATTAATTATGTTTAGGAAGTCATGAGAAAGTTCTCGCAACTCAACATGTCCGAACTCAACGTCCTCCAAGATATGTAGAATATTAAGTCACATCTATTAGTCGAGATTGTTAACTCCGATGATATATTTCAGACTTAAGAATTTCGTATAAAATAATTCGCAGTATCCATCAATTTCAAAAGAATGTTCCAAATATATATTAGTATATTTCGTGAAAAACAAATTCGTCTGAAAGTCGTGCATTTTTATCTGCCGCGATTTAATATTTCATTATTCTTGAAAATTATCGATTACGAATGTCACGCAGTATTTACGACGGAAACAAGGAAGGGATTTGTCACAAATAAACTTGGAAACGAGCCATTTTCACTGATTGCGTGCAGTTGACGACGCGACTTGACTTGCGAAACAGTGTTCGAGACGATGTCTACTTTGCAATCGCCATATCGATATGAATTTTGAAATTTTTTATCTATCTATACAAATCAATAAAATTGAAGTGTCTGTCTTCAAATTAACAGCTTTCAATTTAATATATACATATACATACGATACTTATATTAAAAACACACAATTTTTAACATTTTTGTCGTCTGTTTGCCTGTCTGTCCGTCGGTTTGCTCTGCTGATTTTGATAGGACTTTCACTCAAAAAAAAAACTAATTTTACAAGGAGTCACTTCGGCTACTTCTATTTTAAAAAAATATATTTTAATTCATATATAAAAACAGGGTTACGCAAAACAAAATTGAAACCAATGGAATAGTGGACAATATTCGATTCAAGTAGAAAAGGTAAATATAAAAATCTGAAGAATTTGAAAGTTTGTCTGTTAAGATTTTTGGTCACACGCGCTTCTTTCAGAACTTACAGGTTTGATCTGATAAAAATTTTTCAGGGTTGATCCATTTATTAAGGAAGGTCGACCGGTCGAAGCAGAGCACTAACCTTGAACGCGGATGAAGTCCTATCGGTTTCGAACAGCTAGTTAAAAAACATAATACCGTTTAAACTTTAGACTCAATTTTACATATTCTTATTTGACAAAGATGCGTGCATTTTAAAGAAAACTTAAAAATCTGAAATCATGGAGAAAGTGGAGCGTTTTGATAGGAACTATTAAATTAATTATGGCCCTGGATTCTTGTAATGTAGAAATCAACAGTTGATTTCTGTTTTATTGACAGTTAAAAAAGGCGTTTTAGTACAAAAATCAGAATCGACTGTTAGAATGTAGCATGTAGTTGTAATAGGCAAGTAGGCCTCAGCTTATGATTAATTTGAGCTGACATTTACGAATAGATAATATAATACAGTTGTAAGTCTTTAGGGATTATTAATTAGCTGTATTGACACTGTGCAGTCGGTCGCGGTGACCTACTCTAGTTTTGTAGTTCAGAGATTATTTTGTTACATTTAGTTATTTTTTTAAAGTTTCCAATTTTAAATTTAAATGGAGCTATAGTAGGCTTCGGTGGTTTGTCTGTGTATGTTAGACTTTTTTTCTGTGTATAAATACTAACGTATATAAATTCGTACATTTGGTATGGTTAGAAATATTATTATTGTCGAATGTCACTAATTCTTATATATTTAATCTCCTCTAAAAAAGAGGTGTGTTATACGTTTGACGTATGGTTCTGTGTGTGGCATCGTAGCTCCCTAACGTATAGACTAATTTTATTGTGACTTTTTTTACGACTTGAAAAGTTAAAAATGTAAATTAGTTTTTTTTTTAATATGATATATTTATTCCAGATATAAAAACGAAATTATTTAACTGATGTTGATGAAAATTCTATGAGGCTAATGGCTCTCCGGATCTAAACTAATAGAACTAAATAGAACTAGAGTGAATTTTGTATATGCTGAGTAAACTCCGGAATCGCTGAACCTATTTTAAAAATTATGTTATCATTAAAAAACAAAACAGACTTTATTAATTAGTCTGTTTAGAGCATTTTCGAATCGGCAAGTTACAGATCAATTGTTTTACATTTTTTTCGCTATTTTACGTAATTTCATTTAGTTCGATGCCGACGATATATCAGTTATTAAAATTTTAAAACACTTTACTGAACCGATTTTAATGAAATATCTATAGAAAGCATCCATAAAAAAAAACAATTTTAAAAATGGCATCATAAATGACGGAGTTATAAGATAAAAACAAACATTTTTAAAAATTACGCTACGCATAGGAAACCATCTTTTTTTAAAGTCGGTAGTCAACACATCATACGTATACGTATGTATTTACTTAAATACATTGATTAAAATGAAATAATGCTTTTTGTTTTACTTTAGAAATATAGCCAAGAGTTCTGATAGATTTAAATAATTTACCATTTAGTTCAATGGAGCATTACCCTTAACAAGACATGCTTCGCCCACACATGCGCACCCAAACAACGCTTAGTTTAAATAACACCTTATTTAAAAACAAACAAGGAAGCACACACGGCCGTTGACCCCGGAATACCGCTCCGAGATTTATACCCGATAACCGACAGATGAAATAATTTAAATTAATTTCGCGAACAGATGTTATCTCGAGTGATACAGCACATTGTGTTATTTCGGGACTGCTCGCAACTTTCCTCATAACTCTGATAATATTGAGTAGGAATGAAAGGAAAAACAATATTATGATAAATAGACTTGACACATACGTGGTCGCTGATAAGCAATACTATGTCAAGCCACACGGACTTCATTTTGTGAAAATAACGTATAACGATGTCATACCTATTCGTAATGCATTTGTTTGAAGAATTCTATCTTTTCCAATTTGATAAAAGGTATAAAGCCACATTCTGTCTTTTAACGGAGACTTTTTCAAGAAAATAATTTAAAATCAACCGTCGGAATATAGCATTTAGTGATAGCGCGATAGTTAAACGCAGGGCCGGATTCACCTTAAGTGCCGTCCTGGGGCACAAAGAAAAATGCGGGCCTCTTGCACTGCACTCTTTAAAATGCACTCTTTAAAAATAAATATAAACTTTTAATAGAGTTGAATAAATTGTAATTAAAAATTTTAAAAACAATCTCTCACATCCCAAATTTCGCCGCCTTAGAAATTCTGCCGCACTGGCCACTGGCCCCTACTGCCCCTGTAGCAAATCCGGCGCTGTTTAAACGTAATAGCTCTGCATATCTTAAGTCTGGAACTCGTTACACATTGAAATCGATGAAGCGTATAAAAATATCGCGTCGAAAGCTCGATCCCGCTCCAGAAATAAACAAATTAATGTATACAGAAAACGTTCTATTATTTCCTGGAAACGCCGGATTCGTGAAAAGTAATCTAATAATTTTATTGAGACGTGTTGATTTTATACCGTGAATGCACCAAGATATGGTTTTTTGATTTACACATTAATCTGTTATATACTACCTACAAACCTAACATACATACCTAATAACAGAACAGACAATTAATATCACTGTCAAGGATTTTAGTGTGGTAGTACCCAGCTGTAGCTTAATGCCTACGGTCGTATATGGGCGAGCTCGACGGGGTAATACCACATTCTCACGAAGTCAGCGTGAACCGTGGCGGATCCAGTTCTCAAATAAAAATTCCGGGCAGAGCTACTACCACTACGACTACTACTACTTAAAAATAAACTTTTCATACCGAGCTTTGGTCTTCAGAAAGTCAGTTCATCGTTTCTGGGGTTTGGTATTCGCATCTATAATAAAATCCCGCAAACAGTTTTTACACTTAATAAGTACATTTACCACTTAATAAGTTTAAAGCCCACATTAAAATCTTTAATAAATAAAGCATATTATACCATACAAGAATATTTTGACGACAAATGGATCTAATGTTCGTTGATGTTCTTACAGGATTTCAAAAAAAATTTATAAAAATCCATAATGTATAAATGATTTTTCAAAGATTTTCTTGCCGGTTCTTCTCGGTAGAAACTACATTCCGAACCAGTGGTAGCTTAAAAAAATCTTTAAGCAATGGACCTGTAACTTGACGATTCAAAAGTGCTGTAAATAGCCCATTTGAATAAAGTATATTTTGAATTTGAATTTGAGTCAACATGTAAATTTTCATCTATCTCTATTAAAAAAATTAACCTGTATATATTACAATATGTATTCAGGATTGATGGTCATTAAATAATTGCCAAAACTTTGTGTGAATAAGTCACGCAAGATTTTTTTTTACTAAGACATGTGTGTTATGTCACAAGTCCATTAGGGTTGTGGGTATGTCCATCGTGCCCACAACGATAGATCCGCCCTTGGTGTGATGTAGCAATTATAGCTGCGATTCGTATGTTGAGCGAGAAAGCTGGAAGCACCCTTCCCCCATTCCTTTCCGTTTTGTTCTTATTCCCTTCATCGCCAAAACTGTTTTAAGCATGCAAAGTAGGATTTAGTTAACTAACAAGTTAAAATTAACAAATTTTGTAAGTAATATAATATAAATATTAAGTTTGCTATTGTGCTCTTTCAATTAAATTTCAATTAGCTCCATAAAATTAAATAGAACGTGTTTATTAAATAATAATAACAACAAATTAAAAATAAGCTGATTCTTAAAATAACTGATTAAAATTTTTATTACTACACATAACGCCATCTAGTGAAATCTCTAATTAACACTCTGTCGAGTTACAGTACATGATTTTCGTTGTGTCAGAAAACAATTTAGTTTGAATAGAACATTCTAGATGGCAGCACGTAAGAAGTTAATCGTATTACTATATAATAATGACACGTCTTAACTAGATGGCAACACAATATTTTCGACGTATGGTCAATGCTAAGCCTCAAAAATAAATAAATAATTTACTCAAACTCAATATTTTTGTGTATCACAAATGAACACATTTTTGTAGTTTTATGTAGTAAGTTCACTATCATGTATCACTTGTAGTATCACTCTGCATGTTGGTTTTTATTTATATTATAAAAGTATACACGTAAATTTTATAATATTTGAATACTTTTTTATGTGTTTAAATTTCTTTTTAAAAGAAACATGTTTTGACAAAGAACACTAAAACATATTTAATTCGTATTAAATCATCAAAAATTTAATGTATGTAAGTAATTTTATTAATTAATTTTAATAACATTTATTATTTTTATGCTGTCGTAAAATTCAATACAACTTCAATAGCTACAAGTAAGCAAACTCAGTTAAACCGATAATCCTAATTTTAAACGTTCAATAATAAACGTATAACCACTTAACCTCTTTTTATTAATATCAGAAAAATTGGGTCTGAATCATATCAAATGTAAACAAACAGTAGTCTAGGTTAGTAGGAGCTCAGCAGGAGAGGCCTTGACCGACTTGCGCGAGCCGTGGTGCTGTGCTAACAAGCGGACATCAAAGGAATTAAACAAACATTGTATTAATATCTTCGAATGTATGTTAATCCGAATAATGGTATTGTTTTCTATGTACGAGGTTTATGTTGGTTTTAATATTTTTAAACGAGATTATGAATGGCAATGTGAATTTTTAAATTACAAATTCGATGATGGTTGATCCTGTGAAATATGAAGGTTTGTTGCGATCAAATCATGAGATTTTTTGTCTTTTCGATTAATTTCCGTCGACGGTCATTACTTAACATGAGTAGTCCTGCCCGTTCGCATGCTGCTATTTTAATAACCACAGCCTACACTCAAGGGGTCCACATATCTTGCGCACATAATATACTATATATATATAGCGCACATCTATAGCACAAATAAATAACAAATCCGCGAGTGACTATCCCTAATGCACTACAAAAACTGGGTTATTTCCATCACCGTCCTATAAGAGCTCATTCACATTTGTCGGTTGTCGGATAAGTACATTAATCGAAGGATTCAGTGGCAAAGCATTTTATATGGAGCTGTTTACATTATCGGCGCCGGCAAGAATTGTCGGGTGTTTTGCCAGCCCTCTACGCCCGGAAAAAATCGTGTCGGATCTCGCTCGCCTATGAGCGTATATATAAAGGCGCTATTTACATTTGTCAGATGTAGGGGCCGACTACCCGCGTAGAATGCTAAAAATTGGCATTAGCTTCGATCGTAGCCGACAGTCGATTATTAACTGAAAGTGCGAACAAAAGCGCGCACAAGTGGAAACGAGCTCTAAGCATTATAGAGTACATGGTACTATGACAGAATAATTTATATAAGATTGAATTATTATTATAGAATATATTGCCATTTAAAAGCCCTTAGTAACTAAATATAAATAGTAGAATGTTACTGAGGAAAAATAATAATATATATACGTATTGCGCTATTATAATTGTCGTCAAGTAATACAATAATCATTACTGAAAATTTAAGGAAAACAACCGTCCTTCATCTTTATGTATTTAAATTAAAAATAAATTAACTATTTTCAAATATTTTTATTGATAACTGTTGTGCTTTTAATGGATAATGTTCGTCAATAACTACTTGATAAAGAAAAGAAAATTCATTAATAATATTATGTTAACCTTATTTATTATGTATTATTAATTATTGATTTCGTAGAAAAATGTAACATATTTCAAACAGTTGTTGTTGTATACGAAGAGTCAAAGACAGTCGGCTTTAACCTTTTGGAGGCCCTGGGGACATTATGATAATGGGGCCCGTTTGACGTAAAACTATTTTATTAAAATAATAAATATATTCTACACATATTCCACTGTTAATTCTATTTCTTTACTGTAACTTTTAGCATTCACAGAAATCTGTAATGATTGAAAATGTTTCTATCTAATTTTAAGACAGGCAAAATCATTAATCATTTCTTCATATACCCAATAGGAGAAACCCCGTGCCCTATTGATATGATTGATGGGGCCCTGGGCACTTGCCCAGAGTGATCAATTAAAAAGAGGGGCCTCAAAGGCATACAATCGCGGGTCATTTGCTGTTAATTATTGAAGAGTTTCATTGTCTAAAACCTTCCTTAAAATATACATCTTAATAGCGAAAACCCTATCCAAATTAGATTAGCATTTTTTGAGAAAATCGTAGTCGTACTAATTTAAAAACATATATACATACATGCATACAAACATACGGGCCGAGAACAGAACCTCCTTTTTAAGTCGATTAAACAATAGTTTTATTTTACTTTATCTAATATATTTGTAACACATTATTTATTTTGAGTTTTCTGCACATCTTTTCTACAAACAAGACTTTCTAACAAAAATGGGAACAAAAGTAAAGTATGTTATGTCGTTTACTTTAATTACACACATATTTCAGTTAGTTTGATAAAAAAAATTAACTATTGAACCGTTTTTGATGAAAATCTATGAGACCAATCTGGGAGTATACTTTTAAAAAAAATCCAAATCGGTCAAGCTGTTTTCGAGTAATTAGTGAAGACATAAAAAAGGCGTAGAAAACTTTTCTTGAGTTTTGTATATTTTATACTGTAAAGTTTGCACTAAAGTAAATATTGTATTTATAAAAACCTTCAAGATTTTAATCTTTTAGTCTACAATTACAAGCACAGGACGAGACAAAAATAAAACAAAAAATCTGTCGCGAATTTTTATCTGCAGATTCAGAGACAGGAGTTTTAAAAAAATGCGATTTAGTTAATCTCTTTAAGATCCTACTTTATGGTTACAGAATTCATTTCTTAAAAAGAAATTTCTATCGATTACTTGAGAACACTATAACTTATACATTTAATTTATTTTAATATTTAAATTACTACATCGACATTTACAATGTTTCATTAGTATAAGACATTATATTGTGTAAAAATTTGCTACATTTTTATCATAATTTGCACGAAAATGTTCACTGAGATTGCAATGGAAATAAAATTCTCTTACTAAAGTTAAAATATATACGAAATTATTATTATTTTTTAAATTTTTTGTTAACCATTGAACACAGCCCCAAGTTTCTCAATCAATGGAAATGTTTAGACAATTTACGAACTCTTAACTCGTATATGTCACCGTGAAACTGTAAAGTACTGTTAACTACGAGATTAAAATAAGTCTTACTCTCAGAATTTCATAAAAATTTACCTAACTTGTTTGTCGTTGCTTTACACCGAAAGAATTTACAGTCAGTGTCTTCTTTTTACCATTCACAGCTTTCGTAACTACTCACCACGTATCTGTTAGCAGGTAACAGAGTTGTTTTATATCAGTTACGAGAATAAATCTTACACATGTACTTATCGTCGTAGTACATCATGTATCTCGCGGGATTGGAAACTGCCGAAAGACTGCAAAATAAAAATCAAAATCAAAATATGCTTTATTCAAGTAGGCTTTTACAAGCACTTTTGAATCGTCAATACAGAAACAAAAGAAAACTAAACACTAAATTATTAATTAATTTACCACCGGTTCGGAATGTAGATTCTACTGAGAAGAACCGGCAAGAAACTCGATAGTTACTCTTTTTAAAAGTTTTACGATGGGTACTTACATTTATGAGTTACAAACATATTAAATACCCTGTGTGAATCCAGCTTATACTAAATCCAAGCATGTTTATCATCTATATAATCTTGAACAGAATAATATGCTTTAGCTACTAAGGATTTTTAATATGTACTTTAAATTTCTTTTATGTAAACTGTTACACTTTTTGCGGAATTTTATTATAAAAACGAAAACCTTGCCCCAAGAAGGTAACATTGACTTTGCGGAGTCGAAACTTCGGCGTTATAAGTTTATACTGCGATCCGTAATACACTGCTTATAATTTAACGCTTAATAAACGCGTATTAAACTTATGTTAGGTGGTTTTTTTTTATTTAACCAAACCTAACTTAATTATTAATATTAAAATCGGTCGACGCGTTTGGTCTAAATAGTGCCACAAAGGTGCATACATACATAAATGGCTAACAAATATATTAACTTCATTCGCGACGCGCAGTCGGGTAAAAACCTAACCTAACGTAACTTATGGTAATTCACTATTTATCTACAGTTTACAATCTCGCTGGATATAAAGAGAGGAGTCTAGAAGAGACAGAATGTAGTCTTACGATATTTACAATTCTACGTGACATACATATATATATAAATAAACGAGAAAAACCTAACCCTGAGTCTACGCAAATAGACACACACCACACACGAAATTTTGTTGACATTAACCATCGCGTGTGTCACTGAAGTTAACGTTAAGCTTAACTTAAACGAAAGTCTGGTAAGCTGGCATATGTACTTACTAGTTCTTGTCATTATATTAAGTTTAACTTCTGCTGCATATTTTCCTTAAACAAATTAATAAATTAATTAATAATGATTTAACACATAAAACAAATGTTTTTCTATTCTTTCGTTATAACTAAAATAAAGTAATAAAGACCAAGAATCAATTTATATTATAAAAACGGTATACGTTTCTCCCGTTCGCCGGATTACGTCGACTATTTCAGATGCATTCATCTGACATTCTGCACCGTAGCGTTGTCATGGCGACGCGCGCGGCCAACGACCCGACGCGTCTCCGCCTAGCGCCAGCCGCCCTGCGCCCGCCCTGCACATTTTATTTGTAAACAACTACAATTAAACCTATTTATAACGTATACGAAACTCAGACGACGTCCTACAGTGTACGAAAACCATTCATTACCCGCTGGTCAGGTTAAACGCGCTCAAACTAGTCAAATTAATGGTTTACAGGGGATGATAGCGTGTGTGCGTTAAAAGGGTGAAGTGTTACACGGTGGTAACGTGAAAGTGTGCGTAATTCATTTTGATTAAGATAATAATGTTGAGTGGTATTAATTTGTTTGCGATCGAGTGCAATGAAGTTACTCTTTGTTTGGACGGAGTGTTCCTGTGGTATGTGTAAAGGATATTACGTGGCCATCACGTTAGGGTAAGTCTTTGTTACAATATTTATTAATTTAATGTAGAATAATATATTATTAGTATGTTTTTAATTTAAAGTATAAGTAAATAGCACCATGATAAGAATCACTCTTATTTTGAAAAGGAAAATCTAATTATATTTCCTATATAATGTTTGAAAACACATTATATAGTAGTTTGTGGTTAAAGTTTCATTACTAAATATTATAGAATTCATTTTGTGGTCAAATTGTTTTGTTATTATAAAATCAATGGTAAGAATTATATTATATATTTTAAATATTTAATCTTTTGACAAAAACGTTTTATCTAACTATTCTAAATGTATTTTTCAGTCTAAAATAATCTACAGGTGCAAAGGTTAAAAAATTCTATCTACAATTGGGCTTACGATATGAATTTAAGAAATCATAAACCAAAAAAAAGAATTTATTATAATTTTACTACTGTTATATACTTACCGCCTTTGGACCCCTATTATTTATCTATTCATGATTATTTAATCAATTAACAAATGACTGCGTTCTGAGGGTACAAACATTAAAATAAAATACCCAACGAATGAATTATTTCGTCCTTTTTTGATGTCATTAAAAATGTGTATAAATTCAATATAAATGGATTAGTTTGCACAGCGATACATTTTTGTAACCTTTTTTTTCCAAATCGCTATGACGAAAGCAAAGTGCACATTACGATAAAAATTCGTATGCAAACATTTTATAGCTTTAAAAAATTGCAAAAACGAATAGCCCTAGCATATAGTTAACTAAATAAACTATATAACTAATATTATTATACGTAAACGTTATTATTGTTCTTTTTTCGCTTCCATACTCAAATCAATCAAAATTAAAAAATAAATTATTCAAGTGGTTACTTGAAAAATGGTGCTCGTGAGAAACCTCTCACCCTCCTTTTAATCGTCAATACACAAAAAAAATGTTATTATTACATTTGCATTTTTCTTTTTGTAAATTTTGTACACGAAATAGCATTGTATGTTTCCAATAAACAAATAAACGAAGCCCTTGAATTCGATCATAAGTCAAGAGTATATTTAGCCGAATATACCACTCTTGTATATAAGATTTATTGCGCATAACAATTCACATGCATGCCAAATTCTTCCACTTCACCTCCGTCGTCTGTCGGCCACCACCGCACATTCCTGACTCCGGTCTGCAAGCTTCGAGTCATTTTGATAAACACATTGTGTACACTGATAAACGTTCTAGCATACTGGCCAGAGCTAAACATCTCACTTTTCAACGTACAAAGTGAAAATTACACTTGTAAGTTTTGCTCACTGTATTTAACAAGATTTACAAAGATGTTGTGTAATTGTTTTAAAACCTGAATAGATTTACTATCAGGGCCTTATTTTTGATACTCACAGCTTACGTACGGTTTCCTAGGTTATTATTACTATGATGAAAGAAACTGATATAGCGATGCGGGAACGCGTGATTTGTATTATCGGAATATAATTGTCAGCTAGAGTATCTAGTAAAATTTTCAAGTGCAATCGACACCTAATGATACGTTAAATAATACGACTAGTTACATCAAAAATGTATTCAAAGCCATGATCGGGTACGCTTCGCTGTTATTCAGCCTGATATTAATTATTTACAAATTTTAAATATTCTAGCCAATATAGATGTCAATGACAAAATTATATTATATTTGTCTTGTCGTGACTATGCTGTGAAATTAAAGGAGAATGAAAAATGTTTATTGGTAACTGGCGAATGTAGTATAAGAAAACCACCATGTAGGACAATAATAACAATAAAATACGTTAGAACGTACTTATAGTCACCGACCACTGCTAAAACTCGCATCCGGGCTATCTCGACTGCGGCAGTAGCACACTCTCAGAGAAAATCTGCTTAAAGCAGGTAATATACATTGCTGCGTTTCAGTAGGCGATAAAACCGGAAGTTTAATTAGGGGGGGGGGGGGAGGAGAGGATAGGGGAGGGATTAAGCTTTCCCTGTCTTTACCTTTACCTATTTCTCTGATCTATCTCTTAGTTTCAAGATGGCAACGCATTTATATTGTTACTGTCGTAGCGTGATGTTTTATAGCCTACAACCTTTTTAAATGAACTAACACACGCGCAATATATATATTTGAAAATAAAATTACTCCGTAGATCTGGCAACAAGTAGCAGCGTGTTACACTAAGCTCTCTTCCTCCCTTGAAGCTATTCTTTCCTTATTTCGTATTTCCTTTCATCGCCTACATCTTTTTAATCTGGCAACGCATTCGTGGCTCCTCTGGTACTACAAATTTTCCTTGGTAGTACTGAACACATTATATCACATGACCTGCCAGCTCGTTCTTCCGCTAATACCGTATGACAAATTCAACGCGATCGAAAGCACGAGACAGAGACAGTAAGCTAGTTAATAACACATATTTTTGCATTAACATTGTCAGGGACTAGCAAACTAAAAATTAAGTATAATTACATGAATCACTAGTGGTTATCTACAACTACGTACGTCCGAGGTTAAGTCCCGACTTTTCTACTAAATTGTATTTAAAAATACAAAAGTTACCGTCTCACTAAAATTCATGAGCCTAGTTTTAGTAGTTTTACAGATCTCAATCAGTTATACCAGCTTTTTTGCGCTAATATTTACTTTCCCATACAAATATTAGCCCCGTTACACTCTTTTTGTGGGTTAAATTAAAAAAAAAGTTTTAGTGAATAAGAGATCAGTCAGTCTGTCATGGTTTCCTGCTAAATATAAATGGACGCTGATAAGCAATACTGTGTCAAGCCACACGAACCTAATTTTGAGAAAATAGCGTCTAAAGATGTCTAACCTATTCTTAATAAGTTTGTTTGAAGACGTATATATTCATCTTTTCTTTTCTATTTTGATAAAATGTATATTGAATCATAAGCAGGTAGATTTATTTAATATATTATGTAATAATAACTTTTAAATATTTGAGATTATTTTATAAATTGCAAAATATGGAACGCACTTTTTCCACACTTATTTAGTTTAGATGACTTGATTTTTTTTTGAATAATGTTAAATAGGTGATACAGTATCGAAATACATCAATACCTCAAAATTTGACTTTTTGTGGGTTGACACATTATTGCTTATCAGCATCCTAATGATAGGTAAATAACTTGTTCCCCAGCATTAAATCAATAAAAATGTTACCAGCATAGAAATAGAAGCTAAGAACAAATAACAAATAAATTGTTCAAATAAAAAAACAATAAATAATGTTCTTTATGATACCGTAAAAGTGATATCGTTTTATACTAATGGATTATCGGTGGGTGGAGACCGGTGGCTCGCGATCCAATTAGACCGTTTACTGGCCCTCGCCCGCTGTTATACTCGCCTTTATATTGACTTGAATTAGATACTATCTATACTATAGTAATGACGAAAAAGGCTCAAATATGATTGAGTACAAAGGTTATACCCATTTTGTAGACCTATGACATATAGACGTAATTTTAGATGGGCTTTAATTAGGTCCTTTTTTAACGCCCGGCGTGCATGAATCATAAAGTGATTCTTTATTTATCACGCACATCCGTAACGTTTTTCACAATAATGTATTTCGATTTAAGTGAATACTTTAAAAAGTAAAAAAATGAAATAAATATTTTACAATAAAAATTATTAATAGGAAAAATGTGATTATTTGAATATAACAGTAAAATAATAATAATTACGGATTTTTTCTTGCGACCTTAATAATTGTAAGGCTTTTTTTTATTTCACTTCCATTATCAAGATTTCGCACATATTAATTAACAAACTATAAAATATAAAATTATGTAATATAATACAAGGAATAAATTTACATTTGTATATATGTTTAGAAGGCAATGCAGCTATGGTTTGCATTAAACAGAATGCATTAAAAGGCACGCAGATAGTTGGACGCTGATAAGCAATACTGTGTCAAGCTACACGGACTTCATTTTGAGAAAATAGCGTCTAAAGATGTCAAACCCATTTTTAACAAATTTGTTTGAAGAAGTATATATCCATCTTTTCTTTTACTTTTTGATAAAAGGTATAATGAATTAAATTCAGACTTATATATTTAATATATTATTTAATAAAAAGTTTTTCAAATATTTGACGTTATTGTATAAATTGCAAAATATGGAACGCACTTAGCATTCGAACCAATTAATTAAGTATTTTTTTCCGCACTTATCTAGTTTATATGACTTCAATTTTTTTTAATAATGCTAAATACGTGGTACAGTATCAAAATACATCAATATCTCGGAATTTGACTTTTTCTGGGTTGACACATTATTGCTTATCAGCATCCAGTTAATATAACGTTAAGAAAGGATTTTTCCAAAATTCACCCTTTAAGGGGATGAAACAGGGATCCAAAGATTGAATGGAAAATAAAAACAAAAATTTACCGCGAGTAAAGCAAAAACTCATTAAGTATATAAAGTCAACATATAAATTAATATATAATAAGAAAAACTCTTACCAGGTAGTTATCATACTGTTACCAACAAATGTTCGCGTGACACGGATTTGGCAATAACATGTCACGACACCATTACATTATAACTCAGGTATACTGTTAATTTATCCATAAAAAATAACTGTGATTAATTGTATGAGATAACAATAATTTTATGGACTTCACGTTATATTTGGTTTTTCCTAGTACTGGTAACTGGTGAGCATGTACAATTGTACTTACACGTAAAAATTAAATAAAGTAATTCAACGTTTGATATAAATTATCATAAAACGACTTAGGATCACCGAGCTATTTTAAGGTTTTATTATTCAGTGAATTATATTTACAAATATGTCAAATAACTATTAAAAAAACTTTAAGGATTAAGTTTTAAGGAGAGTGTATGTTCAAAGATTTTCATACGTTAGTTTCATGTGATGAAAGCCATGTTTTCACGACATTATTAAAAAAACAATTTACATAATCGACTGAACTCATACGCTGATTTACATAAAATGAATAATTCAAGGATTCCGCTTCAAAAGCCAGGATCTACAATAAGTTAGTCACATAGATATAGCAATATCTTATACGTTGCTTCAGGTTCATTCTGCTCGCAGCTTGCTCGCGTCCATTGTGAAATGTATTTAAAACTACACTTTCTATTATTATTTTTATTAAACAATAATTTTTTATTATGAACAAATAAGTCCCAAATTGTAGAGACTAAAAGAACCTAAAACTAAAAAACCTTCTGTTTATTGCTAAGTGCAGTTTTTCGGAATTTAGTATCGGCAATGTCACAAAAGTCATAAATTGGTTTGGCACTTCTAACTATTAATGCTCTTTATGTTGACCAATGAAACATCCATCAGTAAAATATGTACTAACTCTCTGAATTCTTCATCAATATTAATGTTAAATACATTAATTTAAAAATAATATTTTGCTCTAATTACGAACATGAAGTTACTAATTGTTAACAGTTCCAAGCCACACGAGTCACTTAGTAAATTTGCTTTAACAAAAGCAATTGTAATAACCTGAATAAAATAATAATTCATTATTTCTCACAATCTAAACCCGTATAGTCTATTCATCTTTACTTTTCGTATTTGGTAGCCACACCCGGAACGAAAATCCCGAATTTTCGAACATAATCTATACTAATAATAAAATTCTAGCGGGTCGCTGTCTGTACATGGAAGATATTTGAAAAAAAATATTATAGGGGGCCTTTACCAACGCAATAGAACCCAAAACAATGATTTTTAAAATTCTTATCTGTTTGTCTGTTTGTCTGTTTGTCTGTTTGTCTGTTTGTCTGTTTATCTGTGCGTTTGTGCACGCTAATCTCAGAAACGGCTTATCCGATTTAGATGCGGTTTTCACTAATATATTGTAGTAAGCTTCACTTAACATTTAGGGTTTGTTTCATGTCAATCGGTCCATAAATAAAAAAGTTATGTCAATTTAAGGGATCACGTTGAACATTTTTTTTGTGTTTATAACTAAATACATGAAAGTATATACAGTACTTACATAAAAAAATACATTTTTAAAAATTTTGTATGTCAGTCTGTCTGTCTATCTGTTTGTTCCGACTAATCTCTGAAACGACTTAACCGGTTCTGATGGTACTTTTTGCAGTTAGCAAATGTTATAAGGAGTGACTTGGGGTTACTTCTTCTATCTATACTAATAATAAAATTCTAGCGGGTCGCTGTCTGTACATGGAAGATATTTGAAAAAAAAATATTATAGGGGGCCTTTACCAACGCAATAGAACCCAAAACAATGATTTTTAAAATTCTTATCTGTTTGTCTGTTTGTCTGTTTGTCTGTGCGTTTGTGCACGCTAATCTCAGAAACGGCTTATCCGATTTAGATGCGGTTTTCACTACTATATTGTAGTAAGCTTCACTTAACATTTAGAGTTTGTTTCATGTCAATCGGTCCATAAATAAAAAAGTTATGTCAATTTAAGGGATCACGTTGAACATTTTTTTGTGTTTATAACTAAATACATGAAAGTATATACAGTACTTACATAAAAAAATACATTTTTAAAAATTTTGTATGTCAGTCTGTCTGTCTATCTGTTTGTTCCGACTAATCTCTGAAACGACTTAACCGGTTCTGATGGTACTTTTTGCAGTTAGCAAATGTTATAAGGAGTGACTTGGGGTTACTTCTTCTATACTAATAATAAAATTCTAGCGGGTCGCTGTCTGTACATGGAAGATATTTGAAAAAAAATATTATAGGGGGCCTTTTCCAACGCAATAGAACCCAAAACAATGATTTTTAAAATTCTTATCTGTTTGTCTGTTTATCTGTGCGTTTGTGCACGCTAATCTCAGAAACGGCTTATCCGATTTAGATGCGGTTTTCACTAATATATTGTAGTAAGCTTCACTTAACATTTAGAGTTTGTTTCATGTCAATCGGTCCATAAATAAAAAAGTTATGTCAATTTAAGGGATCACGTTGAACATTTTTTTTGTGTTTATAACTAAATACATGAAAGTATACACAGTACTTACATAAAAAAATACATTTTTAAAATTTTGTATGTCAGTCTGTCTGTCTATCTGTTTGTTCCGACTAATCTCTGAAACGACTTAACCGGTTCTGATGGTACTTTTTGCAGTTAGCAAATGTTATAAGGAGTGACTTGGGGTTACTTCTATTTTAGATATTTTTAAATCTACATATATGAAAAAAATTCTAACGGGTCGCTGTCTGTACATGTAAGATATATGAAAAAAAAATATTGGAGGCTTTACCTACGCAATAGAACCCAAAACAAAATTTGTTAAAATTTTTGTCTGTTTGTCTGTTTATCTGTGCGTTTGTGTCCGCTAAAAAAGATATGTCAACTTATGGGGTCACGTCGAACATTATTTTGTGATTTTCACTAAATGCATGAAAGTACTTACATCAAGTACTGTCACTCTGTTTCTTACGACTAATCTCTGAAACAGCTGAATCAAATTTGATAGGACTTTCACTCGCAGTTAGAGGATGTCCATTAATCACGTGAGGCCCAGAGAAGGAGTGGGAATGGAAGAAAACAATCACAAAATAACACAAAGTCTAAAAAGTTCTTAAAAACATTACAGCAGCCCCTATAGCTAATATTATAAGGATTAAATTAGGCTACTTAAATAAAAAAAATATATTTCTTTTAATCAATAAGTACAAAAGAGAATTACACGATAACAAAATATAAGAGAAACCAATAAAATAGTGAACATTTTTCGATTTAAGAAGGGGAGGTATACATCTATACAAATAAATAAAATTGATGTGTCTGTTTGTAATAAAATAAATGCATATGAAAGTATACACGGTACTTACAACAAAGTTACCAATTTTAAAATTTTTGTCTATCTGTCACTCGGTTTGTTTC
Organism: Hypolimnas misippus; assembly: GCA_037950945.1. Taxonomy (NCBI): domain Eukaryota; kingdom Metazoa; phylum Arthropoda; class Insecta; order Lepidoptera; family Nymphalidae; genus Hypolimnas; species Hypolimnas misippus. The sequence goes on from JBBEEQ010000024.1 coordinate 241,888, forward strand.
GGCTAATATCTGAAACAGCTGGACCGATTTTGATGAAACTTTCACTAGCAGAAAGCCAAATTTATAAGGAACAAAATTGAAACCAATAAAATAGTGAATAATATCTGATTCAAATAGGGAAGATATATATTATATATAATAATTTTAAAAAATAATATATATACTGGGTAATTTTTTTACTGGATATGATAGAACAAAACCGAAACTATAAGCAAAAGCGAAAAATAATTTAAGTCACAGAGCCGATTTTGATTAAAACTAAAACTGCATCATTAGTTTTTTGAAAAATAAGTTTTCCTAGCCAGAAACGAACACGTTGATTTTGCAAAAAAATAACATTCTGTAGTATTGCACCATCTGATACCCTCACACATTATAAAGATCAACTATAGTGAGGTAATACTATACAGTAAACTGCAACAAAAAGAAAAGGCTATTTTTTTTTACAAAATTCTATCAAATTCTTACATTAATTAAATCTTTAGCAACGGGATGTTGTAACGCTAATAGCGGGTGAGAACAATAGCCGAGTCCAGTGAAATGTAGATTTTCAACAAATTGATTCATCTTTTTAAGAATTATCTAAACCTACCTAGGTAACTGAGTAGATGACGGGGACCAAAACAAACGTGACATTCTATCAACTTTGTATAACTCACATAGAAACAAAAGACAAACATAAAAGAAGTTACTGTGAGTAATTCATTTTTTATATTTTCGATTGTATTGTTCACACTCTTCCTCACTTTAGTAGGTGACTAGCATTTTGATGCAATTTATAAAGAAATAGTTCGAAGTAACGCACATTTTTTTTAAACTTACCGGAACCCATGATTTAACCCACAGATTTGATTATGTCTATGTAGAATCGAATATTTAAGTTAATTAATGTATAGATTTAATGTTATTTTGTAAAAAAACCTTTTCCTTTAATTTGCCGCTTACTATTACTTTCCAAAAGTTGATCTTTACAAGTGACACTATTAGGTGGTGCAACAATACAGAATGTATTTTTTTTTTAATTAGTGGGTTCTACTTCTGGCCAGGAAAATCATGAAATAAAAAAAAATTATGATGCAGTTTTAGATTTTTCAAAATCGGACACGAGACTCTAGACTCTAGACATTAAGTATCTTTCGCGATTCCTTATAGTTCCGGATTTGGTCTATTAAGCCCAGTAGAAAAAGTCACCCGATATATAATACAAGGAGAACCTAGGTGCGAACTTAATGTTTTGCAGTCGATATTTTAAAGACAAAACAACTTTTCTTCAATATTTATAGTGAAAACCGTGGAGGAATACCATATCTGAGTTAGTGTCTGCTTATAAATACAACCAGAAAGTTCCCAGATTCAAAGTAAAAAGCTCCTTTCTTGAGCAGCACTGCAGACTATTATAACCTTGCTTTGCAGGAGACATGCCAAGCATTCTGTAGTCCACGCGAACGAAGTCGCGGGCACAGCTAGTTGTTCAATATAATTATTCAGTATAAAAATGATTTAGTTCAATCATTCGATCGTTAACTTCTCATCTCTAACTCTAATACGTGGTCAGAAGTATACCATATTTGTCTTCTAAATGAGACAAGTAGAGAAAAATAGACGATTATATGGACGCTGATAAGCAATAATGTGTCAAGCCACACGGACTTCGTTTTGAAAGATGTCAAACCTATTCTTAATAAATTTGTTTGAAGTCGTATATATTCATTTTTTCTTTTCTATTTAGATAGAATGTATAATGAATCAAAAGTAGATAGGTTTATTTAATATGTTATCTAATAATAAGTTTTTAAATGTTTGATATTATTTTATAAATTGCAAAATATGGAACGCATCTGAAATTCGAAACATTGAGTTAATAAACATTTTCCATACTTATTTAGTTTAGATGACATGAATTTTTTTTGAATAATGTTATATAGATGACGTAGTATCAAAATACACCAATATCTACAAATTTGACTTTCTGTGGGTTGACACATTATTGCTTATCAGCATCCATATAACCTAACCTAACCGCACAAAGTCGGTGCGGGTAGCTCCGTAAGCTAGTATATTCCATGTGTGAGTTGGACACAAGACGCTCGTCTTCTAATTACGCTCCCAACGAGACTTTATATTCTGTTGAAAATGAAAATGGACGTCTTGAGTGAAGAAGTAAGGCTCAAGGGATCATGGCTTCATTCTAGCGAGCAACAAGTGACCTGAATGACGCCAGCCCGGCTTCCTGTAGTTTATTTTTACTTCGCTTTTGTGAAAACTTGTAAGAATATTTTTATTATAGAAAAAAGGTTTCAATCTATTCTCTGTCAAGTATTCTGGGAAGTATATTTTACTAGGAATAAATTAGAAAAAGGAATTTATGCTTCCTCTAATATTAGATTGGAAGGTTTTCTATGTTCGTCAGTTGTAACAATTTTTTTAAGTGTAGATCTTATCATCATAATTCTATTAGGTTATATTATATAAATGAGTTTATTAAAAGTATAAAACGTTATTATATTTCTAATGGATATACTCATATAAACAGGGCCGGATTTACCCTTAGTCTGGCTTGGGCGAAATAACCTATGTAAATTTAGTAGTTGAAAAAGTACTCTTTAAAAAATAAGAATAAAGTTTATGTATAATAAATGTTGCCGCACTACCACTGGCCACTAGTGCTCCTATAGTAGAAACCAGTTCTGTGTACAACACTTAGTCCATTGGTCCATGGTATTTTAAATTTTTTAATATTAAATAATTTTGTCTCTTACCCTAAGCATAATTGTATCTGTGGTTTACAATCAAAACATTCCAATCTTAAAATGTTTAAATTAAATGTACGCTGATATGATGTTATAAGCTGGTGATATTTCATTTCTGGCTCAAATAATCTGTATTTAATACATTACAATAACACCATGTACATGGTCCCACTGCTGAGCAAAGGTCTCTAGAGAGAAGATTAGGAAATGAATCTACTGCGGATGAATACTGAGTGCTTAAGTTAAGCTTTATTACTTGGTTACTCTTGCCAAAAAGTAGACGTAAAAATTAATAATTCAATTCATAATATAATTAATTATATGTATATTTATAGTAATATTTATGTAATAAATATTATAATATTACTATAATAGTTCTATAAATAAATTATAAATTACGAGAAACATTGTGTACGTGGAAAATGGCATGCCGCATTTTATTCAATACATGTTACTAATTTTAGCTAAGTTACTTTGCTGGGATTTTATTTAGTTACTAGCTGATTCTCGCAGTTTCACCTGCACTTTTGCTTCAATTTTCAGTTCGTAACATAATGGAATACGGCCTATGATATTTCGCAATCACAAAAGTTCATTATATGACGCAGTAAGAATTTTTCAATTCGGGTCAGTATTTTCAATGATTACTGCCTACAAACCAAAGCAAACTTAAAAGCATTACCATTATTTTTTTTATTTCGACGAATCACGGCTATAGCAAATAATAAAACAAAGTCTTATAAGGACAATTAGAATACTATTAAATGAATACACCTGCCTATTTATTTTTAAGTGTTTAAAATTTTGATTTAGTATGTAAAGAAGTTTTCACTTCGATAAACAAACTTAAGGATTTAACAATAAATATCTAAAAGTGATAAAACGTAAAATTAAGTTTAAAAGTTAGAAAATCAGTTTGTACTTGATACCAAAATGGTTGTGTGTTATTCAAATTTAAATTTTATTTCTTAATACATTTATATATACAAACTACACCAACAATTTAAAAAATTAGATCCCCTCTAAATTTTTAAACCTTAAAAATTTTCAAAGCCAAATCTACAAACAAATTCTTCAACAACATAACATAAATTTAAGAACATAATGTTAGTAAACAGAAATAAGGTGAAATCGTGCCAATAATAATACGCATTAATATAAAAGTAGACCAAGGAGTTTCGAGGATGCCACGGAAACCGCAGGCGACGATACTACGACCTACGAGTTGGGTAAATAAAATATGAAACACGCGGAAGACTATAAAATTATTTTAAGAAGAATAAACAGACAGATGTGTAAGGTATAAGAAATTCTGGTAACTGGGATAAAAAAAAAATTGACAAATTTTTTTTTTTTTTTGAGTAAACACTACCTACATTTTGTTTATAGGCACAGATTCAACCCCGACTAGCCTTGTGGTTAATTGCTTTTGTGTTTAATTTCATCATCCTCCATGGTGTAAAAAACATCGGAATAAAACCTAAATGTCAGGAGAAAATGTAATACATATGTACTTATGTATCTGCCAACCCGCAGTGGAGCCGCTTAGCTCTCAACTTGCTCCTTACTAGAAGAGAACACTTTTGACCAGCCGCGCGACATTTTCAGGCTGTTACAGTACACTACAGTATATTTTCAATCTTGACATCAACAACCCATCGCTTTATATCCGTCCACTTCACATATTTACCTGTTAATATCATTATGTATATTATATATTAAACTATATACTATAGACGATAGTAACTTCTTATCGACTCCTCTCAGTCGTATCGACATTTCGAAACGGCGGAAGCACTCGACGGTAGTCGAGAGAAGGTACTTGTAAAAATTTGAATAAAAAATTGAATACCAAATTGATAAACGCTTGCTATTCGCTTTTACGGCGTTACAGACAGACAGGCTTCAGGCTTACATATGTATATCGTAGCGTACAGTAGTACAAAACTACAAAGTATATAATTGTTCATAAAGGATTCAAGAAGAAATTTAAAAAGATTTGTATTAAACTAATAGAGTTTGGAAGAAACTACGATTATGTCAATGATTTTAAACTTAAGAAAGATTGTTTAAGGATTGATAGAAAAATCGCATCCAAATCGGTTCACCCGTTTAGGAGCTACGGTGCCACAAGCAGACACACATAGCAGTCAAAGTTATAACACCTTTTTTGTGTTAGGGGTTAAAAACACACGACTCAACAATCAAATCTGTTTATCTTATACCTATGTATATTAAATTATATATTATACATAAGTACCTAACAACAAATTCCTGTAATGTTGACCTCTTTCACGTTTTACTTTCGCGACAGATAGTAGACTAAGTCCTTATCCACGGTCTAATCTAACTCTGTACTAATTCATCAAAAGTGGGTCAGGATTTTAGGCATAAAAACGTAACAAATAAACAAATAGACAGACACAGAGTTGCTTTCTATTCCATAGTTTATTATTGTTATATGTTTGCACAATCTCTTACACTGTTGATTAATATTAATTTTGTTATTCAACAAGCAACAGACATTTATTTCGCTTAATCAAAAGTTAGCAGACATCCATACAGACACGATAGACCGTGCGATGATACAGGGCGTCCCCGATACACTCGCCGATACACGAGACAACGAACAATATGATATGGCGAACTGATACAACACTACGAGGAATTGATACCGAAGTTTCGTCGTAAACACATTAAAGGAAACATCGCGAATATCAAACTTTGCGTGAGTCACAGGAGGATTAAGGGAAGTTAAACTTTGTTATTTACTAGGTAAGTGACCCAGATTTGGGGAGGAAAGCGGTTAGTATCTAAGGAATAAACTATTTTTATTTACTAATTATATACGTCATTCTTCCTTTTAATATAACAATAAAACGAAAGACTTCGTTTTTTTGAACACTAACCCCGGGAATTACTTAATACATTTTTTCAAAAATCTTTTTGCGTTAGATAGTCTGCTCTTTTAAATATATAAATAAATAAAAGCATCACACTCAACGGCTAAGATCTCGTGACCTTGTGTCGGAGGTCCAGAAACACCCAGACCACGACAAACATCCGTATAGCCAAAACACACGTTAGCCATGAGCGGGGATCGAACCCACGACTATTAGTAAGAGCTTCAATCTGCGCCAACCTATCGTCATTTTATTTATTATTATCATAGTCTGTATATTTAGAAAGTTTGCTTAAATAAAAAAATTATAAATAATTAGTTATTTTTCTATACGTCATGAACAAAATTGTATGAAAGGTCCTTTTCTATATCCCTGACAATGGGTATGTATTTCATAGTTATAGGTACTATAGGTGTGAAAGTGTAACAAACGAACAATCTTACATTCACATTAATAATATTAGTTAGGAATATTATAATTATTCATACGCGTAAATGCAGTTAGATAGCTTATATAGTGTGGAAGATGAAATCGTTTAATTAAGTCACAGTTTGTTAGTCAAATCGCACGCTTAGTATAAGGCAACAATTACATTTGTAAGTTTTACTTTCGCGAGAAAACTGAAACGTCATAAATAGTTATCAAAACTGTAAGAGTCAAAAATAAGGCACTGACAATGGTTTAATTTTTGGTTAATAAATTCAGATGATACTATACATATAAAACATATCTTTTAATACTTTTTGAACAATAATTTCATAGTAATTATGACCTTAGGGCACAGCAATTAAGCGTTCACAATGGGAAGGCCACCATAACATCCTCTTAATAATTACACATAGTATTTAATAGATTACAATAGGTAATATTCTTGAAATTCGTCCTGGATTTGTATTTCGGAACAAACACTTTTTATACGTACCTATAAGTATATAAAGTAACAGCTTATAAATGTCCCATTGCTGGGCACAAGCCTCCTCTCCCGTTAAGAAGAAAACATAGAGCTGAATCCACCACGCTTCTCCACTACGGGTTGATGGGTATTCATGTGTCAGAATTTCACCCGGCACATGCACGTTTCGTCACGATGTTTTCCTTCACCGCTGAGCACGAGATGAATTTAAACACAAATTTAGCACTTAAAAACTCTAGCCGGGGTTTAAACTCTTGATAATTGGTTGATATTGAAGTATTCTAACCATTAGACTATCTTGGTATGTACATGCAGTTAATCTTAAAACAAAACGATAAGCATTTCGACGTTGTTTAGTTTCCTAAAAGTCTCCTTCCTTGAAGCCTAAGTGGCTTAAGACGGCCTCGCTCGAGATGCTCTAGACACAGTTATTGTTCTGAGTGTCGTTAGTAGAAGCAGTTACCAGTCTTGTGACCCTTTTCAGCGTCCACAGATCGAGAATTTTAATCATCGAATAAAATTATTTTTAAGTTGGTATGAAATGTTTTATTATTCATCGAAGTATAATATAGTTTTGAGTACCTGCTATTTAAATTTATGAATACTACGACTGATTTCTCCATTCAAAATTTGAAGTTCGTTTCATCCCTTAGTGGTTGAATTAATAGGAGAGGAGTACAACGAGGGTTCAAATACTTAAAGAATTTACAACAATGCATTTAAAACATTACGCGAGCAAAGCCACGAATAATAACTAGTTTTTTTTTACTATAATTTTAAATACACTTTGACTTTTAAATGACGGCTAGAAACAATACTTTTTTTTTAAAGGGTAAACGACGACGAGACAACGATGATTTCATTTTAAAATTAAACTACTGAAGCGATTTAAATCAAAATTGTATGTGATCAATTGCAGGGTAAATCTTTTTAAAGAGAGTTAACCAAATTGGTGAAGCCGTCTTCGAGTAATCAGCGAACGAACATAAAACTAGACCGAAAGACTGAAATCTCATTTATTTATGAGTCAGTTCTATTATTGTTTCAACTTGGTTCAATATTTGGTTTGATATAATGTCACGCATGTTACCCGCACCACGCAATATAATTTATAGGATTATATATATACATTTTTATTATATATAACCTGACGAAAAAAAAACGAAATAAAAAAATTAAATGACTCGCTTCACGCTACGACATATAGGAGTGAAATAATAACGGAACATTTAAAATTAAACAAATGAATAATATTTTTTTCATATTCTTGAAAATCAATCATTATTATACTGTAATTTTATGTATTTATATAAATTGTATTGTATATGTATGTATATTTTATGTAATAACAACGAATATAATCACTTTTGTTAATTAAAAAGTGGTTAAAACCCACAGATTCACGACACCATGTTAATTAAGGTGTGCAAAGGATGCAAGTCGCATGCAAATAGTACGGAAAGAGTACTGAAGAGTACGAACTACCAGCACTCCTTTGTGCTTCTAATTACTACCGGCAAGCGACAAAGTATTGTTTGCCAGCATACTAACATGAGGTAAATTGGTGTTAGCTGCAGACTGCGCAGGACGGGCATCTAGAAATTTATACCGCAACATATTTGAACTTGTAAAACTTATTTACCAAAAATACGTGTCGGTTCTTTTCGGTAGATTCTACATTCCGAACCGGTGGTAGTTTATATCTTAAAGACTAATTTGTAAATTGACCATTTAGAAGCGCTTTAAAAGCCCACTTATATCTATATATATATATAAAAGCAAAGGTTCACTCACACAATAATCACGAAATTTCCGAAACTAAATGTGCTAGAAGTTTCAAATTTTGCATGGGGTTTCATTTTGGGACATACAGCCTTGGCCAAAACTATGGAACACCCTATAAATGTTGCACGTGCATCATAAATACCGCATAAAACAAAGCCTTTTGTTTATACATACATTACCTGGGCGACATCTTCAAACGTCTTATGAACAATAGTTTTACTTGGTAGCTTGTAATAAAACCCCTATTGTTGTGTAATTTGCGATTTTACGTTTTTTGGAATAATCACTTTGGAATAATCACTTCGCTAATCACTTTCGTTGTGTACACACGCTGTGACTTAGTGCTCTCTTGCTGTTATTTGTGTTAACATTATTTAATATTATTCCAAAATGCCTAAAAAGAATGAACTTACTCTGGAACAACGAGTGCAAATTCAAGTTTTGCATGAGCAAGGCAAATCACAAGTTCAAATAGCTAAAACCGTGAAATACTATTTTTTTTGTAATAATAAACACCACATTAAACTTATAAAATTGTTTCATTTACTTCCGAATGAGCCTTCATAATAAAATTGAAATATATTTGGGGTGCTCCATACTTTTGGCCAAGGCTGTATGTGCTCAATAAGACGGGATTTTGCCCCTAAGGGGATAAAACGGGGGTTGGAAGTTTATATGAAAGTCTTATGTTAACCGCGAGTATAACCGCGAGGAGCCACTAGTAAAGTATATATTGAATTTGAATTTGAAAAGGAATCGACAATTTACGTAAGTGCATTTATTTGGATTACATATTTATTAGAGTTATCTTGATTTAAAAACCAATCCACTAAATCGATTTTGACAAAAATTTCAATAGAACCTATTTAAAAATATATCCTTTTAAATTAAAAAAAAAAGGATTTTCTGAATTGGAATTCTGAGTTAACAAATAATGTTTTATAACCTAACGGTACTGTCATAAAAATAAAATAAATCACACGATATTAACAGTAAAAAGATGAGTATTAAGTTGTTTTACAAATAAGGGAGGATATCTTTTTTTATTGATAATACGAAAATCGATGAGTGTCGTTCCCACGAGTTGCTTAAGGTTCATTGGCATTATTCGTTCTTTGTTGTAACTTAAATCGATTCGAATATTGGCACTAATTGATATCGATACTAGCTCTGCACTCGGTACGCGAACGAGTCTCTATTTCATGATATAATTGACTATGATGACAAAATATCTACTGTTAGTATTTTGTAAGTATTAATCAATTATATTACCAATCTTTTTTTTATACATATATTTTTTCGCCTGACTTAATGAATAAGGTAAGTTATAACTTGAGCCACAGTTTTATTAAATAATTTGTCATAATAAGAAGGACTAGCCGCGAGGCTGTCTCATAGTTTCGTATATGGCCTACCATGCCCAGTTAAAAAATTCACCCTGTGTTAATTCACCCCCTAAAAACCGCATCCAATTTAATGCAGAAGTTTCTGCGTGATGCGTGTACAAACATTTAAATAAACAAGCAAGCAAACATTTTTAAAATAATTGTTTTAATTATTTTCGTAAAGATTCATAGCGTTACCATGTTAAGTGTTTCAAAATATCGGTTAGTCACAAGTATTTGTAATTATATATAAACATATAGAAATAAATAGATCATTGAACCCCATTGTACTTCCTATTTAAGGGCACATATGAGTCATTTAGCGAATTGTTATCCTGGTTATTCCGCACTGGGCGCGCCGCTGTAATTGGTCCCCCTTAATTGTCAACTTGCTATTATGTGTCAACACATAGAACATGCTTTTAACGAAGCATGTATTTAGTATGTGTATCTCATTTCTATATTAATAAAATCTTAACTGGTCGTGTTGTCTGTTAGGCGAGGAGTTCTATGAGATTTTTAAAGTTCCATTTTATAGCCGACGGGTGCCGATAGGATTCTTTTACTAAGCTTGTGGTGTCTGTCTGTTCGTTGAACTTTTAAAAAACTGTAACTTTTAAACCGTAAAAAAGAAGTCTTCTAAATATTATATACTAGCTGGACCCCGAGGTTTCACACATGTTAATTTGAGGAATAATTATATTTATACAATGTCTACCTCCTCTCCTTGACTCGGGTATTGTTCACTATTTCATTGGTTTCAATTTTGTTTCCCCGTAACCCTCTTTTTATTTAATAGTTAAAATAAATTAAATTTTAAAAATAAAAGTGAAAATCTCGTTAAAATCGGTCTAACTATTTTAGAGATTAGCCGCAACAAAGAGACAAATAGTCAATTTTTTTTTAATTGTGTTTTTGATGTAAGTAACGAATATACTTACATATGCGTTTATTAAAAAGCTGTTGTTTTGAGCTTACAAACAGACACATCAATTTTATATATTTGTATAGATTATCACACAGAGGGCGTCAGCGATATTTGCGAGTGTTAAAAAAATATAGTCAAATTCAAATTCAAAATATACTTTAATCAAATAGGCTATTTACAGCACTTTTGAATCGTTAAGTTACAGGTCCATTGCTTAAAGATTTTTTTAAGCTACCACCGGTTCGGAATGTAGTTTCTACCGAGAAGAACCGGCAAGAAAATCTTTAAAAAATCATTTATACATTATGGATTTTTATAACTTTTTTTTGAAATCCTGTAAGAACATCAACGCACATTAGATCCACGTCCTTTTGTCGCCAAAATATTCTTGTATAATATGCTTTATTTATTAAAGATTTATTAATGTAGGCTTTAAACTTATTAAGTGGCAAATGTAAAACTGTTTGTGGGAAAATAATACATACAATAACACTTCAATATAAGCAACACCGCATTGAAAAAAAATATTTAAATATACCAATTATCTAGCAATTACAAGCAAATAAACATCGTAATACAGCGATTAGTGACGTCACGCGTCGTTATCAGCGCCGCAGTAATCAGTATCGGTCATCGACCCGCGTGGCATTGTGTTACTGTGCTATGTTCGAAACTAAATCAGGTTATATAAATACAGGTCATTTAATCGTAACCTACTTCCTTAACTGAGTTAGATAGCATTTTAGGTTCATTTTTATTATTCTTTACTTTACATTTGTACCTATTTTTTCGCTTATATGTGTTAAGTGTTAAGTAGTGAAATAACCTAAAATTGGAAATTAAAAAAAATCGACAATCTCTTCATTATCGCAAAGTAAATGTTTCCTTTCTGGGGCAAGGTGTCCGTTTTTATAACAAAATATTATCACAGAAATTTTTGCAGTTGTCTATGAATACTTTTAAATTGTATATTAAAAAGTCTTTAATAGCTAAAGCATATTATTCTGTACAAGATTATATTGATGATAATAATGCATGGATTTAGTATAGCTGGATTTCATACAGGATGCTTAAATGTATATACATACTTTAAAACATAATTTTAAAAGAGTACCTATCGAGTTTCTTGCCGGTCCTTCTCAGTAGAATCTACATTCTGAACCGGTGGTAGCTTTTCCTTAAGTAATTCTTGTTTGTTTTGACGATTCAAAAGTGCTTTTAAAAGCCTACTTGAATAAAGTTTTTTTTTCATTTTGATTTTGATTAAGACTATTTCAACAAGCCCCTATACGATACTTCTTGTAAGTTGATGAGAAGTTGTGTATTTTGGTTTTTCCAGGTGATGCTGCATCATCAGGTCAAGGTTACGTATCTATCTTATTTGAGTATCATTGAAGTAACAATGTATTAAAATTGGATTCGAATCCGATAAGTAGAAGATGCTCAGACCCTTTCAATAACCATAAAATGATAACTCTCAAACGTCTGTACAAATCTTCATAGGTTATAGCTAAAAACAACTTGATTACATCAGCTTTCAAACAAATACAAATGCATTAAAATCAGTCCATTCGTTACGGAGCTACGATGCCACAGACAGAGACACAAATCACACACACGTCAAATTTATGACACCTCTCTTTTTGGTCAGAGGTTAAAATAACGAAAATTAATATTTTTATGTTTTTTATGGAATTAGTACTTAGGCAAACGAGCAGGCGGGTCACCTGATGTTAAGTGATCATTAATCACCGTCGCTCATGAACATTGCGCTAGATATACCAGATATACCATAGATATAGCACCAGAAGTGCCACAAATGCGTTACCTTGTTAATAGGGAAAAATAGACGAAGGAGAAAATAATATATCCAAGAGATTGGATTTGGGGAGGTAGACTACAGTGTGTATTTTATATTTATTTTGGTGCTATATCTATGCAAAAATAGACAAAGACAAAACAGCTTAATACTTTTTCTTTTTCTGTTTCCCAATCATTTTTATTTAGTAGCTATTGATGATCTTTAGTATTGTCAATAAAACAACATGAATACATTAACTTTTTAAATTAAAATTAAAAGATAAATAATTCAAAGTTTTCCTCAAATTTTTATAATTACTTTAGTGACTTTCAGCCACTGAGCTAAAACCAGATCATATATTAGGGTTCCGTAGTAAAAAACGGAACCCTTATAGTTTCGCCATGTCCGTCTGTCTGTCTGTCTGTCTGTCTGTCCGCGGCTTTGCTCCGAAACCCTTTTTTTAATGTTAAAATTGATTAACAAGAACTGTAATGTAGGTTAACCTTATGTATCTGAATTGAATATTATTAGAACATTATATTATTTTTATTAATAATGTACACATTATTCATTTTATAACAAGTAAAATGTCTAAACTTATTTTATTAGCAATTATCTTACGCCATTTTGAATTTTTATGACGTCATGAAGTGTTTGATTTTAGTAAGTCTTTACGGTGTTAAGGTGGTAAATCCTTACACACGATTATAAAGTAAAAAGTACTTGCATAAAAATACCTAGCTTTAACATATACTTAACATAATTATATATTATATTCGTAAAATATTTCTGTTATTCATGAAGCCTAACAAACTTTAAACTACTATAAACTTCGACGATAACTTTGCACTCAACAATAACAAGAAAATCATTTTAATTTCTGTATTTTTTTTTCGTAAAAAAATATAATCGACTGCAAATAGAACATCAGGACAATTATGCGGAACCATCGCTGTCGCAACGCGTTACTTTTTGAGGGTTGATTTCTGTTTCGGACTAAAGTAAAACTAACCAGTTCTTGTATTCATAGATTTCCATCCAAAAAAACTTCGTCAGATTCAGAAATTATGCATATAATAATAAATCAGTAAATTTTAGAATCTCGCGGGTGTTTAAGTATATTTATATATGGATTGAATACAACACGACCCTTTTTGAACTCAGTTCAAAATCTCACTATTTTCCTTGTAATGATTTCCGTTGTTCTCATCTCGTTTAATAAATCAATAGTATACTTTTATTTTCTTTATATTAAGGCCAACTTTGCCTGACTACTATATGATACAATATACTTATACGTTAGAGTTTATTTATTTAAAAAAACACACACATAGGAAACACATACGAAAATATATAGACTATTACATAAGTATTACACTGTAGTTTCATCAAAATTCGTTTATCCATCTATTCATACTCGCAAACTTTTCCATTTAGGTATAATAACTAGGCTTATTAAGATATTTACCCGATTTTGAAATAAGAAAATTAATTTTAGAAAGAACACGCTTTTTATATAAGGTACTTCTTTAAAAAACCTATAATTATCTAACTTGCGATTAATAAAGTCATAACATACTAAAGATTACAATTTTAAAAGAATGAAAGAAAAATGAAAGTGAGCCCAATAAAATTAAAGACATTCATTTCTACGAAAACAAAATCATAATAGTAACAAAAGATTACTGTTTGGTGAATAACAGGTACCCAAAAAAGGACTTCCTGTTAACAGTAAAACTTTTTATGAGTATACCTCCCTAATTATGATTAATATACTTCATTTGTAACAAAAACTATAGCCATATTATTATTAATAGAATAGATTATTTGCTTAACGCATTGATCCCGAGACCACGAGCAATCTTAAGGATTAGAGCGATTTTACTAATTGTTTACGTAGAAAAACGTAACCGACTTCAAACAGAACTGTTCTGCCTAAAATGGACAAACGATCGCAAGCGCGCGTCATTTGCTGTTAGTCACTGAGAAGTTCCTTTGTTTATTTCCAAATATATTCATCAGATCAGATCAGATCCTAATAAAGTATATAGCAAAATCTTCCTTGGAAAATATCTATTTAAATAGCGAAAATCCCGAACCTAATCGGATCAGTAGTTTTTGAACAATCGCAAACATACAAATGGGTCGACAGAACTTATTTTTTTTTAAGTCGTTTAAAATCGTCGTTTAAATTTTCCCTAAATATACGACTTATTGAGGAAGATTTCAGGCTTTATAACATCGCGCTACAACCACTTGGATCGAAGCATTAGGCATAAACGCGTTTGAGACAATGATGGTTGCAAATAAATTTCACATAGTATTTTTTGCAGTATGACTAAGCAAAAGGCTAGAATTACATTTGTAAGTTTTACTCTTGTAATTAAATCAACTCTGACAACTGGTAACGCTAACCTAGTTAACCTTATAAAAGCTCTTTACTGTCATTAATAAAGGCACTAACAGTGAATCCTTTCAGATATAAAGCTTATGTTAATCTTGTGAAAGTCTTTAATGTATACGTAATCTGTGAATATCGTCTAAAACGTAATAGTATTGTTGTAACGGATATTGTATTATTTATATAATAATAAGTATACATGTCTACGTTTGTTTACAATATAGCGTCTGACATGTGAGATACAGTGGTCGTAACATTGGACGTGCAGATGTCTGCTATCTCGTGCACTTGTGATAGCAAGGCTCCACACTCTTCGTAAATAATATCATTATGTAAAGAATTTGTATTTGTTAATTGAAATATGTTTTTTTTTTGTAGTTCTATCCGTTTTTTAGGGTTCCGTACCTTAAAAGGAAAAACGGAACCCTTATAGGATCACTTTGTTGTCCGTCTGTCTGTCTGTCTGTCTGTCTGTCTGTCGGGATGTCAACCCTTTTTTCTCAGAAATGCATAGACGTATCATGTTGAAATTAATATCATATACTCAAGTCTACGATGACATGCGGCCGTGAAAATATTAAAGTTCTAAGTCAACGCAATCAAAAGATAATGGAAAATATGTCGTATATTTTGACCATTTTAGCGTTTTCGCAAGGGAATCAAAACCTATAGGGTACTTCCCATTGACCTAGCACGATGAAATTTGGCAAGAAGTAAGATCTTATGGTACAAATAAAGGAAAAAATCTGAAAACTGTAAATTTTTGTATGTATGTTTGTCTGTTTGTAAGTTTGTCTTTCAACCTTTTTCTCAGAAACGCGTGAAGGTAACAAATTTTTATCAACGTCAAGTACTCAGAGTTGTAATTACTAAGAGCTGTGAAAAAATCAAACTTCTAAGTTAACGCAATCGAAAATTTTTTTTTGTTTGAAAAGGTATACTTCCAAGGTGGTCCCATTGTCTTCAGGTCAGGATCAGATGATGGGATCCTGGAGAAATTGAGGGAACTCCTCAAATATTATAGGCAAGCGTATACCGATTTAGGTATTTTTGATAGTAACTTATGTTGGAACTGATGATGAAGACCACAAATGGCCATCTAGGGTTAGTCTTATATAGATTTCTATAAGTTTGTACGGAACCCTCGGTGCGCGAGTCCTACTCGCACTTGACCAGTTATTTTTTGTTGGAATATTTATTTCTAATCTAAGTTTAACACCTTTTCATTCGCTTAGTGATTTACTTTTCGTAAGTAGCCTGTTTTTGTTAATTAACTCAATATTCTTATTTACAACTAAATGGTTCCCGATACTTCGTCTGCGCAGGATTATTTAATCCTATTTTCACTATTTATTATTATTATTTATCCTTATTTCAACCCCTTATAGACCTTTTATCGTCTATGTCATTTCTCAGTCTCTAGATTATTTTTGTACAATTTCATTTAAATCGGTTCATTAGTTTAGACATGATTGCGTAACACACAAACAGAGTTACATACGCATTATTAACATAAGTTAGGATGTTAATATTGACAATGACGTCTTGACTATTAACTAACCATCGGGTGAGAAAGAAAAATAAAACTGTTTGTTCGTTAGTATTGTCTAAACATATCAATGCATCTAAACAAATGAATTGTTTTACGTACGTAAAATGTATATTTAATGGATCTTTAACGATATTATAAAATAATATAATATGGGTGATAATATTTTTATAATAGTTTTTAAATAACATAAATATAAATAGTAGAATTCATTTCAGATCACTTAAGTTAATCTATCCATTCTTTTAATGGATGTAATAGAAAAAGTTTTTACGCAGACGAAGTATCGGGGTCGAAGTAGTTATGAAATAAAATATAAAAAATAACTTAAAAATTTATCATGGCCTAAAATTAATAAGGATAAATAAATAAATACTCAATAATTAATACTTATAACTTCCCGAGACCGCGCCTTAACTCCGGTCAGTCTTATCACTGAGTCAGCTGTTCGTTATCAGATGGACTGCGCTTTCGCCCGCCTTATCAGTTTAAACGCGACGCCCGCCGGCGTTGCACGTGTATTGAAAAAGTTGATGCTAATCTTTTACGTTTAAATTTCGAATTATTTTTTTTTTTGGTGCATTTAGTGACATGGTTTCCACGTTGATAGCGAGTTGATTCGAAAATCGAATCATTGTTTTTTTTGGTTCTCGTGATAAAGACGTTTTTATATGATGAATTCAGTGTTCAATAATTATGGTTAGGTAAATATTATTTTTTGTTTTAATAAACTAATGTGCATTGTTTAGTGTTCAGGAGGTATTGAAGAGAAGTCGTTTTATCAATTCTTCGGTAAAAAGTAAGTTGTTTTTGTCATTACACGCGTAATTTATGTTGGGTGTATAACAATGTTTTATACCTGCTTCATGGTACATTAACCTACCTGTTAAGTCGTTTAACAATATACTAATATCGCTCATGAATTAAAATAGTCGGAAAACGTAGGTATAATATTTAAACTTATACTAGAAATTCAAAAAAAATTTAATCAGTGTACAAGTGTTGTTACATTTTCGTAAAGTATCTTGACGTATTTGCGTAAAATTTGGAAAGAAGACAGCTTAAATCTTTGGCTAGCCCTTATCCCGCGCTTATTTCGAATTAATTTAATATTTTTAATGCCGAACGGTCCTCTAAAATACATACCTTTTTCCGGTTAAAAGGACTTTGTATACCTGACGACGTGTACACAAAATTTCATGATGATCGGTTAAGTAGTTGAGACGAGAAGGTGTAACAAACAAATAAATATCCAACCACACGCTATTGAAACTCAATTTAATTAAAAACCGTTAAAGCCGTTTCCGAGAAATTAACTAAATATTTAAGAATTGCTCACTTAAAATAAAGGATAACTTCCAAAAACATGTCTTAACAAGTTTTCGGTTCTGCAATGTCACTTCGTTATCTGCTGCTCCACTAGATCACATTGGCTTATCGTATTTTATAACATTTACTATATTTTAGAGACTAGGCATTTCTCGCGATGTTCGCATGATCCGCATTTAGGGTTGCCATCTCTAAAATTTGGCAACCAGGACAAGTCGCGTGAAAACCCCAAATTTTGAGCCCAGTTCGTCGATTGATCGCGGCGTGCTAGCATAATCCATGTGCCGCGAGCGCCCCATGACTTAATTTTTTAAAACCCGGATTACGGCAACCCTATACGTGCTTAAGATGACAAATCTACTCATATAAGTGATGTGTTATAGCCTACTAGCTGCCCCTTGCATTTATGGTTATTGTTTCGCACATATGATTCGAAGCATAATGGAATATAGTCTATAATCTTGCTCAATAAACGAACTGTCGAACGCAAAAAGAATTTGTCAAATAGTATCAGTAGTTTCAGAGATAACACCCTAAATTACAACTTACAAACAAACATTATAAATATATGCTGATTTCTAGGTACGTTTATCCTGTAAAAATTCTTAGTAGCTTATTTTGCTATATTTCAACAGGATCGACTAGAAATTTAAATACTATGAATTATATTAAAATATTTATTTTCGTAACTTTGATCTGGTGCTGCAAGAAAACTCCTCACCAACTTAGTTCAGAAATATAACGCTTCTCGTTGAAACGGTATCAGTTGTGCTCACTATCTAAAAAAATCTTCAATACGAAAACGCAAATCGATACGTTTAAAAGCTAAGCTGTTACAGGCAGATATACAGAAGTTGCTATATTTAACAATTCTCATTTTGCATTTGAGCTGTAAAGAAATAGAAATCTCAACGTAGCCAATCATTTGAAAGTCGTTAATGCGTCAATTAAGGCAATAAAATTAACATTAGCTGACGATTTATAACCTATGACACGTGATGGCAACTGTGTAATAACTTTGTGACTGACAGACATTATATGTATAATATATAGTGTTAATGGATTTATGATAGCAAGAGACGGAATACGTCGATTCCTTTCAACAAAAGCTGTAGAATGCAGAAGTGGACTAAAATTTGTAAATTTTTGTTACATACCGTAGGTATCCCTATCCTATCCTAGTATCCTAGATGAGAAGGTAAACTCTGAAACTACCTACTGATAAAATAAAAAAAATATATTTATTTATTGCATAGTCCATTTATTGAGGAATTTTATAGGCTGTATTACATCATGCTACGATTTATAGGAGTGAAGCAATAATTAAAAACATGAGTGAAACAGCGAGGAGTATTTAAATTATTATTTGTTTACCAAAAACAAACAAATTTTACCTCTTAATATTAGTATACATAATTAGACATTCTTCTCACGTAGACCTGTCACTCATAATTCAAGGAACCTTATCTGTAGAGAAAATACTAATTAGGATCGTAAACAAAAGATAAATGAAATTTTATTGTGTCTACCTCGCAAGTTGGACATAAACACAGGCAGGATTACCTGCCTTCCTTTCAAACTCCCCTTTCCACCTCAATTCCCATTACTGGGAAACTTTCAATGTGCCTAATTATGGTTTTAAAAACATGCGTTGCTTTTGTGTTTAATATTTCATTCAACGAAAATGTCTTCAAAGAGCGAATATAGCTTCGTTATTCAACTCGTTTTGAAACAAACGATATAATAGATACTCAAATTAGTTTAAACTATATAATTAAGTATCCTTTGCCGATAAACAAGCATATTTTTTTTTGTTTAATATTGGTGTTAATTTGTGAAGATTTTATGATTATATGCTTCAGCTATTGACGATTCTTTAATATACTTTCACAAGCTTGCCAATTTGATGCTTTGGCCTGTCGTACCCAGTTAGTAGCTCGTCGCTTGGCTATGTCGTCCAAAGTGGTCGACAGCCTGGATGTCAAAATCCATTATAACATATAGTTAGGTATATAATATCGTGGCTTGTAAAACTCAGCTTGTCAGTTCCATGAAGTAATTGTCGAGCACAAAAACAAAATAGCTAGTATTTATTCTGGCAGGGAAGCCTTGTACAGTTGTATTGTTTTATGGTTGACTATCAAACTGCAGTTGGATTAGCGAGTCATTTTTAAACCAACTTCGAAAAAAGAGGCGGTTTTCAGTGTGTCGGGATTTTTTTTATGTGTGATTAATGAAAACAGCTTGATCAATTTGTTTATTTCTTTTTTGTTTCCAAGTGTAGGTATACTTTCAGATTGGTACAATTCTATTGTACCAATATGAATTCGGTTTCTTTTTTGTTCAGTCTTGTAAATAGTTTTCATTAAATTCGATTACCGAAGAATGAGTTGAAGCAATTAAGGTAGATTTTAATCATTCTTGTTAACAAATTCTTACACACACATAATAAATTTCAATTGGCTTATGTTTTATATGCGACCTGGCCGATAAATTTTAACCCCAACAATGTTAACAATATTAAATCTGCAAGTTCAATAAAAAAATCAAAATAGACCCTTTATTGGAAATACACGATATCACATCATGCCGCGACCTATACAAACCATAGCAGCAAAAAAAACCTAAAAGCTTTTATGCTACGAAAGCTCTATGTCAATGGGATTAGTTATTTATAGGTAAATCCAAAAAAAAGAATAAAACGTTTGTACGATTATTTTTAAAAGCTCCAATTTACAACTTATTTTATTTTAGTATTTCGGACTTCAAGCTGAAATTAAAATATAAAAATGAAATTCATGGTGTGCGTGAGCAGTCAAGACTCGCGTGTGTAAGTTATTTACCGTTTACTTACATTTAGGACGCTGACATACTTCTATGAAAGGAACATTACAAAAACATAGGAACATTTCTACATTAATCGAATTTCCTTGACACTTAGCAATTATAAATATTTTGTTATGCTTTTCTATAACAATATTATAAATCGATAAAAATTGTTTATTATTTTATACGTAATCTTTGCAACTACTGATCCGAATTGAAAAATATTTTTTTTTATTCGTTGATAGCTCGTTTAGTGAGGAAGGCTATATTACATCAAGCTATGACTCGTAGAAGTAAAACAATGACCACAAGCGCGAGTAAAAACCATAAGAGATGTTTTGCACTTAAGATCTTATTGTTCTATCACATTGTCTCTATATAAATAAGTTCAAAATCTTGGTAGGATGTTATTATTGATGGGGATTGTCTTAAGAAAAATAGTATTTAAAATTATTATCGGTTGAGAAAAATCATTTTGACGTAAGATAATATATATGGTTTCCTAGAATGACCTCACCTTGCACGTAGCTTTCGGTTTATGTCATCAAACGATGCTACTCAAACTTTTTGTATGCAAAAAAGCACAGTCTCCTATAAAGTTTTTTTGCAAACTCGTAACATTGCGCTCATAATTTGACAGCCTGAATTCCTAAAAAAATCAAAGCATAAGTTTACCCTTAAAACAACTGAGCTAACACTCTCGAGACACTGAAATAAGTTGAATCTATGAAAGTTTATAAGAATTACAAGTTATTTAAACCTCAAATATATTATGGCTTTTTAAAGAAATAAAAATATTAAAAATCTTTATATGTTGTTTAATAAAAAAAGTACATTTTTCGTAAAGTAATATATAACGTGGTTTTAATGAGAAAATTAGTACAGCGGGAAACAACATAGGCGAAACTGAGGGCGTAGAATAGCTTTGTTATGAAATATATCGTATGATGATTTATGACACACGGTGGTTTACCACAAGTTTAACCACATGTGCTAATCAAATTGTATTATGGCTTACATATAATATTCTAATATAATATTATACTAATTTTTACTTCAGATTTGTGTTGTGTGTTGTAGATATCAAGTATGGTCCGACTAATATGTTTTGTTTCACCCCCGACCTCCCTGTTAAATTAACTTATTAATAATTTGATTTGACATTTATAAATAACGGAACGGCAACGTTTAAACGTTTCAACACACGATTCTAACTTATCCATGTTTAAGAATGTATGCATGTTATATTTTTAATCGAGTCCATTGAATCCCGAAATTGCAGTTTATTAGGTGGATAAGTTCCGATTAAGCTACCCGGAACTTTAGTCGTAACCGGTGAAACAGTCCCTGAGTCTCGGCGGGGATATTACCAATGGCATAAAAACATCAATTCTGCTTCAAACGTAATAAGTTTGTTTAACGTTAACTTTAAGCAATAATTAATTAAATAACTAAGGCTTAAATAAACCCGATTTCAAAAGCAAAATACGCTATTTCGCTGGTTTGGATGTCATTCCAATACCATTTATATTAATTAAAAAAACAAACTTCTTAACCGATTTTGATAAAAGTAAAAATATTTGAGTATTACCTTTCGAATAAAAAAAAATTGAAAATCAAATAAATATGACGGAGTTCCAAGGTTAAATTTAATTTTATAATAATGAATCAAAATGATATAGATTATTTTATCGTTGTGAAGAACTGAGTTATCATCTAGGTAGATACACATTCAATTAGACAGATATCAATTATCAATAGACACTTATAATATTATTCGAACAATCTTCATCGTGTTTTCTCCACTCCACGTGACATTGGCGAAATAATATGTGCATAATGGGTACAATAACATACAACAACATAATTAATACTAAAAGCCACAAAACGAAGAATTGAATTGAATAATATCATGTACTAGAATATGGCGCTCTCATCGGGAGAATTCGCCAGTAATATTCAAATTCGAGCACTGAGTCAGTGAGAGCTGAGCGTTACCTAACATACAGTGCTTAATTTGAAACAATTTATTACACCCGGATACAATGTGTAACATCAATGTACACCAAATATTATGAATGTTTCGTCCGACACGGTAAAACAGATTCGAACGCAGGCGAATATACAAAATTGATACATTACATGCGAATGTTCGTCAGTCAGCAGGCCAGTATTGCTCAAAACCGAACCTTAAATTGTTACATTTCCGTTAAATGAGCGCCTTAACGCTTTATTCTTTATGAAATTAAAAAAGGCGAAACATTAATCTACTCCTTGTATTTACTTATATGTACAAATGTTTCTGCAAATAAATAAATAAAATATTTTCCTTCCCCGTCGAACACGAGATGACAACTCGAGGTGCCAAGCAAGATTTAAAACGACGATCATCAGTTAAGAACGGCTTGTTCAGCTCACTGGACCTGTCAGAATTTTTTATAAGAATAACAGGCAAATAACCAAATGCGTCAACTGGTATTAAGTAATCACTGGCATCGACATTTACAGCAGCGGATTAGTCACAAAGACCTTACCCGCTTATGAAGGAGTAAGGGATGCGAGGTAATACGAAGTGAAGGGATAGAAGGCTTCTGCCCTTCACGCTGATTTACTATAAAGAAGTAGTTTTTATTTTGTTGAACCAGACCATATACGAGAGTGGGCTACTTTAAACTTTATCTATTGCGATAGACATGGCATGCGTAAGCACTAGGTTTTAGTTATAGCTTTTCTGAGTAGTCTGGGATAATATTAATATATACTTTACAATGTACATCTAGATAAAAACAACCCAGTTCCAGCCAGTAACAACCACAAGAATAATAACCAGATGGTCTTATTGATAAGAAGAATTTTCGTCACACAGACACCTGAGAGCGAAAGAAATTTTGTATTCCGAAAATAGATTAGGTGGTATATTAGTAAAAACAAAATATATAAAACTATATTTAAAATGTATATAATATAGAGAATAATAATAATAATAATATTTATAAGTTATTGAACACCGATTCCGCCTAATAATGCAGCAGCACTATCGAGCGACGTGCATAAATACTCCCGCGAAAAAATGGTTCTATACCACAGAGAAAATGGTTATTAGAGATATTTGAGAAACATTGTATATCTTTTGTGGATGTGTATTTCTTAAAGATTTGTTTTGCCATTATTATTGTTATTATCGTACGCTTCCTTACCTTCGAGTAAACAATAAGAGACTTCCGCCTCTATCGGGCTGTGTGTCGCGGCAGGTTTTCCCCGTCAATGTTCGTTCATTTACCGCCAAACAACAGATTTTTGCCACAAATCTCCAGAAGTATTATAAAAAAACTTTACAGACTTCATACAATTTATATATTTTTAAATCAATTTGTCAAGATTTCTATAAAACTTTAATATTAACAAACAAAAATATATTTGTTCAATATTGTTTGTCTTTCCGTGTACCTAAACATGTATGGATTTTAATGTATTATTTTCTGAGACATAGGCAAAGAAATACTTTTCCATATTCAAAGTAACCAAAGACAGAAAAGAGCAATTATTACGCCTAACCTAACCGCGTGTGTTGGCACGTGACTTCTCTATTATTTATTTTTCCTCATGTATTGTTTAAAAACACATGCTCGCGGAAGCCGCAATGCAATAGTTGCTTAGCGGAAATCCTTCCTTTAAAATATTTTTTTTTAATTATTATATTATTTTTTATTTCATATTCATGTTACACGCTAGCTTTTGCTCGCGATGTCGTGTACATAAAACTCTATAGTTATGTATATATTTATTATTATTCGCGGTCATATAAGATCATATAAGAGAACATATCAGTAGTATGATATATGCCTTCTCTGCAACTGTACCTGATCAATTAAAAGTAAAGTAGTAAAGAGCTTAATCCATCACGCTGCTCCATTGCGGGTTGGCGGATATATATACATGTGTCAGAATTTCTCCCGGCACATACAGTTTTTCTCGCGATGTTTTCCTTCACCGCTGAGCTCGAGAAGAATTTGAACACAAATCTAGTACTTGAAAACTCAGCGGTGCTAGCTGGCGTTTGAACGTGTTCTAACCACTGAGTCATCTCTGCTCTATTCACGTACATTCGGCCTGATTTCATACTCATATAGAATTACTACCCCTCAGTATTACACGTGATTGTTCGTCGTGTACAAAAGCAGGAGTTTTCTCGTGTTTATTTCTTAATGATTACCAAATAGAAAAGGCACGATGTACAGGTCAAAGGTCCCTAACTTGTGTTTTACGATGACAGTAATTCGGTCATTGACTTGCTAACAAGTTCTACTTGTCATCGTCACCCCCATCGAGGCCACGCGTGGCCACAATGTAATTGAATTGAACTATTGCCACAATATACTTAGACCTAGTTTATGTATATCAGGTCTTTGTTTTATAGTGTAAGTACGTCTTTGGTCGTGGAGGCAATGACCTACGCTTAAAATGCATATTAGTAGTAGGAGTGTGCCATAGAATAGTGTAAGGTGTCACTATTTTTAAAGACTACTATTTATTATATCTTTTATGTGTACACTATAATTGTGAAAGATACACATAATTTACTTAGGGTAGCTTTCATAAAAAAAATACTGTTCCCGAGGGAAGAAAAATAAGCGTTAGACGGTCGACCGACGTAATGAAATTGACATTAATGCAAGCGAAGCGCGGAACAAATGCTATGGAATAAACAAACTTTGATTTATCTAATACTTTAAGTATTTTTTTATTCTTCTTCTTGTTAAAAACGAAAACATTTCGTTTTACCTACCTCCGCTTTTCCCCCTCCTCTATTTTGATTTTGGAATAAAATTCCATATTTCCATCTATTTAAAAACATAAACCATATTTTAAATTTATTCACATTTTACAAATTCTCTTGTGAGTGAACATTTTATAATTAACATCATACATTGACATCAATTATAGTTTTCAAGTAATATTATTTAATCTTTCAAAGTTGTATTTGTGTTAATTATTTTCAAATGATTATTGTCATCGAGAATAATGATTTAAAAAACAAAGCCCCAACTTGTGAACGCACGTAATGCCGTACGCGCTTAACATGAATTATAATTGCGTGCGTAAACAGCGCCTCTTTGAAGCGGGCTCGCGAGCTTCATTAAGACCTGAAGCTGCACTTCTATCTCCGCCAGACTGTTGCATGGGCTATGTAAATTATATATCGATCAACGCTGCTTTTATTTTTTTTTCAGTGGCCGAAGGTGTTTTAGGGTTGTTACTTGTTGATTAGTTTTAATTATTTTTAACTGACTTTAAAAAGTAGTTTCAAATTCTTTTTTGTTTTGAATGGTTTTTTCTTTCAGATTGGTCCTATAGATTTTTTATCAAAATCAGTTTAGTAGTTTTGTTTTTAAATAAATAAAAAATATATATCTGGAATCAGCATGTCATCCAAACGAAACTGCGAATTTTGCTTTAAAGTTGGTTTAAATCGCACCTTTTACAACGACCATCTCACTAAGAGTTTCATTTTAAATGTCGTTATTTAATTTAATCGTAAAAAATAATATGACGTAGTATAGAACATCATCAGACTGGATCAAATCTTTCCTATATTTCATAATAAGTTGTGAGTTTAACTATTCATTAAAATAATTAACTTGTGTTCTCTTTTCTCTTACAATACTTTTGAACGCCGAATTATAAAAATAAGTCATACAACATTTTCTCCGCGGCTTCGATCCCAGCACGAAACGCTTTCTGTGATTTAATTCAAAATCAAAATACAAATATACTTTATTCAAGTAGACTTTCACAAGCACTTATAAATCGTCAAAAGAAACAGAAAATAGCTAAATTCATGAAAAACTACCACCGGTTCGGAATGTAGATTCTACCGAGAAGAACCGGCAAGAAACTCGATTCGCGCTACTATAGACAGTAAATTGACAAAGTTATATCGTAATTTTATCACCAGCTAAAAATACGAACAAACAAACAAAGAATGTTTTTTATGCATAAGTTATCAAAATTGAAAGCTGTCCGTAAACGGTTAAAATTTTATCTCTTAATAAAAAGTTTAAATATCAATCTAACATATTAATTACGACATAATCAACAACAATAACAAACCGAGCACTTAAAAACATATCACAGACAGGTACTTATCCAAAGCAGTACGTAATAATCACAACTTCGAGCCTCATTCAGACCACTTGCGGCCAGACTCGCGGTGAAGGCGATCGATAGTTCACTGACTCCTTGATTACAACAACAAAAGCCTCGGCTATTTTAATTTTTCATGCTGGAGGCGAACAATGTGTCTACCGGGGTAATCTGGCTCGGGTTTATTTTGTGCCTCTAGCCGCTATAGTTGGAGAATTTATTTGTTACTTTATAAAAAAACGAGATGCGGGTAATGCCTACCCCTAGCTTTCCCCGTGATGGCTTTGTTCGTATGTCATACGCCGCACCGTTCACCAGATTCGGATAAAATATTGTACCGGGAACCGTAATATTTACAATTTTTTTGAAAATTGTAAATATTACGGTAACTATTTCTAGTGATTGCTGTTAACCAGAAAAGGAGGGTTATGTGTTTGACCTGAATGTATGTCCTACTTCACATATGTCAGCTCAAGACTTCTCAATTAACTTAACTATTTATAGTAAATGTTACCCAATTAAATTCGTCATGGTGGCGTGAGTGACACTAGGTGCATCAAAATATCAAAATTGCAATTTTTGTGCGCTTTGTACTATGTTCGTTATAAAATTCCTCTTTTCGCACTGTATGAAACGTAGCTCTATTACCTACTTCACGCCAAACTTCTGTGAATATGTGGTACTGCCCCAGTCAAGCCAGCCAGTATCTGAGTTGTAGTCAGTAGGCTACAGCTACGCTCTACCACAGTGTTGTATTTTAAATATTACAAAATAATATTTAAAATACAACATTTGAAAATATTTTGAAAATGCTACATTTCAAGTGCGTCTATTACGATATGAAATTGATGTAACGCCATAAATATTGCAATAAAACAGTTTGTATTAGACGCCATTTGTAATAGCCGTTGCCGGGGCTATTTCAGGTGACCTTCGCCTTGAAAACAGCTTTTGAACCCTGAAATGATATCGCTAGCAGTTATTTGATAACGCGCGGTAAATGCTATGATAATGACAATGCCCACACACGTCTTTATGAGAGGAATTAATGAATAATAAGCTGAAGCAGTTATTGGTTGAATCTTTATATATCATATTGTAACTTGTAGTAATAATAAATATTTTTCTGTACTTTATTCTTGTGGTGTATAAAGTATATGAATAAATAAATAATTGAAAATATTTTTAATGACTTACTTCTTATTTTTATTTATTTAAATTTATTATGCACTTTATTCAATTCAATTCTTTGGTTAATGGCTTTTAGTTGTGCCAATTAGACATATGTACTTTATATTGATGACTACATGTTTCACTCTTTTTCAAATGACAATCCCAACTTTTTTTTTTCTTTTTAATCCATCCCAATTCTGGATAGGCAAGGATCTAAAAACATACAGGCTCTTCATTGATATTCTCTTCTTTATTTTTCATGATATGAGAGTAAGCGAAGTATCAATACAGTCTGTCTTATAAGGTTAAACATAAAATAATATTTTATTATACGTTAAAACACATTTTTAATCGGCTTAAAAAAAAGAATGTTCTCAGCTGGAGACTTTTTATACATGTTCCCTGTTTACTCGAAAACAGATTTAGTTAATTATCTTTTTTTATTTAACTATCTCATTGGTACGATATAATTTTTATAAAAATTAGTTCAGTCATTAAGTTTTAAAATTAAAATAACTGGAATATGTATATCCTTTCAGTAAACGAAATTTCGTATTTTACTAATGAAGTTTTTAAAAAAAAAGTCTTATTAGGGTTTTGTACCCACAGGGTGCCACAACAAAATACCATATCTAAGTTTATGTGTTCTCTACCGTCTTTAAAAGAAACCTTTAGTTCCTATTTGTGATAGTTTTTGGACGATCCCTTCAATTAAAAAATATAAAAATATCGATACCTCCCACGTAAGTTGTTGTAACCCCAAAATTACAATTTTACAGTAGAGCACTTTTAATCCGTTTTAGTTTGAAAGTTACAACAAAAAACGCCTTTTAAGGCGTACTTTGTTGTAACTTTCCTTGAAAAAAAAAAAAAAGATTTTTAGTATTTTTTCACTTTGAATGCATTAAGCAATGCAAATTCGTGTAGTATTAAGTAAAAACGCTAACGGCAATTTTGTGGCTTACAATAACTTACGAGGGAGGTATCGATATGATATGATAGAGGAGACATTCGAATAATAATTATGAAAATTATTATTCGAATATCTAATTCATTTTAAAAACTTTATGATATTTAGGGTTCCGCACTCAAAGGCTGTCAACGGAAACTTAACTTTATTTAGCCTATGCCACGGTTGTATTTCTGTCAGCGTCCTTCCATCTGTCTGCCTTTCATCTGACAGTGCTTAAAAGATCTGTAGCTTTTGAAACGTAAAAGGTACGCGATACATTTTGACAGGTGTTTTGATTCGTTTTAGTACAAAAATCAGAAGAGAGTTTTAGCAGTTTTTAATAACATAAAATTAACATAATGATAATTATGTACAATCTTTTGCGAGAGTGATTGGTTACATAATAAGCTAAAGAGATCGATAGAATCTATTTTTAGTTTTTCCTGATGTTCTTCTACGTCATAAATTAACAATAACATCGCATGACAAAACCAGTGAATTAAATATGAAATACGTTATCTTACGTAAATTCGGTTTGACGTCATAAAATCAAGTAAACAAACAAGTACCTAAATGAATTTGAGGAATTATTTATCTGTATACAATAATTGGGTTCGGGGTAAAATTAATTGAACGTGGTTTTCCGCGACCCGCAGGCAGGACTTTTGGCATTCCCATAATATCAAAGCGTAAATAGTAAACAAAACCATGATTAAAAAATATAATTACTTCGAAATTGTTAATTTAATAGTTTTTAATTTTTTAATTCGAAAAAGTCGAATTCGGAGATATTGATGTATTCTGGTAATGCGTCATTTATTTAACACTAGCTGTGCCCGCGACTTCGTTCGCGTGGATTACAGAATGCTTGGCATGTCTCCTGCAAAGCAAGGTTATAATAGTCTGCGGTGCTGCTTAAGAAAGGAGCTTCTTACTTTGGATTTGGGAACTTTCTGGTTGTATTTATAAGCAGACTCTAATTCAGATATTCCTCCACGGTTTTCACTATAAATGTTGAAGAAAAGTGTTTTGTGCTAGTCTTTAAAATTTCGACTGTATACCAGTATATTCTCGCCGAGGTTTTCCTTGTATTATATATCGGGTGACTTTTTTAACTGGGCTTGATAGGCCATATCCGGAACTTTAAGGAATCGCGAAAAATACTTAAAGGAGTCCTGTGTCCGATTTTAAGAAATCTAAAACTGCATCATAAGTTTTTTTAATTTTATGATTCTCCTGACCTGGAATTGAACCCACTAATTAACAAAAAATACATTCTGTATTATTGCACCACCTACCTAATAGTGTCACTTGTAAGAATCAACTTTTGGAAAGTTTTAGGAAAAGATTTATTTTTTAACAAAATAACATTAAATCTATACATAAATTAGAAGTTAAGTAATCGATTCTATATATATTAAATATACATATCAAATATGTGGGTTAAATCACGGCTCCCGGTAAGTTTAGAAAAAAAGTCTGCATAACTTTGAACGATTCGTTTATTTGCATCAAAATGCTAGTCACCTACTAAAGTAAGGAAGAGTGTAAAGAATATCAAAAATATATAAAATGAATAACTCACAGTAACTTCTTTTATGTTTATCTATTTTTTCTATGTGAGCTATACAAAGTAGATACAATGTGACGTTTGTTTTGGTCCCCGTCACCTACTCCGTTACCTAAGTAGGTTTAGATAATTCCTAAAAAGATGAATCAATTTATTGAAAATCTACATTTCACTGGACTCGGCTATTGTACTCACCCGCTATTAGTGTTACAACATCCCGTTATAATTTAAAAATTTCACTTTTAGGTATGATCGTTTTTTTGAAGAATTACAAAAGATTTAATTAATGTATGAATTTGATAGAATTCTGTAAAAAACTTGCCCTTTCTTTTTGTTGCAGTTAACTATATAATAATACCTTTCTGAAGTTGATTCTTATAATATGTGACAGTATCAGATGATGCAATCATACAAAATGTTAATTTTTTCTAAAATCAACGTGTTCGTTTCTGGCTAGGAGAATTTATTTTTCAAAAAACTAATGAAATAGTTTTAGTTTTTATTAAAATCGGCTCTGTTACTTCTTTAATTATTTTTCGCTATTGTTTATAGTTTCGGATATGGTCTATCATATCCAGTAAAAAAATTACCCAGTAAATATATTATTTTCCAAATTATTATATTTATATAATATACATATATCTTCCATATTTGAATTAGATGTTGTTCACTTTTTCATTGGTTTCAATTTTGTTCCTTATTACATTAGCTTTCAGCAGTGAAAGTTTCGTCAAAATCGGTCCAGCTGTTTCAGATATTAGCCGAAAAAAATTGAGTGACAGAAAGACAGACAAAAATTTTAAGATTGGTAATTTTGTTGTAAGTATCGTGTATACTTTAATATGCATTTATTTAAAATTATAAACAGACATCAATTTTATTTATTTTTATACCTTCCCTTCTTAAATCGGAAATTGTTCACTATTTTATTGGTTTCTACAATATTTTGTTATCGCGTAATTCTCTTTTTTACTTATTCATTAAAATAAACATATTAAAAAAAGTAGCTAAAGTTAATCCTTATAATATTAGCCATTAAATACGTCATGTTTTGAAGAACTTTTTAGAATTTGTAATATTTCGTGAATTTCTTCTTCCATCTCCTCTCCCTTTCTGGACCTCACGTGATTAATGGACATTCCCTAATTGCTTGTGAAAGTCCCATCAAATTTGATTCAGCTGTTTCAGAGATTAGTCGTAAGAAACAGACTGGCAGACAAAAAATTAAAAAATTGATTTTTTGATGTAAGTAATGTATATACTTTTATGCATTTAGTGAAAAGCATAAAATACTGTTCGACGTGTACCCTTAAATTGACATAACTTTTTTTTATGAATCGATTGAAATTAAATAAACACCAAATGTTAAGTGAACCTTACTGCAATATAATCATGAAAACCACATCTAAATCGGATAAGCCGTTTCTGAGATTAGCGGGCGCAAACGCACTGATAAACAGACAAACAGACAAAAATTGTAACAATTATTGTTTTGGGTTCTATTGCGTATGTAAAGGCCCAAATAATTTGTTTTTTTCATATATCTTCTATGTACAGACAGCGACCCGTTAGAATTTTTTTATATGTATAGATTAAAAATATCTAAAATAGAAGTAAGCCTATGTCACTTCTTATAACATTTGCTAACTGCAACTAAAAGTACCATCAAAATTGGTTCAGCCGTTTTAAAGATTAGTCGGAACAAACAGATAGGCAGACAGACTGACAGACAAAAATTAAAAAATGTATTTTTTGATATAAGTACTGTATATATCGATACCTCCCACGTAAGTTATTGTAAGCCACAAAATTGCCGTTAGCGTTTTTACTGAATACTACACGAATTTGCATTGCTTAATGCATTCAAAGTGAAAAAATACCAAAAATCTTTTTTTTTTTCAAGGAAAGTTACAACAAAATACGCCTGAAAAAAGGCGTATTTTGTTGTAACTTTCAAACTAAAACGGATTAAAAGTGCTCTACTGTAAAATTGTAATTTTGGGGTTACAACAACTTACGTGGGAGGTATCCATATGTATGTACTTTCATGCATTTAGTGAAAAGTACAAAATAATGTTCGACGTGAACCCTTAAATTGACATAACTTTTTTTTATGAATCGATTGAAATTAAATAAACACCAAATGTTAAGTGAACCTTACTGCAATATAATCATGAAAACCACATCTAAATCGGATAAGCCGTTTCTGAGATTAGTGGGCGCAAACGCACTGATAAACAGACAAACAGACAAAAATTCTAACAATTATTGTTTTGGGTTCTATTGCGTATGTAAAGGCCCAAATAATTTGTTTTTTTTTTTTTTAATATATCTTCTATGTACAGACAGCGACCCGTTAGAATTTTTTTTTATATGTATAGATTAAAAATATCTAAAATAGAAGTAAGCCTAAGTCACTTCTTATAACATTTGCTAACTGCAAGTAGAAGTACCATCAAAATTGGTTTAGCCGTTTTAAAGATTAGTCGGAACAAACAGATAGGCAGACAGACTGACAGACAAAATTTAAAAATGTATTTTTTGATATAAGTACTGTATATATGTATGTACTTTCATGCATTTAGTAAAAAGTACAAAATAATGTTCGACGTGAACCCTTAAATTGACATAACTTTTTTATTTATGAACTGATTGACATGAAACAAACCCTAAATGTTAAGTGAAGCTTACCACAATATATTAGTGAAAACCGCATCTAAATCGGATAAGCCGTTTCTGAGATTAGCGTGCACAAACGCACAGATAAACAGACAAACAGACAAACAGACAAACAGACAAACAGATAAGAATTCTAAAAATCTTTGTTTTGGGTTCTATTGCGTTGGTAAAGGCCCCTAGTAAGATTTTTTTTCATATATCTTCCATGTACAGACATCGACCCTCTAGAATTTTATTATTAGTATAGATTATTCATAATTTTTTTAAGTCTTCTAAGCAAAATAAATATGGAAAAAAGTCTCTTAACTTAATGTATCGATATTCAAGTGCGTTTTATATTTTGCAATTAATACAATAATCTCAAATATTAGAAAAAATATTATTAGATAACACATAAATATATCACTCTGCTATTAATTCATTGTACCTTTTATGATAATATAAAAGAAAAGATGGATATATACTTCTTGAAACTAATTTATTAACTGGCTTGACTTCTTTAGACGCCATTTTCTCAAAATAAAGTCCATATGTTACGTTAATACTCTCACCAGTCACATTTAGTCGCTCGCTAGTTGCTAGGCAACATCGTCCAAAGTTGTCGGCATTCTAGATGCCAAATTGCTTGCGCTTGTCTGTAGTTATAAAAATTGATTTTATTTGGGTTATTTTATTTTATCAAGTTAATAAAAAATTAATATAACCGCAGCATTCTTATCAATATAAACAAACACGCATTAATTCTCAGTAGCACTATCAGTTCAAATTGAATTCACTTTTTTTTGTTCAAATGACATGCGCCAATTAACGCGATAAGATAATAGCAGGACATTTTTTTATTAAATAAGAATCATATTTTATTATCTTAATTATAACTAGCTTTTGCTCGCAGCTTCGCTCGGGTTAATGTAAATTGGGTTATAAAATAATTCGCATACATTAAATATAGCCTATGACTATCTAACATAACCTTTCGAATGGTACTATAATTTAAAAAAAGATTTAGTGGTTTACTTTGCTCATACAAAATTCGCTCTCTCTTTATTATATTAATGTGAAGCCATAGATTCTTTTCGAATCCTGTAGTCACGAGTGATTTGCCGTCGCCCGATGAGAAGTTTACCAGTTTAGATGGTATTAATTAGATCTTGGTCTATATCGTCTTAAAAGTTTACATATCGTCGGGGATACTATAAGACGGCGTATCTAGATTTTCTTATAAAGTCTAAATTTGAACCAAATATTAAATATATACTAATGTTATAAATGGATGTAACGAGATTACGAGTATACGGATTTAGATAGTTTATTTATTGAGGAAGGTCATAGTAATTACTTTGGGCCAACTTCAAATTTTTTACTTGACAACTTCAAAATGTAGAAAATATTTATTTTTTGCCGTTTAGTTCATTTGCATCTCTTGGGTTCGTTTTTAAAGTCGGTTTATTTATTTTTTTTGTAAAAAAAAAACATTAATTTTTCAGAGTAGAGAAATCGTATAAGACTTAGTTCATATACCTATTGCATCGTCGTTTTTTACTAATAGGACTTAAATTTTAAACGCTTCTATAATTCTATATTTCAAAATAGAATTATGCTAAATTAAAATATAACTCTTTACTCTTTTAAGTTTGTTCAGTGCATATTTTTATGAATTACAAAGTAATACTGTATAAAAACCAGCGTATACTAAATTCACGCATCTTTATCGTGAACATAAAGTACAGCTTATACAAAATAAGTTTTTAATGGTCCTTGTGCTTTTATTTACATTTACTTACATACATTAACACAAGTATCATTCCACAATAACTTTAAAATATTCTTCATAAGTTAGTACTATGTATTTTAATTTTCAGTACCCACACATGCTTGACAAGTCGCCTCACAACTGCTTGCTATAAATAATATGATCGGAAACACATCAAAGCTTTGAAAACGGGAGACAGGTGGTCGTATATTTCAGTATAAGAATAAGCGGCGCGTGCGCATGCCGCTGACCGTAAGCGCGCGAATCTTTGATTACTTCTGTGAAATAATAAACTATTTTTATATTTATTTCAGTGATTGTGATTACATTTTTTAAAAGTAAGAGTTTTATTTAATAACTTTAATTTAAAATATAAATTATTTAAAGTTTATTGCTTCTGCGTGTATCCTGAATTAGTATGTGTTATATATTTTTCTTATGTTATAAACATTTTTAAAGTATTTAAGTTTTACTTTTTTTTATTATTTACTACTATTTTGAGCACTTAAAGACAAATTAATTTTAAGTTTTGCTGTAATATGTACGTATAGATGTTGAATAATAGTGTAGATAAATAATAATAAGATACTTGTGAATCAGCTCCGGCGTGGGCGATGTTTAGTGAACTTTAGCGCCTGCTTAGCTTAATGCGATAATGACAAAGATTCTTTGTTTTTGATATTTTATTAGTGCTTAAATATATATAATACGGTCTTTCTCTCTGTTTTTTTTATTTTTTATTTTGATGTTGTATTTTTTATTATCGAGTTTCCTGCCGGTTTTGTGTTGTTATAGATTCATATGAGATAAATGATATCATTTGTTATCGTTAATAAATATAGGAATTTTATTTACGTATCAAAATAACAAATGATGAAATTTAATTATACCAAAAAAATGTTATAAAAACAATAGGAATTGATAACTCAGTTCACTCTCCAAGGTCTTGAGGTCTATAAAGATAACCTTCAGACTGAAATATTTATTCCAGATTCATTGCCACGGCATTTAGTATTCCAATTCTTCCTTTCCTTTCCTATTATAATGTTCATAAAATGGTTTTTAACGTAATCTAGAATTTGACATATTTTTATACAGAGTCATTCATTTTAACCTGCGCAATTTTTGGAATATAATATTTTTTTACAAGTTATTTGTTCATTGTAACATTAAACCAAATTTAAGGATTCATTCGAATGATGATGGTGCTGTAAGCGAGAACTTACAATTTTGAACATTAAAGTAAGGCGGCCGTCAACTACTTCTGGCAACCAGGAAAGAACCGCGAAAACCCCAGTTTCCGGAGCTTAGAACCCGGACATATCAACAGTGTTTTTATAAATGGACGCTGATAAGCAATACTGTGTCAAGCCATACGGACTTCTTTTTTGGGGAAATGGCGTTTAAACATGTCAAACCTTTACTTAATAAATATGTCTGAAGAAGTATATAACCATATTTCCTTTTATTTTTTTAAGAAAGGTATAATGAATTAAAATCAGACAGATATATATATAATATATTATCCAATAAAAAGTTATTCAAATATTTGAGAGTATTGTATAAATTGCAAAATATGGAACGCACTTGAAATTCTAACTAATTAATTAAGAAACTTTTTTCCGTGCTTATTCAGTTTATATAATTTTTTTTAATAATGTAAAATAGATGACGCAATATCAAAATACATCAATATATCCGAATTTGACTTTTTGTGGGTTGACACATTATTGCTTATCAGCATTCAAAAGTTACTCAGTAAAATAAAATATAGTTTCAAGTATCTTCAATCAATTAAAAAATTAAATTTAGTATTTTTATAAAACAAAACAAAACCTTCTTGACTCGCCCTCCGAAATCTCCTATACCAACCCATATTATCCAAGAAAATCTAGATAAATTGCCATCTACCCTACGATAAAGGCACATCCGATACCATCACACACATACTCTCGTCATTACATGTGCCAAGGCATCACCATTCTATCAAAATATAAACAATTATTTACAATTTATGGCATCATAATACATAATAAACCAAAGCCAACTAAACTCATTGTTTACTTCAGCTCAGATCTAAACAATAAACACTAATCCCACTAAATATTCATAAACAAGATACAATCGCAAATCCTTGATATTTAAATGCATATCAATCTCATCTATTGGCGGACAGACAGACAGACCAAGCCTGGTTTATCGAAAATGGCAACTGTCAGCTATCGTACAACAGTTGAATGCGCAATGTTCACACTCAATTACATAAGGCGACGAATTAAATAACTCATTAACTGCATTTGTGCATCGCATGACAATAAAATATCCCGTTATATTGAACTGCCGTAAAATAAATAAAATTGGGCTCATTTGGACGCGGTCTTTGTTTGGTTCTTTGTTTAACTTTTTCTTTATTTAATTTCTTCTGTCAAGTTTAAGCGTCTGTTTAATTTAGTCGATAAAAAACTATATCTTCTAAACAATACGCAAAATCGTTGCCAATAACATAATATTTGGACTTTTACACTTAGTTGTTTCACCGGTTCCTGGTAAAGTTTTGAATGGTTATCCGACATGTATAGATATCGTATAGTTTCATTATCGAACTCCGCGGTAAATTAACTTATAAATAAATTTCGGATTTATAATTTGACGAAACGGCAACTTTCCCTTTAAACGTTTCAATACACGATCCTAATTTTTCTTTGCTTAAAAATTTATCCATAATATATTTTTATCCGCGACCTTTAAAACCCAAAAGTGTAGTTTATTATATATAGGGTTATTTTAGAATCTATCCTATCCATTTTAAATTTAAATTTGGAACGCCCGCCTATAATTTTAATATAGTTTGAAAAAATGTGTCATTAATTCGAAAGGCCACTAATAAAAATATAAATAGTCCCGTCAATAATGACAGCATTTCATTAATGTTCAATCAAAAATGTCAAAAAATCATTATTTATTGTTTTATACATTACATTTTATACATAACATTTCAAAGATTCAGGACGAATTTCAAGAATATTACCTATTATAATCTATTACATACAATGTGTAATTATTAAGAGGATGTTATGGTGGCCTTCCCATTGTGAAGGCTTAATTACTGTGCCCTATGGTCATAATTACTATGTAATTATTGTTCACAAAGTATTAAAGGATTTCTTTTCTATATAACGTATCCTATTGCTGTATTAAGATTACCCCATTTAAATGAATTCTGCGTGTATTTTTTATAATAATTTCGTATGTATAATATAATTAAATGTATCGCTACGATATTCCAAAACAATAAGCTTGTATTATACTCAAATATATTTTTAATATAGAAATTTGTAATCATCAATTACAACCATATTCTTGATCTACTCTCAACTCATTAAAAAAATATTAAAAATAATATCTTAACAATTAGTACGAACAAAAAGATATTAGTTATTCTTCACTACTTAGTATTTCCCCTTAACCATTAACATTGAAGATAAAACTCCAGGAAACCATGTGATTTCAGGAAATCAATTACAGTTAGGGAAACTTGCCTCATTTCAGGAATAAAGTTATGCGCTTGTAAACGCATCAACAAATCAGTGTCATCCGACAAGACACAAAACCACAGTAATTTATTAATAAATACGATATCCGTGCAAATTAAAGGGAATCCCTAATTAAATAGCTATATATAAATTTCCGTTTTCCTCTTATTTACGTATATATTGGAAGTAACACAATGTAATGTATCAATCTCTTGTCAGAATTTACGGCGAGTATGGTGTGATCGGCGCTCCGTGATATTCGGAAGATGACAACGGAACCATCCGCAGTGAACCATGGCTCCGGACGCGGAGGACTGCGAAGAGGTTCGATTTAGATGACATTTTAACAATATTATTACCTGATAAAAAAATTACGTAGAATATTTTAGGACATAATTTTTATTATACTCAACGAAAATTATAGCTCCAAGGCGCCAGTGCGTCAAGTACTTGACTGTATAATTTTATATAAAAATAGGTACAAACAAAAATATAAATATAAAAACAAAAACTTTGCATTACGGCTGACATGATATTCTTCTACTTAATACGAATGTGTATAAGCGGTCCTTTAAACATTTTTTAAAACCTTTAAAAATACTGATTGAAATTATTATAATTAATTATAAAAGGCAACGTCTATCGCTTAATTTTAAACTCTTTTATTTCAATAAATTATGACAAATAGTATAGCTCAATAAAAAACACAAAGTTACGCTTATCTCGTCAAAAAATAGGTTATCTATCATAGTGATACCTAGACTGATAGCACAGCAGGGCTAGTCCTCAGCTATTAAACAAACAATAGATAAAACTATTTTCCTAAATACGTGACATATTATACGTATTTGCTTGTTTCAGGTGGAGCGGCTGAATGGGGACTATCAAGAAGAACAAGTACACCAGGGCAGGAGGATCCTACCCGACGAGCCGCCGCCAGCGCAGGCCTGGACAGAGAACGAGGAGTTGGGGCCAGGGAACGATAGCAGAACCAACAGCCCCGGGGAAAACCGGAGGCTCCTTGGAAATAAACCAGTACAGAAACCGAACTCTCGCCTCCAAGCTGGTCTCACGTTAGGAGTTTGGGGTGTGTCTAAGAAACAGTCGAAATGCACGCCAACTTTGAAAAATGGGAAGCCACAAGCGAAAACGAAATTCCAGAAACGAAAGGAGAAGCTGATAGAAGCGTTGAGGCTACCTTACTTCATCATCACCATGTTGTATATCATTGTAAGTTATAGCCATTTCATATTAGCTGATTTCGAAATAATGCTAAATGTTTTGTTGACTGTCATTTCTTATTTTTTAAAATGTAATTGAAGAACTTTTGTGCTAAAAAAACGTTCTTATTTTAACACTATTTAAATTTATGTACTTTTATTTCATAAACACACTTAACTTTAATTGAAATTAGGTTTTAATTTATATAATTGTTATTTTTTTGTTGTTGTTGCAGGGATTGTTTCACTTCTTTGGTCCAGAGGAATGGCGGTCGAAATTAGAATGGGCTCCCGGAGCATGGTGGCGTGAGCCTTGGCGGCTAATCACGTATGGACTTTTGCACGCTGGCGCCGCGCATCTTGCCTTAAACGCCTTAGTTGCTTTAGCAGTAAGTTTATCTCCATTTACCATAATTATTTTTGATGACAGATCTTATGAATGTGTCAATAAGAACATAAAATTATATTCTATAGCTATAGCTAGACTGCTAATCTCATTGAGAATTCGAAAAAGAGTAAAAATACTTATTTTTTAAATTCTAATTTTTTATATTTTTATGACAACCATATAGGTTAGTTTACATTAGTTTACATTTGTCTTTCATAGGTCGGTTGGCGACTTGAACACGAGCAAGGCTGGTCGCGGGTGGGAGTAATATGGCTCGGGGGCGTAGCGGCGGGCGCGCTCGGAGCGGGCGCGCTGCAGCCGCGCGTGCACGTCGTTGGCGCCTCCGCTGCTGTGTACGCACTGCTAACAGCACATATTCCTAATGTGTGCCTTAGGTATGTTCACCTTTCTCTGATCTTATCAACATACTTTATAAAGTATTTTATATAAATCAATACAACACAAATCGATTTTTTCATATATTTTACATATAAGATAAAAAATAGTGAACGAACATTTAATTTGTATTAATGAAATCATTTTTGTTTCAGATTCGGTCATATACCACTATGGTGGTTCCGTCCGCTGAGTGTGCTAGTGTTAGGGGCGTCGGAAGGCTGCTGGGCGCTCATGCGAACACCCGACCCACACGTCGCGTATAACGTGGCGTGGGCCGCGCACGCGCTAGGCGCCGCGGTCGGCATACCATTGGGTTTTGTCGTCTTTAAAGGTAACTAAATTTTAAGTACTGCAAACATATTAAAATTTAAAAGATACCTAGTATTTACTATTTCAACATTAATGAATAGTTAAATGCATACGTCCAGGTTTAGTTCAGGACTTAAAATTTTTTAACTACTAAAATTGACACACTTTTCTTTCTTTTAACAAAAAAAAAAAAAAAAACATTCTTTATTTGTTTCTTCTATTTCAGGTGAAAATTCTTCAAAACCGATCATCGTGGCTTGTCGCATAGCGTCCAGCATCGTTCTAGCTGTAGGAGTTGTAGCTGTGATCACCTACTATGTGTTCTGGTACGACGTGGACCACTTCACTTGATACAGAAGCAGACTGCGGTCTTACAGGAATCGCTATTGAGAACATTGACTATCATCGTGTCGAGAGGATTTGAAATCTCATTGCTCTAGAAGTATACGTTTGAAACGCGACTTTAAAAAAGCTTAATAATAACCAGGGATTGATGGCCGGAGAATGGTGCTTTTAAAGTCAAGGTAACCAAAGAACTTCCAGAAATGGTTAAAGCTAATACTAGTCATAATAATCTATATAACAATGAAACTTGTTTAAAGATTAACGAATTTACAGTTTTGTAATAATTATTTAGAGTACAAAAAAGTGTTCATTCTTTAAATTCGTTGGCCGGATTACGAGAATAAAATGATCACAAAAATATGATGCGCACAAAAGTCTTCCGACCAATGAGAGAAAAATTGATGAATTGACTGGATCTTGTTAAGAAACATTAAAAAATTATGTACTTACTATTTAACACGAATCAAATCGATTTTAATAATATGTAGGCTAATATTTTAGAAAAAATATAATAACAATGATTGAGACTAATGAAATTAAATTGTGCGTTAATAATTAATAGGCATTGATACTCCGACGATTTCTATGAAATCGATAACTCTGTTTTGTATCAAAACACTATTTTATTGATTAAGAGTGTAATTGTATAGATATGACCATTTCATTGCATTTCACAAGCTAGGAATTGTTTAAGTATCTTCTCGATACTAAATATGTACATAATCTTATATTTTGTAAAAAATACTGTTACTGTTCTTTTGAAATTGTAGTAGAAAAATATGGTTTTGATAAAATCCTAAGTTTAGTTTATCCAAAGAGATTATTGTCTAGTCATCGACAATTGTTATGATGCGGATTTTGGTATTCATATTCTAAAACTGTTGTCACTCGATGGCACATTGTTAAGTATCATATGTTGCACTTTTTCCTGCATATCATTTTTTTTTTATCGAAATTATGTCAAAAGTGTAAATAGTAGTTGTTAAAGTTATCTATGAAACCAAATTGATCTACATGTGGTTCAAAGTTTTGATAAAACGCAAAATCCTCCAAAAGTGTTCGTTAGGCTAGAGTTATCTAAATTTTAAAATTTACAAAAAACGTTACAATTTTTATATTAAAATTGTTTTTAAAAAATGTCATATCTTTCTTGTGATGTTTGCGTGTTGGAAGCGTTATGTGATTGATCGTTAATAAACTGTCTTTTTTAATTAAAAATGTTTATTATTCATATTTTACTTTTCATCACCTTCAATTAATTATATCGATCAATTAAAATATTTTGATTAGTAGTTTTTATTGTATCTATACTAGATGGCTAATAATAATTTATTAAAATAGTTTATACTATTGAGGCAAGTTTGTTTTTAAAATGTTCAAAGTAACTATCGATCTTGTCACGGTTAAAATCAAGTTCAATTTTATGACTATCTGAGATCAAAGCCGACGGCAGTTAACGGTTACTTTTAGCGGTATAAATACTTTACTAGTTAAAATAATCTTATGTTATACTT
This sequence comes from Hypolimnas misippus, assembly GCA_037950945.1. Classification (NCBI taxonomy): domain Eukaryota; kingdom Metazoa; phylum Arthropoda; class Insecta; order Lepidoptera; family Nymphalidae; genus Hypolimnas; species Hypolimnas misippus. The sequence continues at coordinate 284,434 of JBBEEQ010000024.1, forward strand.
AATCTAATGATCACACTCACAAACACACTCTGTACATTAAATTGATTTAGAATTATTCACTTGAAAACTTAGCACGACTCATCAGTTCAATTGCTCCAACATTCCAAGTTTTAGTATTTCTCGGTTGAATTTTTTCAGTCTATTTCAATCATTTCACAGGAATTCCAAAGTATTCTCTCAGCAATTCAGAGAACGGCATTGGACACCGAGTTCTGTACACTTACACTCTTGACACGGTGATGATAATTCAGCTATAATCCTACCGACACGATACATGCGCCCGTAAATATTGCACCCGGCTAATTTAGGCAAACCTAAGTTCAACCCCGGTATGTAGTTGTGAGTCGACGGTCGCACTTCAACAGATTGTCCAGCAAAGCCTTCTTTACTAGTAATTTCAAGTAATTTTGTAGTAAGTGGCCTAGAAGTTGTTTTTGACGTGGTGATTATCTTACGTGTTGTAGAATATGGGATTGGTTTAAAAGACACCGGTCTTTGGGTTGTCTTTCTAATTGCATTCGATTCTCCGAGTAATAAATGATCGATTCTGTTAACTGGTGTCTGAGGGTATATCTTCTTTGGAGGTATGATTGGGAAGCGATGAGTAACAGGCACAAAAGTATCAATAAGCGTAGTTGTTAATTTCTTTTTAGTTGTGGTGGTGGGGCTATTTGTGTAATATTTTGGTGGTATTCTTGTAACAGTTGTTTTTCGTGTGGGTGGGGCAGTTGATGTAGTCTCATATGTTTCGCTAAGCAATAATTGTAGCACACTACCTAATGAAAACCCTTCTTCTTCATCTTCATCTTCGTATTCTATGGAATGATTGCTAGTTTCTATAATATCTTTATCTAATTTTTCGGTGGTTGGCTCGAAAGCATTTGGCGCTTTAGTGGAAATCGATATTGTTGAATTATTCAGGTCTGTACTTGTAATTGATTCTTTCTTTGCTGTATCATTTGAGATATGTTCATTTTCAGAATCTTTGAATGTGGATGTATTAATTGTACTTGCAGTAGTTGTACTTTGTGTGATAGGTACGAAATCTTTCTTATCATTTAATGGAATCTTTGTCTCATTCAACGTAAGTGCAAATCTTTTCGTTGACAAAAATGGGGCCACAGTGGTTTGGTTAACTGGAAAAAGATAGTAGTTTAATTAAAATACAATAATTAATAATTATTACATTTAAAACCAAAATAATATTTACATATTACATATAAACCATTATAAAATCACTGTATTTATATAAAAAATGGTCTAATTAATGCATGCAATTAATTTTCCTTGTTTAGCTATGGGGATACGCGATATATATAAATATACACAAGTTTTTATCTGTGTATTTAAAAAACTAATAATAATATACAAACTTTATATAATCCGACGAAAACCAGATTCGCTCACTAATATGTATAAATTAATTTAAAAAATATTAGCATCTGTCGTATAAAAATATAATTCTTGTAACCATATACAGTAGTTACATTAGTCACACTTACATTGATCACAAACTAGTTCTCCGCAGCATAAATCAGATGTGCTTAGGCTAGCAGCGCGTCGCTTGCAACCCGGTGGTGTGTTGCACATTCGAGGAGAGCAGTGCAGTTCGCCCCAAGCGCACGAGCACACCGAACAAGCAATAGATATTGATTCACCTTCAGAAATGCGTCTGCCATCGCTTGATACACATTCATCTGAAACCCATCAAAAATAACAATCAAGTAACAACATTTTCATGAAAATAATAAAAATGCATATCCAAAGTTATACCTTTCGGTTCCAATTGCATTGAAGTTGTTAAATGGGGCAAGATAGGTGCTGGCGTGCTTTGATAGACGGAGTAATACTCGTCTATTCCTACGTCTTTCGGTACAAAACCTCCTAAAATATATAAATTTAGTAAATTAAGTGATGTAAATATAAAACATAAAAATCAAATAGCGAATTTTATCAGAGATAACCTTCAGTCTCAACTGGTGGTGAGAACAAATTAACATCTGGAGTTTCTATATCAAACTTATCGCTTATGATGGCCGATTTGCTTTCAATGTCATGATTTATTTTCGACGAACTTCCCATAGATGCTGTTACAGTATACTCGTGTACTTGAGCTGGTTCGTCGTTAGTAATACTGGGATATTGTATATTTTCAGAATCCACTTCTTGTGATAAACTAGGATACTGTTTTTCCACTTTCTTAGATACAAATATTGGGTATTGCGTCGGCTTATATATATCTTCTTTTCGCATTGCATACAATGTTTGATCCGTCTCCTTATTAGGGTAATATACAGGAAATTTATCTTCACTATCCAGTAAAGAATAATCAACACTCTCTTTTGATGATACTTCATCATCGACAACCGCATCAGCTGCTACAAAGGGAATAATTCTGAAATTACACATTAACTTATATTAACTTATAAATAAACATAAGATATAACTAAGAAAAAATATTTACTTTAAATTCGGCAATGATGGGGGTAATGTAGGCTCGGTGTAGTCGTAATCCATTTCTTCTTTCTTTACTTTAGACATGTTGGCAACACCGAGCATCGCAGGTGGTACTGTTTTAGGACGAACTGTTGATAATGTCGTTGTTTTTGTAGTTGTGTGAGTAGTATTTGTTCTCAGAGAGCTGGTTACATTAATAGTGAAAGTTTCATTGTCATCAAAGTCATTATTGTAGTTTTTATTTGTTATTATATCAATAGGCGAGTAAGTTTGATTTTCAATATTATCAATGAATGGTATGCGAGGCTGAGCTTCATTTTTAATCCATATAGTATCATCGTCATTTGATACGTTTAATAGTAACGACGTTGAAGACAGTTCCGCTGTGCAATTAATAGTACCATTTATAATTATTTTCACTGATCCCTCAGGTTGTGTTGTAGTTTCTAGATAATCATCGTCTGTTGTGTAATCAGTGTTGGAAATTGTTGATATTTCGTTAACAGTTTGCGTAGTCTGCTCTATATCTAAAGTTGTTAAACTACTTTTATCTTGTTTTGACTTAGAATTACTGTTCAAAGGCTCTTCAAGGTTCTTCTTAGTTATCATAGTTGTGAATGGTTCAGATTTAGTAACGGTTACTGCTGATGTACTTTTATCAGTAGTCACTTCCTTGATTGTAGTTTCTCGCTTCGTCGACTTCGATGAGTGGAACGATCGCACTTCTTCTTTTAAAGGAATTAATATATCCATTCGTAGAATATTTGGATTTTGTATTTTCGTACCTAAAAATATAATGGAATTGTTACATAATTTTTTTATTACACTAAAATTCAATCGAGAAACACTACTTATGTTTCTCGATTGAATTAGAAGTTTGTTTTATAATTAAATAAATTAGTTAAATTTTACCATTTTTATGACCACATTGATATTGATGAGGACAGCACTGCCCTGGCTGAACCAATGGTGTGCATCCTTGCAAAGTTGGAGCACATGATAAATGCTGGCAACGAATAGATCCTCGTAGACAAAAGCATTGAATACACTCAGCCGCGGTTTCCGCAGACTTTACTCGTTCTCCTTCGAATGCCCACTTTCCTTCAGGAGTTATGCAATCTGCAATCATTAATATCAAATATTATAATTTGACCAAAACCAAAGAGAAAATTTTAATACACTGAAAATTTAACCAAGTTCGTGGCGATTACCTCGAACAAACAAATAGACAAACAAAAATTTTAAAAATTGTTTTATGTAAGTACCGAGTATACTTTTATAAATATTTAGTTAAAAGCTATTAATTTGAAATTACAAACAGACCCTTCAAATTTATTTATTTGTACAGATGAACACATTAATAAAATTAAGAACTAAGGCTATATTCTCAAAATATCATGAAGATAATCTAGCTCACCGTGTGGGTTTTTTTCACTCGGAGGTTTAGTAATAACATGCTCGCAGTAATAACGTTGCGGACAGCAGGCACCAGCTGCTGGACGAGCTTGGCAGCCAGGTGGTGGAGGCAGGCAGACTGGTTTTACGCAGCGCCTCGTTCCTCCCAAGCAGAAGCATTGCTCGCAGGCTGTGCTCGAACTCATCGCTGATCCTGCTGCGTAAACTGTCCCCCCCTCCACGCAAGCTGGAAAAACTCATGAGTCAATTAATTATTAGTTAAACGCATTTATAAAAAATATATATGTTTTCAATTTAATGGCATACCATGTCCAATTGATGAGGGGGTCTCGATCTCTGTATCGTCAAGTCTAGCTGACGCTCCATACTCCAAATGTTTGACACCGTCTGCAACAATAGTGCGTAGATTAATTTTCTTATTATTGTATTCTACACAATCAAATCGAAATAAAGGTTACTAAAATAGGCTTTTTAAAACTTTTTCGAATCATCAATCAATCATTCGAATCTATATAATGCTACCACTAGTTTCTACCTAACAACCCCGGCGAAAATCTCGTTAGCTGTATTTTTAAATGGAATTCAGTAGATAGTATATTTCTTATACCAGTGTTATTTTTGTATCCTTCTAGTAAACCAATTCATATTAGTTTGAAGTATTACAAATAACCTCATTATATCGTTTTAAACTGAAATATATTATATTATTTTAATTTCCATTTTAACCTTATTGTTGCTCACAAATAACTTACCAGGACATTTCAGCTCGGGGCAGCACTCGCCCCTCTGATGAACTATGTGACAACGCGGCGGAGGTTCAGGCAGTGGTGCGCATGCGCGGCGGCGGCAAGACAACGCGCCGTGCGCGCACACACACGCTAAACACGCCTCGCGTGTGCGCACCGTCGAGCCTCCCGCGTACCATCGCCCTTCGTACATGCATCCTGCTGTCTCTGACTTATCTGAACAACGAAAAAGAATTACAAAATGTAATAGGACCACATTCTCAAAAGCTATTTATATATGTATAAATTTATATATGAAAATCGTGTTATATCTGTATATATAATATGAAAATACATTTTAAAGGTACGTTAAATGAGGTGAAATTTGAGAATGTAACCAATAAATGATAATTAGAAGTGATGAAAATTAATAAAAAATAATTCCCACTTTTTTTATACAGGCGCACCTGAGTCGATACAAATCTCATAATAGGTACTTATATTAAAAGACATTTTTTTTATATTTTGTATAAAAATGGGGGCAAACGAGGAGAGAGTTCCACCTGATATTAAGTGATTGCTGTCGTCCACGGATATCTGGTACATTAGAGCAAGTTGCGGGAGCGTTGCCGGGCTCTGGGCAAAATATGTTTATAGCTTGAAAAACCTTGAATTATAGCGCTCAGGGAAAATCTCAGGAAGAAAATCATGCCACAACCTGCTCGTGCTAACAATATCGTGAATACTACTCCATTTTGTTGTCTTGTATTATGACACTTTTTCTTTTTGTATAGTTTAACGTGACATATTGTGTATGAAACATGAATATTCTTTGTCAGATTGAAATGAAGATCGAGCGGCCTTCATGTTTTAATACAGCACAGCAATTAAACAGTATTTAAATTGATTTCGTTCTTAATGGCGAAGGAAAATATCGTGAGGAAACGGGGACAGGAGACAATCTCATGAATTCCGTCGATCCGTCGTTGAACATCGTAATTGATTAAGCTCCTATCCTTCTTCTTAATAGGAGAGGAAGCCCGTTACCCTTCAGGGGGATATTACAGGCTGTGACTATACTTGTATGAAACTTAATTATATTGTACTTACCTAAAAATCCTTTACTTCTGCGACTAACTCTAACACTATCTCCATAACTTTCTGAAATGCAATATTTATTACATTAAAAGTTTTGTATGAGTGTTGAAAACTATACATTTAATAGGAATCGATACCCGTGTGTTAAGGATAAGCGCCATACCGATATAGGGATATGTATATTTGCATCGTGTATAGAAATAATTTAATGAGTTACATTCGCATTCATTTGATATAAGGGGCCTATTAACGTATGCTTCAATTTTTTTGTTTATATGATACCTTAATATTAAATATCATATAAATGTTTATCAGTTAAGTTGTACTCAAGGTTATTACATACGAATATGCATAAAAAGCAAACAATAGCATAATAGTCGGAGCGGCTTCTACACTAAAAAGCATCTTTTCGTAATCAACATTATTTTTAATTAATTAATTTCAAATTTATTTGTTCGCCCTAGACGTTATACGCGACCGCAGATTAAGATAATAATCCGAAAGATTTTTTATTTACAAATATTGCAATTGAATTAGTTGACACGACTCGAGCGCCACTATATTAAAATGGTTGAAATAATACGGAAAATGCAACGTCACGACCATAATACCCCTGGGTACGGGTTGTGTTGTAGATAATAATTTTCGATTTCTTAACTAATCCATAGTAATATTATAAAGACGTAAAATTTGTTTGATTTTTCTCACCGTAATAACCCTTCAAGTCTATTGTCAAATACTACCGCTAGTAAAGTATATAACGTTTTGATAGTTAAAGCAAACGCTTTAGTACAAAAGAATGAGCAATAGTTTTCAAATCTTCAACTTTAATTAACCTCAGATTAATGGATCATATCAGGTCCAAAAAAACATTAAATTAAACACGCATGTATACAGAAGATAGGGAAAAAAATTATATAAAGAATATTAAATCCCAGTAAATTAATAGTGCGTCCATGTGAAAGTATGCGGCCCTCTGTCGGACCGTCACAACACTAACAAGGGGCAAAAACTGGCGCCAGCGACCTGGCGTCTGCGGTATTCCTGCAGGTACTCTGTGAACTAAGTAATTACTGTATACTGTAGCCTTCCACGCATTTCCGCCCTCGCGGCGTCGATGCGACATAATTAAAGTCACTTAGGTAATAGATAATTGCTTATTATTGTTTTTATACTAATTATACTGGTCTCTGTTTAAACTGCTAGGTACACCAGCTGTTTAAACTTGTGTAGAGACCACTTCTCCCAGATAACATATAGGCTAGGGATTGTAACCCCTAATTAACTCTCCTAGAAGTCATATTCTAAAAAACGCCAATTTCTTTCTAGTCAGTATCCTTTCTCAGTAGATACTATCAACACAGACTGTGCTCGAGATTTATCTGTGACGATAAACAGGTAAATTAAATGACTTGATCTGAGTGATTTTACTTTTTAAATTTTTCAAACTAAGTCAATAAAAGTACTTAAATCTCGCGTCAAGTTTTTGTATGATATAGATTGTGTAATTACGTTATAAGATGATATTAAAACTTTTTAAGAAAAAGTTATTTTATTATATTTAGTGCGTTTAAATAATATGAACGCGCGTTTAAATAAAACTTTTTTTTTACTTTTAATTTATAGTATTATATTGTAGACTGTTATTGTTAGGCAATGACTGAACAATAATTATAAAACATATTTCAGATATAATGTCTAAGAAAAATAAAGAAAGAGTACATTAAGTCTTTATCATCAAACTACCTACAAAAACTTAAAACGTGACCACAATAACAAAAAAATATTCAATACTTCGAGATAATAAAACAATTAAAATACTCGACTCAGATCCGTTAAAATTAATGTAATTTCGTCAATATCACGTTAAACGCTACATATTTTTAATCTATAATTCATTTAATTCAGCCCTAAAAACTAACTTAACCTAATATTACCCCTAAAAATACACTAACTAAAATACCTATATCATATAAATAGCTAAAGTAAAAATCTCCACCGAACCATGTAACAAAATCTCTTCGCAAATCATATAATATACCCTACAGCCTCAGGAATCGGGATTATATTGCAAATACTAGTCAATCAAGTGCCAGGCCGTGAGAATACAAGCCTTGAATGGATCGCTAGGAATACCTGGCTATTTTATTATCATTTCCTCTAACACCCTATCGCGAACCAATACGATTCACAATACCTTCGTGAGGTTACTAACGAGTAACAGTACTGTACCCTGATCTCGGCCCATTGACCAACGCCATATCGCCGGTACTGTATGATTTTTAAGATCGAGTTTGTTTACACCGACGCCTAGAGTTCAATATACTTGTGAAACGGATGATTCTTACTTTATTTAAACAGCCAAATGTACAAAACTTATCTGTATGGATGATCTCTACAAGTTTCGCTGTGAATACGAATATATAAAATGCTTTAAAGGGAAATATTTGCTATTTTATATATTAAAAATAATGTTTGTTTGTTTAACGTTTATGGATAAAGATAGAAGAATGATCGAACCTATTATTAATCCATTCGTTTGAAGAAGTATCCATCTTTTCTTTTCTATTTTAATAACAGGTATACCAAATTCAAAGTATATTAGTATTATAAAAAGGTTATTCTATTTTTTATTTTCTATTGTTTTCATATTGCAAAATGTGGAACACAAATTTAAATATTCGAAATATTAAATTAAGAAACTTTTTTCTGTATTTATTTAGTTTAGATGACTAGAAATATTGTTTAATTAATAAGTACGTAACATATTATCTGCATTTTTATTATCAGAATACATCAATATATCCGTATTTGACTTTTGTGGTAATTATAGATTCTGATAAACAATAATGTGTGGGACATTATTGCTTAACAGAATCTATATAATACAAAAGACAACGTTTTTTTTAAAGTAATATAACAATGGAGTTTATTAGTATTTACCTTTTATATCAACATAATTGTATCTGTCTAAAAACGAATTCTACTAATTAACTAAAATTAAGTTTAACTTTCGAAACAGAGAAACTGAAAATAATTTAGTGTTTATAATTAATATTTTCGTACGCGATGTAAAACCAGGTGAAAATAATGAAATCATATTTAACGACCTCAATGAATCTTCTCGTTACATTCACACAGTTTTCGAGCGATCTCGAAGAATTTTAAACAATCGTTCATTTTGAAGTTCACACTAACCATATAATTATATACTTCTCACATGTTTAACGTAAAAAGAAACTATATATAATGCTGTTTTAAAAAAGGAACCGACATCAAAAGCAAAATACCTAATTTCCTTCACTTGATTGACATACTCCCGTTATTATTTTAATTTTAAAAGTTAACTACAGAACCCGTTTGGATAAATAATATATATTAGAAGAAATATAGAAAACATATACTCTATGAATTGAGACCCCTTTTTTTGAAGTCTGTTAAAAATCATGTGTTTTCGATATTTTTTCTTGAAAAGTGAGATATGGAAAACTTAACTTGAAGATTTTTATCAAAACAACAAAGTCAAAATATAATTGAATGAATTATACTTTTCAAGCAGTTTTGAATCATTAATATATAAAGTATTTATATCCTACTACGACGAATCCCAAAAGGAGTGTTATGTGTTTGAAAAATTTAAGTTTATTTCATGAGGAAGGCTCTAGGCTATATGACATCACGCTACGACTCATAGGAGCGACAAAGTAACCATAAACGCGAGTGAAACCGGTTGGAACTGCTAGTTAAGTCATAAGTTTGGCGCGAGTGTCTCTTGTTACCTTAAATTCTAAAAATCAAAATTCTTGACCAAAAAACAACTAGCCACATTAATTAAAGGAAAGGAAAACACTTTCATATTTATTAAAGAACATAAAATAATTTATTTTGCTGTGTTAAAATGTAGTATAAATTATAATAATATAACCTCAAAACCTAATTACACTTAATTATGCTTTAAATAAATTATAATAGTAACGTACGAAACAATAGCGGATCTCATAGTTTTTGTGCTGCTCTGTGAGGCCACGAGAACGATCAGCCTTCCGTCCGTCTTCATGACCGTCAAATTTTTTTCTAATCGTAGATGGATTTTGGAAAATCATGTAAAAATATGGAGTAAAAAATCTAATTCATTTCTTTGTTCCTATTAATAATAAAAAAAACTTTTTAACCCAAAAAAAAATAAATTGCCAAAAAACTGAAAAGCGAAACAAAAATACTTTATTCATCAACATTTTGTTAGGTGCCAATAACACGTAAAATATTTAAAGAACGATAAATTAAAAAACTTGTTAAACTTTTCACTCAATCGCATGAATGACAACGCATAAGATACGAAATAACATAAAATATATATTAGATATAAAATGTACTGTTTTAGCCAATTATCAGTTGTAGTCTGGCAAATCCGTCGAGCGTTTTATTCTTTAACTTTTCGTTTATTATATTTCTACCCTCAATATTTATAAGAATAGTATAAGTCGTCGCGCCGCCATTAGGTGTAGACCGTTGTTCCTAGTTAACCTAAATCTGAGCGACTAAGTGATACGCCTGCCGCGTGTGTGACTTTCGTGATTTTAGCCTAATTTATAAACTATATAAACAAGAAATATTGTGTGTGTTGTTGAAGCTGTAACAGCAGTAAAGTACCCTACTTTATTCTTACACATTAACTGACGAAATAATGAATTATTATAGACCTAATAACAATTTAAGATTATTAAACAATTTTTGTACTAAAATTAAACTTATGGAAACAATAAATCATTATGTAAAAAGAACTATGCCAATAACTACAGATGACGTTACGGTCGCTTAATTTCGACTGTTAATACTACTGAGTGTTGCAATCAGATACAAAGCGAAAAATCGTAAAGAATTGTGTTTAAAATCATAAATTATTTCAATGTAAATTCTATGGTAATAAAATCATGTTTCCGCCCGCATGCGTCTTCGAACACGTCACATAGACTATAGTAGAATATAACTGAAGCCGTACAAGAAAAAGTAAAAGTATCCAAATACGACGAAAATCGATAGAAATAATAGTAAATGCTAATAAATGTATATATTTTTGTATACATTAACAGAACAATGTATATCTTTTTTTATTTTTTGGCACCACATTTTATAATAGCCTATAACCAGAGGACAATAAAAATGCTTCTAACGAGGGTGTACTTTCAAGATGGTCCCATTGTCATCAAGTCAAAATCTAATGCTGGGTTCTTGGAGAAATCGAGGACATTCTTTGAATATAATAAAATATATTAAGTTAATAACACGGGAAACGTTCTACTTGCCACCGACTTCGAATGTTTTACTTGGCAGCTTGTAGAAAATATTTATTTTTTGTACCTATGAAATTCATTTTCGAGTCGGTTTATTTTTATTTTTATTTCTTTTTAATGATTTGGATTACATAATAAATCTTAGGCGGGTATTACACTTATAGCTGTATAAAAATGTATACTCTCGCAAGTGATATAAAACAACTCTATAACCGCTACCCATGTGCGTTACGTTCAATTCAATTCAATTTTTGTTTTGATGGCTTTTAGTTGTGCCATATGAGCACATATTATTTCGCCAATGTCACGTAGGATGGAGAAGACACGAAGGAGATTGTTCGGTGCGGTCGAGAATACAATCACGATCAAATTTTGAAGACTATACAAATAGTAGACTTTTCTTTGTTAGACCTTAACCTAGAACAACACAAATATATGTATATATATAAACAAAACCCATACACCCGTTATTATTAATTTAAGGACGAATTGTGCGTTACGTTATGTGTGTGTCAATACATACATATGTCAATGACAATAAATTCTTTTTGGTGTGAAAGCAATAATAAACAATTTATGTAAATACTATGAAAGTAAGCGAACAAAACTTACAATTGTACTTTGCGTCTAACGTATAAATAGCAAACATATTATAAACACGATTATATAATGACTAGCGATCTGCCCCGGCTTTTCACGAGAACAATATAGTTTTTTACGACATCACATTACTATTTTCTAAAGATACATTATAAGGACACCTCCACACCATTTATAGAGCATGTATTTTAAATTTCAAGTCTCTTAGTTCAAAAACATAGGAATTCGAAACAAATTTCCAATCCCCGTTTTACTCCCATAGGGGAGGAGTTTCATAAAAACCGTTCTTAGCGGATGTCTACACCCTATAAAGATCTTACTATCAAATCACTTATCTAGCAAAAATTATCTAGCATTTCCCCACGGCTTCGTCTGCGATTTAGGAATTTGCTACCCAACGAACTTTCAACTCTCTTTTTAACCCCTTAGAGGATAAATTTTCGAAAATCCTTTCTTAGTGCATACTTACAATAAGTAAAGAGCGTTTGTGCTAAATTTCATATTACTAGACGCAGCGGTTTCAGCTGTGCGTTGATCGATCAGTCAGTGAATATATCGCCCAATGAGTTTTAGACGAATTCCGTCTAACCGACCGATTGGTATTTTAATAAAATCATTCACAGCTTCGAACTAATAATAAGTCTGATAAAGTAAGCAGTCCGTCCCTCTCTCGCATCGTTACTAATTCCGTCTGTCACTAAAAAAACTCGTTCAAAAAAGCTACATTACTAAACTACTCATAAAAAGTAAATAATTTGAACAAAAAAAAAAACCTAACGCTCTTCTCGTCAATGGCTTTATTTATCGCACAGGAAACGTGTTACTTATTTTAATATTCTTATTCCAATAATTTGTAAAGTAATCGGTAGATTCGTCTTGTCTACGTAAAATTATTTATTAAATAAATAATTTATTTCTTACAGATATAATGGATTCTCCATTGTAATTAACATCTCCTATAATACATTTACAGTTTTATAAGTTTGATAAGTTTGACTGTTATGTGTGTCTTTCTGTGGCACTGTAGATCCTAAACGGTTGAACTGAATCATTTAGGCGTGGAAACGTAACAAAAAGACATAGAGTAGCAGTAACAGCTGTAAATGTCCCACTGCTGGGCTAAGGCCTACTCTCCCATTAAAGAGGTTATAGAGCTTAATCCACCACGCTGCTCCACTGCGGGTTGGTGGGTATACATGTGTCAGAATTTCTCCTGGTACATGCAGGTTTCCTTTCTTTTCTTTCACCGCCTAGGTCGAGATGAATTCAAATACAAATTTAGCACTAGAAAACACGGCGGTGCTAGCCGGGGTTTGAACTCGCGATCATCGGTTGAGATCGACGCGTTCTAACCACTAGACCATCTCGGCTCTTTTAGAGTTACTCGCATATTTTTAATATCCATTATATGTAAAAATACATAAGTTTTGTTATTTTATCGAGATTTTGATGTCATTAAACTTAGCACATTACTAGCGAGCTTTTCTAGATGATCGGGAAAACCCGAACCGACTATTACATACATTAAAAACCGGATTGTATTGACAATCGCGTGTATAGGAGATTAATTACGGTGAGCTATCGCTATCGTAACACGATATATTTTAACAGTTGATTTCTGATTTTTGTACTTAAACGAAAAAAAGCAAATATCAAAATGAATCGCATTGCGAAAGCAAACCCTATCGCATATTTTCAAAATTTTAATAAAAAAATACTAGAAAAATAAAATATTACTAAGAGAGAATTTACTTTTATAGTATACGAATATTTAGAATAGATTTGTATATTTTCAGAAGTATAATATTCTATATACAATTTAAAAAGTAAATTTATTTGTTTGTAAGTTTACCTATATATAGAGAGTAACAACTGAAACTATTGATCCGATTTGAAACAAAAACTTCAAAGCATAGTCCGGTAATTGAGGAAGGTTACAGGCTATATTGCATCACACTGCGACTCATGGAAACAAAGTGGCGTCACGAGGAACAGCTAGTATTACACATAGACGAGATCACTAATATTACTAGCAGTAAAACTCGTGTGGGCGTGTCTGGTGCTCGCTGATCTGATAAAAAGATGAATATATTTATTGCATTGAAAGTGTGAAGAGTGGCTCACGAGTGAGTCACAAATATCTCTATGTATTAACACATGAAGTAAAAACGCGGACGGAGGAGTATGAAATTTCACACATTATAATTTATATAGAGAAGGAGCGATAAATGCTAATACTTTTTTTCTAATTATCTATAAAAATACATTAAGTCAAAAAAAGAACACATTACACACACTACTATGTATTTGACACACATACGTATATAAAATTTTCTGTTTATTGTTAAAGTCTGTGGTCTAATTAAGTATAGATTATCTGCAGTCAATCTTGAAATTGGATGAAAATTTAATGCACTACGATCGAATTCTGACAAGGCGACCACTAGTATTAATAAATCCACCAACAGAAAGATTACGGCTAGCCTAAAAGACGCTGTTCATGCAAAAAGAACAAGAGAACTTATTTTTTAGTACAAGTTTTATTTTGAACTAGCTGCCCCTCGCGTTTTCACTCGCGGTTACCGTTTACTCCTATAAGTAGCGTGATGTAATATAGTCCATTACCTTCATCAATAAATGAGCTAAGCAAGGCAAACATATTTTTCAAATCGGTCTAGTAGTTTCAGAGACTAACCAGAGTAAAGAGATTCTTTGTTAATTTACGCGGATGAAACACGTTGTAGATTTACACGACACGACGTCGCATCGTATCATATCACGAGGGGTCGTTGCGTCGTGGTATGTATATTTTCCTTTCAATACAATATAATGACTGCATGTAAAGCCACTGAAAAGCAAAACCTCCTTATGGAGTGTATTCACAACGTCGCTCTACAGCGGCGCGTTTAATAAGAATTAGAATATCGGTGGGGTGTTTTGCGTTCACGTTCATCGTTATTTCTACGTATCTTCTATAGTGACATCAATAGAAGCTAAAATGAGTGTTAATAAGGGTAAAACTAATGCAAAACTATTGTTATCAAATAACATTTTGACGGTTAAAACATAAAAGTTTGCGTTTTAATACAAAAATCAAAAATCAATTGTCATAATGTAGCATTTTTGATAGCTTAATTTTACACAATTAACTCTAAGGCGAGAATTTGCATGTCATATTCTTATAAGTGACATAAAACAACTCAGTAACCTGGTAACGATCACCTAGGTGAATTTACGCAAACTATGCCTGACAAAAATACACAGACAGTAAATCCTCTCAGGTGTAACTCAATGATAAACAACTATGAACGTCTGAGAGTAAAATTATAAGTGTAATTCTTGCCTAAGAAAAGAAAGCTATCAATATGTATTGTAATCAAAAGCAGACGTGTTTCCCATTACGACAGCCTATTATTAAGTTAACATTCGGTATTCTGGTTGAGTATAAATATTTGTAGTACTTGTCATTGAATAAACCATCCGTGGACTAGCTCTTATCACAAGGGAATAAGATTGAATTTAAGCCATTGTTAGTCAATACTCTTGATAGTAGAAATAGCGGTCAGCACATTTGCATAGATTAACGCCGCGGGTGGACTCAATAGACATAAAAAGCTATATAACTTACTGTCCACGTGAAAAGTATATCATAAAGTTTATAATTTAGTGCTATTTTATATAGAGTATAATAAAGAGACGGTTTAATCTATACAAATAATAAAATTTAAGTGTCTGTTTGTAATTTAAATTAACAGCTTTTAACTAAATACACAAGAAAGTATATACGGTCCTTACATCAAAAACACAATTTTTTTTTATTTTCTCTGTCTGTCTATTTGTTCTGGCTAATTTCTGAAATGGCTGGTCCGTTTTTGACGGGACTTTCACTCACACATATTAGCTATGTTAAACGTAATAACTACGTTAATTATATTAGTAAAGTATATTAGTAATAAAATTTTCCGCTTATAACGTTACTCATAAGTGGTAATTTTAAGTAGGGAAGGTAAACATTTTGTAAATATAATTTTTCCATAAATAAACGCGAGTGTAATCGTAGACGGTTCTGTTAATAAAATAGAAAAGATTTTTCATTATTACAGATAGTTTTTTAACCTATAGGTACAATTATGGAAGGTTTATCCAGTCTCCAAGAAAAATCGATTGATTTCTGTGAACTTCATTCTTGTATTGACTGTTTGTCTGTTGACTTGTTGTCATCTATACAAATAAATAAAATTAAAGTATCTGTCTGTTATGTCAAATTACCAGCTTTTAACTAAATGCAAGTGAAAGCATACACAGTACTTACATCAAGTAGACAATTTTTAAAATGATTGTCTGTCTGTCTGTTCTGGGAAATCTCTGAAACGACAGGACCAATTTTGACAGGACTTTCACTCACACATAGCTAATGTTTTAAGGAATAACTGAGACTACTTTCGCTTTAATGTTTTGAAATATTTTAATTATAAATTAAAAAAAGTATTTAAAAAATTGCAAAAACAAAATTGAAACCAATGAAATATTGAACAATATTCAAGCAGGGAAGGTAAACGTCATATAAATATAATTTTTTTTCGATTAACGCGGTCGAAACCGCGGAACACAGCTAGTCATCTATATAAAAAGTAAACGCATCTCTTCGGAACGGGTATATCTGTTTGACTTATTAGTTTTAGATGTGCTTGTAAGTGTCAGAGTGAGATTAGAAAGAAAATGTTTTAAAAAGGTAACGGAAAACTGAAAAAATTGGTTTTAAAAATCTTAATTAAAACTAGAACATCCCGTGTCGTACCGTAAAGAGACATTAACAGTCCTATTTTCTAAATAAGACTGTTCGAAGCCGGGGCTGGCATAAATATACATATGTATGCGCATAATATTTTGCACATAAACATTGTAAATTTTTTTGTGCTTCACAGTTCAATTTACTATAAAAACAGTCGGAGCCGATGAAACTCTTCAAAGAGTTCAAGCGCCGCAGTCTTTCCGCTCTAATGAGAATAATTACTGCTGAAACAATGGGCATTATTTATAAGCTCTTTACATTCTACGCGCGCTCGCACTGACCCCGCTTCATTGATAACTGCTTTTTTGATCTTCATAACATACCAGCTACCCCGCGCGACTTTACTCGAGCGTATGGCTTCACTTCTATTAGTCATAGCGTAATGAAATATAGCCTATCACCTATCTCAATAAACGCGCTGGCTAACGTAAAAGGAATTTTTCAAATTGGATCAATAGAGTCAAAAATTATTCCCAAAAAAAAAACTTATAAAAAAGTAAATTTTTAGTAGCTTATGCTAAAGGAGCAGGCTAGCTAGCAGAGTTTGCTTGTGTTAAAGGTTTAACGGAGCTTCAATTATTAAGGATTTTCATATTTTATAGTTGAAATCTTAACTATTATCTGCAATCTCCATAACTGCCTATTTTATTTATTTACATTTATTTATGTAAATTATTTTTGTGCTAAGTTATATTTTGATACTGTGTTTTAATTAAAATATACACATTTTATTTTAAGAACCAAAATATTATTAATTATTTTAATGCGATACGAGAACTATAATTATAACTGAACTATAATATAATAATAGTTGATAACATACCATAACAGTACATGAAAAGAATACAGTTTTCCTCTGTACTTCAAGACATTTCCCTTAGAATTAAATTATTCCCCATCCCGTTAAAGTGATATTAGCTTGAAACAATGAACTGTATTCCCACAATTATAGCTTAATGAAAAATTTAGCTACATCGACAATTATTGTACTTCTTATTAATGATCTGAGATCTTTTTATAGTTGTGGCCCAAATTCACACTAATATTTAAAAAAGAACTTACAATAGACATTAGTAATCATATCACAATAATCTGATTCATGATAAAACTGCTAAACTGAATTCGATAAAGCTTATTGTAGAGATAATTTTAAGCTTAGAAAAGAACATGGACTACTTTAATACAATCAACCAAAATAAGAATGAAATAAGGATCTAGTGATCTTAAAACGAATGACTTTGTGATGTTTAAACATGAACATTTAAGAACGCCTAAAACTTTTATAATTTTCTTAACTTTTTTTTATATTGAAATCAACGTCGTAAGTATATTTTAAAATTATTTAATTTAATTTATTTATATATTTATTTATTTATTAAGATCCTCCAGGAGTAAATACATCAACACAATATTAGTAACAATAACAACATATGGCTTAAAACTAAATGCATTACCTATAAAGGAGAATACCTCGTGCAATGATAGTGGATATAAAAGGAGTTTACACGATAAAAATATGTACATTTAGCAGTTTAAACATATTATGCTAATTGAAAAGTTATAAAAAAAATATACTTAAAAAAAAAATTGCAAAAAAAGAGTTAAAAAAAATAGATAACGAAACAATAACAATCAAATGGCTAATAATTCTAACATTTTCTTACGGAACTTAGATAAAGAGTCACCAAATGGATCTAGGGAGGCACTGTGCTCGTTTAAGATTTTACAAAAACGTGCCACAGGTGAGTTACTTCCTAAAATGGTTTTACGAAAAGGTCTTACAATGGCGCTATCGGTTTTCGTGGTTTTTACCTTGTCTCTTGTATTAATTAATCGTTCACAACTCAAAACTATCTCAAAACTCAACCAGATGAACGCACAATAGGATTCGTGTGAGAATTATAATATCTCAATTGAAGCTTCAGTAGAGAGTAGACACTTTGTTAAAAGTCATTTGCTTTGTCGTGGTAATTATTCACTACGAACTAGGACACTGACCCACTTGCCATCGACTTAAAACTATTCGCATATACTAGCTTAGTGCTATGATTTTACCTATTAAATTCAATTTTATTTCTACCTAGCATTTTCCCGGCTAAACTAGGGCCGCTTAGGCTTTTCTTTATATTCCTGTTCAGATATTGATAAGTTAATGATCTTTATAAAAATTGCCATCGGGCTTGACAACTTCTGCAAGCTTGTTATCCATTTATTATATAATAATATATAAATATAAAAAAAAATAGTATAATTTCCATACTAAGAGTAACGATTATTATCAGGTGATCGTGATAACAACCGGGTCTAAACTTCACGTGCTCTCAGAGGCACAGTGGGGACAGATATTTGAACAAATATATCAAACCTCTCCGAACGGGAATAGAACCCGCCACAGACGGCGTCAATAATACTTTCGCTACCACTACAACAGAGCGATCGTTCCCCCTAAACCTTCAATGATGAAAATAAATTTTGATCCCAAGAAGGCATCAACTTTAAAGCTATATCTTGACATAAGTCCCCATTATTTTCCTGGTAATATGTAACTCCTATTACTCATAACGAAACCTTTATCCGACTGCGTATATTTTGACAAAAATACAAACGAAGAAGAAAATAAAAAAAACGTTGCTTTTGAAAATTATTATATGAATATGAACTTTTTGTTTTTATTTGAATATTGAACTTACAAGTAGACAGTGACATTTTCTATCTACGTACAATTTATTGTTTTGTCATTTGGTCCTAAAAATGGTATTATAAAATTTTTGTTGAGTTTTTTTAGAAGAATCAAATGCTTAGTTACATAAATAATCGCCTCTAACGTAAATCAGGTTCTTTGTACGTTTGACAATTATTTGCGATCCGATTTTAATAACAGAATCAAATGGCCTAATCCTTGTATAGCCGAACGTTGAACCAAACGAAATTTATTATGTAAATTTATTTTAAGCGTTAGACTCTATAGCAATATTTTTTTACATTTTTCACATTGCAAACTATAGAAAAATTATAAAATTTTCAGTGTTAGTCGTATCTGCGGAAGACAATGTGAATTACATCCAAGTTAAACAATTTATAATAAAACATATTCTATGAATTAGAAAAAAAAAAAAAACAAAAAGTATATAAAAGTCTATAATATAAAATTAATTTATCAAATAACCAAACGTAAGCCGACTGCGGACTGCGGAGCGCGTTGAACTCTTTATCGTGAATGAAACTCAGCAATGACCAAACATATTAAAGCCTTAATTATAAGTTATATATCCGCTCAATAAAACTAATAATAATGTTTAAACATACTACTATTTCAATGTAGCTTTAATTACAAATAATTATGTCATTTATATTATAATTGACAGCTAAAAAACTTTAAAGTTTCGATCGATTCGACATAATCATATAACAAAATATATTGATAAAAGACCAGAATTTCAAGTGAATCTACTATTTTTTACACTCACATTATTAATTACATATGTAAATAAATACACGCTTTATGATTTCGACATAAAATGGTACCCGCATATATTTCATTTGCTTTGACGGTTATTTTCAAAAGCAATTTTTACGACAGGACGCAGTCGGGATAATTACGAGCCTCGCATACTTACGGTCGGAGTGTTCGTTTAAAATAAAAGATACAAGTTGCCAGACTCTCAAGGCTAAATCCGCGGTCCAGACTCGGTCGAAAAAATAAATAACATTGGCCTAAAGGGATGGCGCTTATCCTTAATGCCTCAGAACTTTGGTGAATTAGAATTGGCATGATTATTGCCAATATTATAAAACGTAATAAGATACTGTATTAACATTAATAAATAACATCAAATAATATATAATTAATTACAGACTTGTAATTTTTTTTTCTAAAAATTATCAGTTTTTTGACTGCGTATAAACCACCAGTAACGAACCAGTTTAACGGCCTCTCAATTCATTCGTCTAAATCGTTTTATTTGAATAAAAATTCCTACCCAATATCGCGATTATTAAAAAAAAAATCGTTATTAAAAAAAATATATCGGCATCAAATACATTAAAAGCCAGTTCTAATAAACTCAGTTCTGAGACATATATCACTGGGGTCAACGACCGGGTTCGCGGACCTGCGCAGGCGCAGACGGCGACGCACGCTAGCAGCACGAGCGCGAGCGCGGGCGGCGACATGACACGTGCGTCTCCAACGCTCTTCCGCACTGTACTGACACAGCCCAGCCAGTAGCCGGCTACAGACTACTGGCGAAGAACTCGATCTTCACACGATGCCCATGCGCACCCTCGCTATTGTTTGAGCTTCGCGAACCAATTCATGAATGTCTCGACCATATGAGTATACAATAACTGTTTCGGTGTCAGAGGTGAAGAAAATAGGAGTAATAACAGGCTTCGTACTTGTAATAAAAGTTTAAACTATCGTAGAGTTGTCTTTATAAACGACTAAAAAATTTTCTACGATAAAAAATATTACGAAGCATTTCGAAATTAATGAGCTTAACATTGAAAAGAAAACATAAGGTTTTTGCAAATAAGACAATGAAAATTCAGTTAAAACCCGTTCAATTATATATTCCACGTTTGAACCAGACAGACAAAGAAATCACGGGACCAATCCAATTCTTTTTAATTGACGATAAATAATTTATAAATTATACTGTCAAGAGTATCGAGTCCAAGTGTATCGAGTTTCGAAAACTAGATGTTATGACATATTACAATGAATTTAATTCTTATCTTAGTATAGCTCTGGATCTCTTATTCGAATTCAATCCAATACAAATAGATCTTTTAGATCTAAATTTGCCACCTGATTCTAAAATCATCACAAAGTAATTATTATAATAAAATTATCTCAATTATCACTCTAGATAGCCTGTGTTTTAACGCCACGCACTTAATCACTTAAGCTCTCACTACCACACTATATTCGGCATCACAATAATCGTTGTCAGTACTATACACATCTGTAACGTCAGATGGATTTAAATTTTAGCTACTTTAATACAAAAGATGAAAGCTAGCTGATTACAATGACCTATCGCTATCACAAAACGTTACTAATACATGCTACAATCTGACAGTTAATTTCTGTTTTTTGAATTAAAACGAAAATATTAATTGTCAAAATGCATGGCGTTGCTGCATGTTTAACGTATCTAATAGCTAAACAGTGTTTAAAAATAAAACATTACTTAAAATCTTGTCTAAATTGCCTTAATGGGAGTAAAATCATGAAAAACTTAGTAATAAAGTCTCACACGTTACACTTATTGTTCTTCTTCTTTTAAAACATATTTAAAGTATGTTTTAGATACCTCCTTAACTCACTTTATGTATTTCTATTCATTTAATCTTAATGTACGTTGTCAAAAAAAAATTATTAAACCAATTTGATAAAGTTAAAGACCCTAAAAAATGCTAGAGTTTCTGAAAGAGATGTGTTATCCTATGTATTCGTTTCTTTCTTAAATATTATTGTCTATATATTTTATTTGATTCACAAATAAATATATTTTCATACATTTATCCCACCAAACAAATATAACACATGGATTTTATAACTATACAGCAAACATAATAAGCAATGAATAATCTTACACAGAACACTTTGCAAACACTTATTTTCAAGTTTCCAGTCCGTCACGAGGCAGAATTGCCGCGATTAACTCAAAACACTGTCTTTAGCGAGACCATTGGAGCTAATTAGAAAAAAGGAAGCTAAGATAGGCGATAAAAATATGTCCGTAATTAGATGTAGCTGCAATGTTGCGTCGCCTCCGGCAAAAAGCGCCGCGCGCCGCTCTCATGCCTGCGCCTGCAACTTTGTTGCGAATATTGTGTGAAATTGACCCCTATGGTATATGACAGTATTTCTTCTTATCGCTCTATCGATGATTTATCGTTGTTTAAATAACTGAAGTCAAATTTTACAGTAAGAGCATTAGTTTTTTTTTTTGTAATGTTTAAAATGTGTATTTGTATTATAATATCAATTTTAAATTTTATTCAACGTTTGGATACTGTTTTTATTTTAAGTAATGAAAAATGTATAAAACAACAAACGTTATCAACAATAATATCTTTTTAAAATATTTAATTATTAATAATATACCGATACTAACTGCCCCGTCTTCATCCGGATTACAAAATAATAGATTTGCAACCTCTAATTTACCCTCTTAGGGGTCAAATTTTGAAAATTGTCGATGTCCGTGTACATTTATTTTAAACCAGAAGTAGGACTTTCTTGATACCGTTTATCCCTTATTTTACCCTCCTGGGAGTGAAATTATTAAAGAATATTTTGTTAGTGAATGCCTTCTATATAAAAAGTTAAAGAGAAGAAAAGTTTGAAGTTTGTAACCTCAGCAATTTTTTGGTCTGTTTTGATAAATCATTCAATCAGTTAGTCAGTCAGCCAGTTTGTCAGTGAGTCAGTCAGTATGAACAAATAATTATATATATGTAGATAGATTAGCGCAAAAGTATGGTTAAATTTGTTTTTTTTTCTGTCCAAAGGACAGCTAGTGGCTTTTAGATTCGAATTAAATAATTATATCTATTTCCAAAAAAATAACATAAATATGACATTTTTCTATTTAAGGAATGCGGAATTCTAATATTAAAAAAAATATGCACAAAAATACATTATATCAATAAAACACATTACCAAGTATTCCACACATACACGCACACATGCACTTTTCTTTATAATTAAAGTGTGTGTGTAAAAGAACCTTAATAATGTTCTAACTGATCATTTTAATTAATTATAGTCGAATTTCAACCACTGGGCCACTACTAGCTCATATAATAATGGATTTGTTACATGTAATGCAAGGATACAATTATTTTATACATCGAACATGAAGATTTCATTCTATATTTTTTTTAATTCAAGTAAGATCCTATTAAAATAATTTATAATATACTAGTGTTTACATTTCAAGTTCTATAAATAATATAACACTCTAGGTGAAATGATCACTGTGGGTACATAATTTGTCTCGATTCCAATGAAAAATTTCATAGCAGGTATTAAGAGTCATTAAAGGCTAATAAAGGCCTTAGCTATTTAACGCAGGTCATAATGCCTGTCAGCTCTGCGAAGCATTCCGCGGTAAAAACTAACATACACGTTATTTCGTGTGAACTCTATAAATAAACCTTTATTGCAGTCCGAGCATAATAACTTGTTAAAATATTAATATCGCTGTGAAGTTTGCTTTTAAACTGTTATTAAAATGAGAAAATGTTACAATGAAGTAATTGCTACGTGTATATATAAATTTGTTTTCAATTTTAATTTTAATATTTCGCTGCTTTTCGAGAATATCGATGCAACTAAAAATGATGAATTTTAGGGAATGGGGTTTTTAAATTTCTTTATTAATGTGTTGGTGCATAGCTGCGAAATTTAAACGATCCCTTGATGTTATAACTTTATTGATTTAAAGAAAATTCATCATCGCAACTCTTTTCATGATAAAACGTCAAAGATTTATGCTCTTTTGACGTAGTTAGTTCTATTTGTTAGAATTTTGAATTACTACGATTTTCTTGCAAACCAGCGATTTGTTTTGATAAAATTACATCCAGCATAATGATTTTATAGAAGAACGTTGTTTATATATAAAGTGGTTTAGTTACGAAGTATATTTTGACGATATGGAACAATATTGTACAAATGTCGAATTATTGAAAGCTTATTGACAGTTAAGGGGGGAGTTTTAGAAGGCGCCTTAAATCAATGCTAGAATATGCAAACTGCATATACCTACGCATTTAACGCTATTTTATGACCAGATACGATATAAGCTGAGTCCACTAGTTACGATAGTGCGTCACGTTCGATAATATTTTTCAGACTTAATCGAAACCTTAAGTCTTGAAGCTTAAATATAGACATCATGTGAAAAATTAATTTGAAATGGCAGATCCTCATCAATCATAAATTACATTGTGGCAGAGTCTAGCTGTGACTACACCGTACAACGTATACATCCACCGGGGCAGTTCCACACTCTCACACATTTTGTACAATGAGCGAAAGAGCTGGTAACTTTATCCCCTATCACTTTCTATACCCTTTCATTCCGTATTTCTACATCAGCTATTTATGACTCCTCTGATCCTCTTATGTATAATACACAGCAGTGATCACTTAACATCACGTTACTCGCAAGTTCGCCCGCTATTTTCATAAAAAACCCAAGTCCTACACGAGTCGACGCTTCCTCGAGCTCAAATACGAGCAACTAGTTATTTCAACTGCTACATTTCTACTTATTAATTTCTTATCTGTAATCTCGGCTAAGGCAGGACACACGCCGCCGTCCCGTTAGATTCCGAGACACGCCAACATCCGTTCATCCATTAATAATTAGTGGCAAAACGTTCCAAGTTATATTTCAAAGGCTTTGTAAACAGTTTATAACATACCAGCAAATATGTAGGGTGTGTACTTAATAGTAACACATGCAAACATGGCACACACATATGAGCATGTGCGTTGCCGTAAGTCAGACTTTTTATGACTCAGAAATATAAAAATAAGAATCCATACTAGTAGTTATATATGAAAATAAATGTCTTTATTTGACAGCTGAATACCGAATGAAAATTTTAATTATTTTAGAACATAAAAAATTAGAGCTTTGTGACTGAAATAGACAAGATTTTGTCATGAAAATAATACTCGAATCTGTTGAAGTTGGTACAGACCCACCTAAGTAAGAGTTTGTGTGGAAAAGCCATAATTTTTTAAATAAATGGACGCAATATAATGTGAAACCATACATACTTCAATTTTAGAAACTGACGTCTAAAGATGTCATGAACAAGTATAACAATTAAAAGCCATTAACCAAAGAATTTTTCTATTTTGATAAAAGCTATAATGAATTAAAAACAAATATTTGAAACATTCATTTATAGAATATTTTTCTATACTTACATAGTTTAGATAACTTGATTTTTTTTAAATAATGTTAAATACCTGACGTATTGTAGAATATGAGTATATCAATATCACCAAATTTGAGTTTTTGTGGGTAGACACATTACTGCTTATCAGCATCCAAATAGGCTATTCAAAATAATTATTTCACGCAGACGTGGAAATAACTATTTATAAAAACTTAAATGAGATTCTCACATTCATTGTTTTCTTAATTAAAAATCGGATTTTCAAGTTAAGATAAACGCTACAATAAACTTACGTGAACATCGTGTTCACACTACACGTCAACGTCGTAATATCCGAAATTAACGTATGATTTTTTGTATTTGAGATACTAATATAAAATTGAAAATTGTTTGTTTGCTTATTTGAACATGTTAATCTCAGGAACTTTGATTTTTTGGGTTGGATAGTCATTTATCGAGGAAGGCTTTATTACATTTACATCGCGCTTCGACAAATAGGAACGGAGCATTAATAAAATATTGCAAGAACGGGGAAAAATTATCACTTTATATTTTGAACAAGCTAAAGTAAGTATGAAATATAATATTTAAGTAGATTAATGTTTTATATTAGCGCGAGATGGTTAAAAAACGTCGATCTCAACTGATGATGGCGGGTACAAGCCACCGGCAAGCACCGCTGGTTTTTTAAGTGCTAAATTTGTGTTTAAATTCATCTCGAGCTCGGCGGTGAAGGAAAACATCGTAAGGAGACCTGCATGTGCCGGGAGAAATTCTGACACATGTATATCCGCTAACCCACAGCGAAGCAGCGTGTTGAATTAAGCTGTAAACCTTCTCCTTAATAGGAGATGAGGCCTTTGCCCAGCAGTGGGATATTTTCAGACTGTTACTTTACTTTACTTTTATTAGCGCGGGTAAAACCCGGCACCGCTAGTGTTACACAAGCAAAAAGATAAAAGAAATGGAGGTTGTAATAGGAAGAGAGGGACTATTAATATCTGTGGTGAGATCGTAAGTCAGATGTCAATCCGATTATGTTCAGCGTCAGTGTGAGATAAAAATGCGGGAAGTACCGCGGTTTGTATCCCTCCTAGGCCCTGGACGATGAGGTCAACGAACCGATGTCAATCAAAATCAAAACTTCAGTCACTATTGTTATTGTGCAATATATCTGAACTAAACAACTAAATTATGAAATTTTGTTTTTAACGATGATATTTTGTAACTATAATTATGGATGTTGATAAGCAATAATGTGTCAATCCAAAAAAGTCAAATTTGGAGATATTGATACATATATTCTGATAATGCGTCACTTTTTTTTTCTCGCTGGGGAATGCATCCCGCCCGATAATAGAGGCGGGTATGGGGGACTCCTGGTGACGAGTGTCCTAGACTACCCACTAAAACCCAGCGGTGCCGTCATCGTCCTGGTGCGTCACCTATTCAACATTATTCAAAACATTTCCAAATCATCTAAACTATTGTAAATAAGTACGGAAAAATGTTTCTAAACTTAATGTTTCGAATTTCAAATACATTCCATATTTTGCAATTTATACAATATTCTCAAATATTTGAAAAACTTATTATTTTAAATATATCAATCTGCTTTTAATTCATTATACCTTTTATCAAAATATAAAAGAAGAGATGGATATATACTTCTTCAAACATATTGATTAAGAATAGTTTTGACATCTTTAGATGTCATTTTCTCAAAAGGAAATCCTTGTGGCCTGGCACAGTATTGCTTATCACCGTCCGTCTGTTATAAGTTCATGGAATTCGTCACCCCAAATGCCGTCCACTTCAGACAACGTTGCCTAGCGACTGGCTAGCGACTAAATATATCAGGCAAGAGTATCTTTGGATAAACAAGACAATTGTCGAGCTTGTCAAAGTTGGAAATGGATACAGGTTTTTAATATGAAATATTATGTAACGTTACATATGGATGCTGGTAAGCAAAAATGTGTCAACCCACAAAAAGTCAAATTTGGAGATATTGATGTATTTTGATTCTATGTCACCTATATAACATTATTCAAAAAAAATCAAGTAATCTAAACTAAATAAGTATGGAACAAAGTTTCTTAACTCAATGTTTCGAATTTCAGGTGCGGTCCATATTTTGCAATTTATAAATAAACTCAAATATTTAAAAACTTATTATTAGATAACATATTAAGTAAACCTATCTACTTTTGATTCATTGTACATTTTGTCAAAATAGAAAAGAAAAGACGAATATATATACGTCTTCAAGCAAATCTATTAAGAATAGGTTTGACATCTTTAGACGTTTACTCAAAATGAAGTCCGTGTGGCTTGACACAGTATTGCTTATCAGCGTCCATATACATGTTTGGTTATAAAATTTCATTGGTTTATAAGACGAATGTTGCAGGTCCGACAGGGAAGGTGTATAGCTTTATACTTAAAAGTCTAATTTGTAACTTGACGATTCAAAAGTGCTTTAAGAGCCTACTTAAATGAAGTATATTTTGTATATGAATTTGTATAATGAATATTGGTTTTTAGGGTTCCGTACCTTAAAAGGAAAAACGGAACCCTTATAGGATCACTTTGTTGTCCGTCTGTCTGTCTATCTGTCTGTCTGTCTGTCTGTCTGTCTGTCTGTCTGTCTGTCGGGATGTCAACCCTTTTTTCTCAGAAATGCATAGACGTATCATGTTGAAATTAATATCATATACTCAAGTCTACGATGACATGCGGCCGTGAAAATATTAAAGTTCTAAGTCAACACAATCAAAAGATAATGGAAAATATGTCGTATATTTTGACCATTTTAGCGTTTTCGCAAGGGAATCAAAACCTATAGGGTACTTTCCATTGACCTAGCACGATGAAATTTGGCAAGAAATAAGATCTTATGGTACAAATAAAGGAAAAAATCTGAAAACTGTAAATTTTTGTATGTATGTTTGTCTGTTTGGAAGTTTGTCTTTCAACATTTTTCTCAGAAACGCGTGAAGGTAACAAATTTTTATCAACGTCAAGTACTTAGAGTTGTAATTACTAAGAGCTGTGAAAAAATCAAACTTCTAAGTTAAGGCAATCAAAAGATACGGTCATTTATATCACATATTTTATGTATGATAGCGTTTTTAACGTTTTCGCAAGGGAATCAAAACCTATAGGGTACTTCCCATTGACCAAGCATTATGAAATTTGGCCAGGAGCAAGGTCCTTTAGTATACATAAAGGAAAAAATCCGAAAACTGTAAATTTCTGTTCGTGTGTCTGTCAGTCTGTACGTCTGTCTTTCAACCTTTTTCTCAGGAACGCGTAAATGTATCAAGTTGTAAATTGATCAAGCGGAAAATATATTAATCTTAGAATTAAAATTATATGTACTTGTAACAAATTAACATAGAAGTTGACCATGGTCAATAAAAACAATTTTACAAACACTGAGAAGAAATTTGTATCAATACGAAAACATTAAAAAGCAGCAAACCTTTATAAACAACGCAATGCAATCTATATATCGCAGCTAACAAAATGATAGCGCGATGCAGCGTACAGCTAATGCCATCTATTACAACATTATGACATTAACTGTGATATAATTCTGCTCGATTAATAAAAATTTTTATTTTAATTATTATTTAAACGCGCTAAAAATTATAAAATAAACTTTTCATTTAAAAGTTTTATCGTCGATTTATAACGTCATTACGTAATTAACATTCAATATAAGAGCTTCACGCGATTTGATTTAAGTACTCGTATTGACTTAGTACGAAAATTTTAAAATTAAATTCAAACAGATCGAGTTATTTAATTTACTTATTTATCTACACATATAAGACTTCTGGTTATTAGTAATATAATTAGTTATTTATAAATAAACAATTAGTTTTGTTCGAATTAAGGACTAATTATTTTCGTCTTGGCAACACTAATATATATTTTGATTGATAATGTAAATCTAAATATTTTACGAACGTAGTGCAGGGATAGTGGAGTGTAGTAGAATATAAATAAAAATAAAACGAGAATAAAATATAATATAATTATGTTGTTAATGTCAAAGTCAACAAGTTAGTTCATTGAAATTGTCAAGAGATGGCGCTAGGTGTATCCTGAATCGCGCTATAACTTTTTTTTTTGATAGTATAAGCTGTATTAGTACTTAAAATAAAATTTTGTGTTTCCATGGATTGCATCCATGATCGTGTTTTAAATTAAAGTGCTCCTAAGTAGTTTCAAAATAGTTTTTGGGACGTGATCCATATTTACATAATATTTGATTATATTTAAGCGACTTCTAAAAAGGAGTGTTTTCAATTCGACCTTGTATTTAATTTTTTTTTATGTTTGTTCGCCGATTATGCCGCCATTTGGGTACCGATTTTCAAAATTTTTTTTTTGTTTGAAAAGGTATACTTCCAAGGTGGTCCCATTATCTTCATGTCAGGATCAGATGATGGGATCCTGGAGAAATTGAGGGAACTCCTCAAATATTATAGGCAAGTGTATACCGATTTAGGTATTTTTGATAGTAACTTATGTTGGAACTGATGATGAAGACCACAAATGGCGTAGATGGGTTAGTCTTATGTAGATTTCTATAAGTTTGTACGGAACCCTCGGTGCGCGAGTCCTACTCGCACTTGTTTTTTTTATGTAGTGACAATAAAAAAAAAACTCATGTTGTAATTGAAATCATCTTGCCATCAAAAAAATTTGTGAGTATTCATGATGTTCTATATTATTATTCTAATAATAAAAATATATAAAGAAAAGGTCTCAATTTAGAGTTCTTGTTGTGTAAACTGTATCTCCCTTATATAAAAAAAATCACTAGTTTTTTTTATCGAAGAGTACAAAAAAAAAACAAAAAATCCTTTAAACCGTATATAAAAAAAAAATTATTTTCTAAAAAAACTAAAACCAACTTGATACTTACCTGTGCAAGCAATAAAGATGAAAGCCACATAATTCGGTTAATATATTTTTAAACAGTGTAAGTCAAAACATGGTATACGTATCCATAATACAGAATAATTGATGCATTAAGTTTATACTAACAGAGCCATCTTGGTTACAGAATAAACATAACTAAAGAGACGTCTTAGAATAAGCAACACTTACATTCAACATACTAAGTCATACAAACGATCACAGATGGCGCTGCGTATACGCAAATATGAAATGGTTTTAAAACTACATCAGGGGTCACCAATAAGTTTCATTCGATGTCCGTTTTTTAAATATTATGATTGACGCGGTCTGTTACCTAACTAACCTCCCTCCTTCCTTTATATCAGGACAAATATTTACGTCGTTAAAATAATAAAAAAATACACTTAAATATGTAAGCATTCGACGTGTTTATCGGTTAAAGTAATGCAAGTTATTTTTTAATAAAAACTAAATTTAGATTAAGGAAACTTCTTCTTGAGAAGATTTATTTTCTGTTATATGTTCCACTGTTAATTGGACGCTTGAATTGAGAAAATGGAGTCTAAAGATGTCTAACCTATTCTTAATAAGATTGTTTGAATAAGTTTTTATCCATATTTTCTTTTCTTTTTTTATAAAAGGTGTAATTAATTAAAAGCAGACTGATATGCTTAATATATTATCTAATAAAAAGTTTATTAAATATGTGAGATTATTGTAAAAAGTACAAAATATGGAACGACCTTGAAATTCGAGACAATTAATTAAGAAACTTTTCCCGTGCTTATTTAGTTTATATGACTGTGTATATTATTGAATAATGTTAAATAGGTGATGCAGTATCAAAATACATCAAAATCTCCGAATTTCATTGCGGGTTGACACGTTATTGCTTATCAGCATCCAATTAAGTTCAGCACAACGGCCCCCGGTCCGGATCCGGATCACGGTCCGCCATTTGATGGCAGCTGCTCTACATAATTGCGACTATACTGATCTTCGCGCAGTCAAATTAATTATAATAAGATAAAGGGATAGAATGTATTGTTTTTTTTGTTAAACCTATTCTTTATATTTTAAAGTCTTTGCTTGTATTTTTTTAATTATTGTTATTATAAATGTTAAACATATTCAACTTTAATTATCAAATAAAAAATTGTAACACAGCGGGGATTGAACTCATATCTTTCTACACGTGCCAGGTGCTCTTATCGTGATTGTAGCAAGGTGCCGGTTCAGTTCCGGCTGTGGCGATTTTTGATTTGATGTTTAAGTTTCATATATTTCCTCACATGTGGTTTTAATAAAATAAACAATGAGCTGAAAAGAAAACAATTGTAATTTAGCACCACATTTTAACCTAAAATCACCTAAAATTAAAACACGCCTTAAATAAATAAATAATATGTTGAAGAACAATAGATTAAAAAAAAATATTCATCTCTTTCAGAGAAAGGAAGTATAATTTACATAATCCTCAAATTAAAAGAGCTTAATTTACAACTGCGTTTAAATCAAGCAACAAACTCCGAGATCTCAGCCCTTACGTCATAGCTCGCTCGGTCGACCAACAAGTTTACAACTTCCTTCACTATTGTTTACGTTCTTATCGATATCGAATTATCGTGACTGATATCGATACATTAATATTTCACATTTTACGTCAGATGGCGCAAGTGTGCCCACACATACTTTCTCTATAGTCGTAACGATATAAATTTATTATTATTCGGGCGACTCGACATGGTGCAACTGGTCGCGTAATCGATGTACGAGCGACATCGTGAGGCCTTAGAGTAAAGACTACAGGAAAGGTGCAGAGCCATTTACTAAAGATAAGACGGACTGAGAGGCGTCAACCCTAGACAGTGAATTACGAAGAGGTCGAAAGTAGACTTTTGCTCGATTCCCACAATTGAGATACTTTGAGCTAAGAGCGACCAAATAAAAAAACTGCTTTCAGCGCTAGACCGTCTACTTATATATAAACAAGATCATGGAAATGTTTTCTAATATTTATCATGAAAAAATAACTAATAAAAGTGAACAATTTAAATTACAACAACATTAGTAAGAAATGTCTTAAACATGACATCACTTTTAACTAAATCGAAAAGTATATGCTGTAGTACTACAAATTCAATTTTAATTTTTTGAATACGATATGCGTAAAATATACTCATATTTTATGCCATTTCTATAAAGTTTTCCAGTCTAAGGTTTCGACAGTGAGATGCCATCAAAACTTTAAATCTGATAAGACTGTCAAACTAGGCAGAGATTAAAGTTATTAAAGATTCATTGCGTGTAATTTCAAATCCCAAGAGGTTATTTGGATATATTGTAAAAGTTTCAACATCTTTTTTAGGATTCCGTTCTCAACTAAGAACCCTTGTAGTTTCGCCGCGCCCGCTGTCTGTCCCTGACCGCGAATTAGGACCAAGATATTTAGTAATAGAAATCAGTAATTCAGCATTGGTAGAAATTAATCACGGCGATAAAGCTGTAAAATAAAATTTTGAAAAAAGAAATATTGAGTATCTCTTAAACTCTTAATTTTTTTTTTAACGTATACGTTATTTTTTTCATTTTTCCCATAGTATGGTTTGTCGTTGGATAGGTTGTTTAAACATATTTTGAATGTATAAGAAATGTCCTGAATTTAACACATAACCTACAAAAATAATTTTTGTATACGGACATAAAGAACGCGAATAGCGCCACTATGAATAATAAAAGCATGAGGTGTTGTTCGGGGTCAAAATATCTACGTGTACAAAATTAAAATTTATTTTTCATCTGTCAAAAAATATTTTTTGCCAAAAAAAATCTTGCACAGCTCTGAAAAAGTAGAACTAAACTGTATAGTTGCAATTAGTTAAAAGTTATGTAATTACAAACAAACACTTCAATTTTATTTATTATCGATATATATTTCCGTTTTGATAATTCAAAAGTATTTATAAAAGCTTTGAATAAAGTATGTTTTGATTATGAAAGATAAACAAATGGAACTTTCATGGGAAAAGCCGCGGGCAGAAAATTGTGAATAAAAATAT
This sequence comes from Hypolimnas misippus, assembly GCA_037950945.1. NCBI lineage: Eukaryota > Metazoa > Arthropoda > Insecta > Lepidoptera > Nymphalidae > Hypolimnas > Hypolimnas misippus. The sequence goes on from JBBEEQ010000024.1 coordinate 317,741, forward strand.
ATTTTTCCTTTATTCAATTCACAGTATACGCTAATAGCAAGTTAAAAGCATCATTAAAAGCGACGCTCTCACGTCCGTTGTGAAACGATAATATTAAAAGTGTATTGTTCATTACATTAAGTGCTATTTAAGTAAAATGTACGGCACAATTTATAATATTTAATATTTTACTGTCAAAAATACTATGTTTACTTTATTGAATGTTATAAAAACATTGCATTTAATACTCAGTACGCGGCTACATCACCGTAATAAGACGTAGCAATAACAAACATTCTTAACTATGGTTCTTTGCGCTTTCACTCGCGTTTATGGTTACGGCTTCGCTCCTATAAGTCGTAGTGTGATGTTATATAGCCTATAGCCTACCTCAATAAATAAAATATTTAACACAAAAAGAATTTTTCAATTCGAATCAGTGGTTCCTGAGATTAGCGAGTTCACACAAACAAACAAATTTAAAAAAAATATAGATTAAAAACCAATAACAAAAAATATAAATAAACAAATACATTTAAAGATAAGATGTACCTACAAAGGTGGGTAGCCTACAATTTCAATATAGCAAAATGGTAATTTCGTTTACTCGGATGGCATACTTTTTCCAGTTATTATGATTTTAAAACTAAACTACTAAACCGATTAGAATTAGATTATTATTGAAATAGAGCACAACTGTAACACACCTGTATCCGTACATTAGCTCGACCGGGACAGTACCTCACTCTCACAAAAGATTTAAGTGAAATAATTACATTTCGTTAGATGAGTGAGAGATATCATGATTCTTTGAAATGCACGCCGTAGATTTTTAAAAACAACGCCGTAACTTTTCACGGCGTCGATCGGAACGAGCCACGGCATGACAACACAACGTGGTTATGTGTTTGTTCGTTCGAGCGTGAAAAAATAAAGAATAACATGCGAACTCACTCACGAACTTTCGCGCTTATTAAGCAATTTTGATTTTTAAAAGCGGTGACAAGGCGCTATATTTTATTAAATTTAAAACTGTATTCGTATTTATGAATTGTTTACTTGTTGATGTTATAATAGTTTTACCTAATTGCTTTGTTTGTATTTAGTTTAAATAATATAATAATATCTATTGAAGTCTCATATTTGAATAATAATTAGGACTTTTTTGAAAAAACTGATTTTAAAACCAAAATAAACAAAACATATTCGTTTTGTAAGATGACATATATATTCCAGAACTTTTATTTAAAAATCAAGCTAATTAACTTGTTTTTATGAAAACTCAGTGGCACATTGAAAGTATATAACTTTCAATTAAAAATTAATTTACAAAATCGATTAATTAATGACGGAGTCGTAAAGTAACCGACTTTTAAAATTTAAAAAAAAAGATCATACACCACGATTCGAGAACCTCTACTATATTGTTGTCGGTTAAAGAATAGACATTACATGTGGCATATTAACAGCTTCTGATGGCGATAATTTTATTAAATGTATTCCTTCAATATATTGAGAAATCGATAAATACATACATCACTCTTCAGTTCGATTATGAAGCATTGGGTCAAGGTCGAGTGATACCAAAGCTTTTTAATTTAAACCTTGAGTTATTTAATTGACTATACTTGTATAGGCTAATTTGTAAGTATTAGGCGAGAATTGCATTTGTTTACTCTCGTGAGCGATATAAAACAACTCTGTAACCTAGTCACAGACGCGTCGTAAGTAGTCACGAAAGCTGTGAATATCAAAAATAAGGCACTAACAGTAAATTCTTTCAAGTGTAAAGCAATAAAAAACAACTTATGTACATCGTTATGAAAGACTAACTGGTACGCGCGACTTCGTCTGCGCAGGATTAGTTTTGACGATACTGAATTACAGATAAAAGATACATGTACACTGTCACGGCTATTTTGTAAGAATATTTAAGATAAACATTTTCGTTGTGCACTACATTGATGTAACTCTAACGGATTTTGCAGCGCACGCCAGAATAGCTCGGTGATAGCAAGATTTTTTTCTAGTTATTTAATACTGATTTTTATATTTTGTACAATTCAGTGGAATTTATCAAAATCTTTTCTTAGGGGATGCCTACGTCATAGTAGCTTTATGCATGCAGTCTCAGCCCGATCGGTTTGAAATTAACAAAATTTTATACAAACTTTCGTCCCCTATTTTATTATTTTGGGGGTAGAATTAATCAAAATCCTTTCTTAGCGGATGTCTACATAACATCTACCTGCATGCCAAATTTCGGCCCGATCCGTCCAGTGGTTTCGACTGTACGTTGATAGATCAGTGTAATTTTGGCCTAACACTAATTTTAAAAGTATTTATAGCCTTCATTATTAATTTCATGTATACTTATAACAAATTGTACCCGTTTATTTATAAATTCAAATAATGTTGATTGTGTATGAGTTAAATTTATACGTAATTTTATAACAAATTGTACCGAGTAACGAATTAATTAAAATAATGTGGATTGTGTATACGTGAAACAAATTATGAAATTGTATTTCTTATGTGTAAATATTTTATGATTTTTAATTATATACATCCTTCGAATTACCATAACTGAGAGTGATTTAGTTATTGAGTGATTTTACGATACTTAATAGAATACATACTTACTTTTTATAACCACTTAAAATTATGATAACATTCAATTACACAACTCAATTATTCCATAAATGATCGAATCGAATTCAAATGTCCGAATTTCCTACAATGATCGTCATTTAGCGCTTTATAGAGTAAAACATTTGTCTTCGAAAATAATATACGTTTGGTATAATTTGCTTGAAATCGTTTTCTAACGCCGTAAAATGAAACAAACTTTTTGGTTCATCGTATGACGTCTGCTACATGACGGCTTGTATGAAATCAAAGCTGTACTATTAGGATTGTCATAATAACCTTAAGTCTTAAATTACATAACACGAATGAAACAAGCATTGGACAAAGCGACCATTTATTATTAAAAAATCAAATTTATCTACAAACATATAAAAGATGTTACAATATCACATTCTGCTTGTACTTGCGACACCAATAAATTAAATATTATACAACAAACGGGCCGTGGGCCCTTACGATTCGAAACCAGTAACTAGCAGGACTGAAGGTCTAAAGGCTCTGCTACATCTTCTGGAATTTGAGCCTCTTGCAGCTTAAATACATTACGTTCATCATCATCAAGGTTCAATAGCTGGCCTTGGCTTGGTACATTTGAGTCGGTCTCTACCCTTTCATTTCCAGCTCCTCACTCGCAGGACCTTCAAGTCCCATTCGATCTTATACCTATCTGTCTAAGTTTAGGTCTAGCGGAAGGTCTTCGTTTATCAGATATATCTCTCAGATGCTTTGGTGCTTTTGTGTTCTCCATCCAGCCTTACAACATTTACCATTTTTATCATAAGTTTTAAGTTCTTTATCATTTCTTTAACTTTAATTTTTGTCCTATGTTCAGTTACTGGTTTCTAAGTATTATCATCTATTAGTTTATGATCTATTGCTGGCCGACGTGGTCGATTTGAGATTGGAGGTTGTTGATGACCTCAGAGGGCAGCTGGTCGCCGAGGATCTCGAACAGGTTGATTCTTTGGTTTCCGGGAATAGATTCGTAAGCAGCAAGTTCTACGCCTTCTTGTACCTGGTGAGAAGAAAAATTTATGGTGAAGAAAAATAATAGATGATTTAGAATTTTTGATATATGTATACGTAATTATGTATACAATATTGCAATACACCAATATTTTATAAAATGTCAACGAGTGGTTTAAAGTATTAGTACGTATATGCAACAAACAAGACACTTTAATAATTCTTTCAAAAATTCCTAATTTGAATAATGCTTCTTATGTAGTTATAGTAATTTAATTGGAATAATAATGAATTTTATTTCTTGTAATAAAAGAAACAATGTAATGCTACATTTATCAAACGAAAACAGACTCTTTTTTTTTAAATGTCACACAAACATTTTATTCAGTATAATATTTTTTTGGAAATTTAATTCAGTATAATATTTTGTCAACGATGGCACCAACCTTCTGGATAACAGCATCCTTGGGGATAAGGAAGGTGCTCTGGGCCTGCTTAATGGCTTCTTTGCTGTAGGCAGCTCCTTCGCGCTGAGGGGCCGCGGCCACCATCGCCACCACCACGAGGCATAGCACGATGGACTTCATTGTTGCTTAGATATATTAAAATACCTGGTAAAAATACTTTATTATATACAACTGAAAAGACTTAAACAGGACAAGACCAAGATCGAATGAATATCTTTAGTATTTAAGCCAAGTTATACACAATACATAGCATTACTTTTGTAACATAAAGATCTTAATTATTCTTGACTCTGAGTTAGAAATAAGTTAAGTACTAATGATGATTTGATCTGTTCATTTAAATTTTAGAAATGAAGTCAGTATTTGATTCCTCTTTGGGCATTTTTCTTATCTTGATTTCTACATAAGAAATACGAGCACAAATAACAAATGATATTTTTAGTGTTCATCCATTATCGTTAATTTTTATTATTCATATGTACATTGAAATATGCAATATTCATATCTAATACTAGTGTTGATACATGTAAATGGATTGTATAACAGATTTAGGAGTTAGAAACAATCAGAGCGACTCATCTCTTACGCAAGTCGGAACTGGAGAGCTGATAAAACAAAATGCGTAGAAGAGAAAGTAAAGTCACGATCCTGGCATGTCTTACGAATCCAAAGTGTTTCATTTGCCGTTCTCTTCATCAATATGTATTGGAATTGTTCGAAAGTTTGGAGTTTGGGTAAACGAAAATCTTATTCATCGGTCAGCAAGTATTTAAGTTTTAAGATTTTGAATTAATTTGGTTTTATGATATAGTTTACGTAGTCTAGGTATGATATCTTTTAATTTCTAAATAGTTTGTTAATTGTCTTTTATTGTGTTTGTTTTTTTTTCAACTAAATTCGGAACACCATCGAAGTGTTAGTCTATACAAAAAAATAAACAGTCTAAAATCAGTTTACGACCTACGAAAATGTCACGTTACTTACATGTAAAACAAAATAATTCCGCCGAATTAAAAACTTTTTCTTTTTATGATGTCCGTTAATAAATTGACACACTATTAGGTACTGTACTCTTTGGTAACACAAGTATTTTACCAGCGACAATAATACTATAAGAGATAATATACCTACTCGTAAAATGTCAGTATTATCTTCCGTCAAACAATCTCTCTCCCGAATTAGCTATCATCCATTAATCAATTATTATACACCGCTGCGGCCTAAGCTTAACCTAATGTTTTAATGTTCTTACATTTCATTACGCCCTACAAAAACCTCCGAAAAATAAATTAAATAATAATTGACTTTTCGTTTATGACAAAAGATACTCCAATCTCTTTGAGATTGTAATTTTTTTTAATTTCATTAAAAATTGCTTAAAATATAGAGTGATCCTTTCTTTCTTTTTCTTTATTTTGTTTTGTGGCTAGACTGATCCTATTAAAATTATTCTGTAAATTTAATTATATATGTAACAATTTGCCTTTGAGATAAGTATTATCAAAAATACTTTTCAAGTAATACTGGTTGTTTTGATTTAAAACGTTACATAATCGACGAAGGTTTAGAATTATGGATTGAAATTATATTTTAAACAGACACCATTCAACCTTATACAAAATCATTAACAACTTTCGATTAAACTTTGATATTAAAACAAATATCTCTAGAAGTAATAAAGCCCTTCCCACACTGTTACATTTAGGACGGTTCTCGATGCGAACATCACTTCCCTTCGAGGTTACATAACGCCGAGATGTGTATCACACGCGCATGCGCAAGAAAGTAACGCTAAATAACACTTTTACCACTTTAACACTGAGAACTAAATTGAAAAAAGAATAAATTAAACTTACATTTATTTTGTATACTATTAAGACGTATTTAAGCGAAGATTTACAATTCTTAGTTCGATACAATAAATCTATAAACAGATATGTATAATTAATATACTAAAAATATAAAAAAGACAATATTAAATCGACATTAAAACAACATAATTTAAAAGAAACAACGGTAAACACTACGATTTACAATGCTATGGGAAATTATTATTCACCAACAAGTAATTACGACATACGTAGTATATAGTAAATAACCTATAGTATCACTAAGGACCGTGTCCTAGATCGTTAGGGCTCACCTGCGAGTCAGCAGTCAGGGTCTTGCAGTGCGGCGCGCGCGCACACCGCCTCCTGATATAGCGCCCCTCTCACGACACTTTCACCGCCTCCGCCCCGCGCCGCGGCGACTCCTGCGCAACTCCTCGACAGACGGGGCTACGAAATATACTTATCCTAGATATTACCATAATCCATATGACTTGAGATACTTATTCATCCGAAGTGACACGGATAGATAAGAATCGACCAATAAAGTATCTCTAACCATAAAAAAAAGTTGGGATTAATTATACGTAAATAATGTTTATATTAAGTTCTGTAATACAAAGCTCTTATCTAAAAATGATCTGTGGTCCTGATACGATATTTATACCACTTTGTATACTAGTAGAATAGGCTTTACTGCAATTGTACACTGTATAGGTATTAGGTAATCCTGCATCTTGATTGTTAAATATAAATGAAACTGATAGTTTTAACATATCATCAATATTAAATTACATATTAAAACAAAATACCTTATTTAAAGCTTCATATACTATTCTTCTAAATATAGTTATTACGAAAACCTAAAAAAAAACTTCTAAATGAAATCAAGTGGATTACATTAAACATTATCTAAGTCCGCTCGATTCGTGGCTCTCGTCCGATTAAGGATCAAGTCCAATTATTGCGATTCTGAAGTGGATCTCACCAAAATCGAAGCACCGATCCCTGGTCCCCAGATACATGTAATTGATTTAAATACATTGCGATCAGAAGTAGATTATGTCAGTTTAATCACCGACGGTGATGTCATCTTTTTCAATATCTTTTATAATTTCTAAGTAATGACTTTTTAGGAATTACAAATAAATATAAATACGTCTCTTCTTAAATAAAAGCAGTTTAGGTCGATCTGAATATAGGTTGCCTGGCTTTATTTATGCAGGCCCTTTTGATTACTGTCATATCACAACCACAAGCTTTTAGCTAGTAAGTTAATAAATTAAAAGTAAAAAAAAAGAAAAAAAAAACAACTTATAATGCCTCGTAATACTCGTATTTACTTAATTTGATAACTTTAATGATTAAATCCGAATAGATCGAGTTATTTTATTTACTTCTACACAGATAAATCTCGCGTCAAGCTTTCAACTTCAAAAATGTCTTGCAAGATACCACCCTAAAAACATAGTTAAATTAAGGCTTGTAAAATAGGTTACACTATATGGCTTATAAGCAAATCTTCATCTTTATGCAGAATTGCGAAGCCAACAAAATTTAAATGAAAGCAGTAAAATTTATAGAAATGTGCGCACAATCTAGTGCTCATACGATCCCATTCTGGTGCCACATCGGATGTAACCAGTTGTGTTACAAAAGAGCTAGTTCGTGATGCACTGATTCTATCAGCTCAAATTTCTTATACAATTTGCTGCAGCAATCCTAAGAAAGGCTACCTAACCTACAAATTTGCTATTGTTAACACCGCTAGTACTGTACCTTACAATTTCTTTCAGTACCTCGATTTACATTAAACTCGATAGGTTTTTATTTACATTTAAGTTACAATATGTATTAAACTACACATTTCTCTTAGGTCACTTCTAACAAGTCAATCCTAAAAAGAAAAGGCATACTGATATTATACAACATAACCTTTATAATTTAACTGTAAACATGAATCTATCAAAATATTATAGCTCATTAGCTACGCCTCGTAGTTTTAAAAGCGTCACATCACCAATGTTAGTTTTTACCCGACTGCCGCAGGAGTGTTATGTTTTTTTACCATATGTATGTATATTTCTTTAGCACGCTTTACGGCTTAAAACGTTTGACGGATTTCAACATATGGGGTTAGGTGAGGTCATTCAATTCGTCTTTATTATAGAAATGGCTTAGGATAAATCATTTACTGGAATTTTCGTATAATTCATATAACACTTTCTTTTGGTAGTCCGGTTTTTAATTTTTATATTATTTAAGTGTTGTGTTTAATTCGGGATTTAAAGCAACTTCCTTTCCTAAATACACTGAAATCCGTTAAGCAGTTACAACGTAACGTATGTTTACTACAAATATACAAACATTCAGAAGCTTTTGCATTTATAATATTCATTCAATATATTTTTAATTAGATATTTGTAAACAATGAATGCAAGATTATAAGATAATTAATAAGTAACATAAAAAAATCAATACACACACACATGAAACACACTATTCACTTAAAAATAATATATACAAAAATGTCAATTAAAAAATTAAAATCTGTATAAAAACTAAAAATCTGTCGGTGTATTTGTGAGTAATTATCTAATCTTATTGCATGTTTTTGTCCGGTTAACTAATTATATTATCTCCGAAAATAAACTTTACAATATCATCTATTAGATATTTCCAATAAATTAGCTGGTTGAGTTAAACTATTGACATTTATGTACAGACCGAGTTACTATTGAGTTTCTTGCCGGTTCTTCTCGGTAGAGACTACATTCCGAACCGGTGGTAACTTTATAAAAATCTAAAATGAAAATATGACATGTAACTTGACAATTCGAAAGTGCTTTAAAAGCCCATTTGAATAAAGTATATTTTGAGTTTGAGTTTGACAATAATAGAAGTAACTAGAAGCTCAAGATGAGTCACAATTATGTTACTTTGAATGTGGAAATGTCTGTTTGATGTAATATCGGTGGAGTGGCAAAAATGAATATCGTAAAATACTTTATCCGAATGCAAGAGTTGTATTATATGGAATATATAAATATGAAAAAGTATTCTTAGGCTTTTGATTGGTATTAATTAAAAAAATGTACCGATTTTAAAACTTACTGCACTATTTGGCGGTCCATTAATTAAAAGATAATTCAAAATTATTTAAATTTCAAACTAATTTATAATAACAAATTAAATACTCATGCCTTTATACAAATTTACAATATACTTTATTCAAGTGGTAAGCCCACTTAGCGCTTAAAGCGCTTTTAAATCGTCAATTTACAAATTAGTCTTAGTATAAAAAAAGTACCACCAGCTCGGAATGTAGATTCTATCAAACTAACCGGGAGGACACTCGATAGGTATTCTTTTAAAATCAAATAATGTAATATCTAATTTCAATAACAGCCTAATTTGATATCCTGCTAGAATCAACGTTAAACGTTCTATCAATGCATTTTTGTCGTTTATGTAATCTTATAGTGTGTATTATGTCTTATAAGTTATTGGATTCTAACATAGGCTTCAAACTTAGAAGGTGGCAAATTTAAAAGAGTTTTGGGGGTTCTTATTAAGTATAGATACGAATACCAAGCCCCAAAAAAGACACATTAAACTTTATGCAGTCGTAAACTTGGTTTTCAATAATTATATATTAATCGCGCGTTAATTTATAATATAAAAATAAATGTGAATGTGTTGCTCAGCGCAAATCTCGAGATCCTAATCCTTTTTTATAATATTCCTTGAAGTACGAGGATGGCTCTTACGGCGATAAAACATTTAAAATTGCCTGAAAAAGTCTAAAACAGCACTTATCTATTTTCCCGTACAGCAGATTCGCAATAATAATTGAAAGAATTGTAAGTGTTTTATACTTTTAATTTTTGACATAGACAACAGCACAATAAGTATTCATAATTAAAAATAAAGAATCTACCGTTAGGCGGTACGAAGTTCGCCGGGTCAGTTAGTTATTAAATAAAAAATTAAACAAAGTTTCTTGTTAGACATTTGTAAACAAGAAAAGTTACATAACACTGTCTGATTGAAATAGTTATCACAACCGGAAATATGCATATTTTTAAGGCCCCCGACCAGTGACGTCTCCAATACTTTCATATGTCGGATAACATTCTAATCATATTCTAATAGCTGAAGCAAAGTATTTGGAAACCGGTTTGCAAAATCTTCTCCAGCCGTCATCTGTTAGCGTGTGTAAATATTATTTCTAATATTTACTCAATTTATTTATCTATACTAATATTATAAAGCTGAAGAGTTTGTTTGTTTGAACGCGATAATCTCAGGAACTACTGCTTCGAATTGAAAAATTATTTTTTGTTAGATAGCTTATTTCTTGAGGCCATATTACATCACGCTACGACTCATAGGAGCAAAGCAGAAACCATAAACGCGAGTGAAACCGCGAGGGACAGCTAGTGTACATATAAAAATTTCTCAGTGAAACAATGATTTACAGAATAGATAACGTAATTTTTGATTAAAATCTTCTTGCTTAATATCTTAATATCTTTGATATTTGTGTATATAGTGATATAATGAAGGAAAACATCATGAGAATAATTACATACCTCGAAACACATATGGACGCTGATAAGTATTGACCATGTTAAGCCACACGAACTTCATATTGAGAAAATGACGCCTAAAGATGGCAAACCTATTCTTAATGCATTTTTTCGAAGAAGTATTTATCCATCTTTAATTTACTATTTTGATTTTTGAAAAGTTTTATGTAATAATATTTTTTTCAATTATATGAGATTATTGCATATTACAAAATGAAGAACTCACTTCAACATTCTAAACATTTCATTCAGACATTTTTTTCCGTACTTATCAGAATACATCAATATCTCTGAATTGTAACTTTGTGAGGTTGACACATTATTGCTTATCAGCATCCATATAACACATATCCATTCCCATAACTCATAATAACTATAATTCACATAGCTTGTTATGATATATCATCTGAAGACGAAGGTGTTAATCTTTTCCATGAGACAGAATCGCCCATTCATGGCTTCACAATTATTGAATAGCAAACAAAGTGATTGTAGGAAAAACGGATAGAGTTAAACGAGCCACACTTTGCAAAACATTTACCATTATTTTACATTGTAAGGTTATCGGTTACAATGCAGCAGTTAACGTAAAGGTTTGCGTAAATACTCTCTTGCAATACAGGGCAGATGCTTACGGCGGGTTACGAGGTGAGTTAGAAAGGCAGACCGTTAATTGTCGAACTTTTGAACGAAGGCGCATGCGTCGAACGTCTTTTGTGCAATCGCCGTGATGATTGTTTCCGCAGTCATTATCGTGATGAGAGACGTGTCGGATTATATTTACTACAGCTGGTTCGCCCGCGGTTCTGTTCACTAAATTGATTTCAGACATAAATATTCCATTATTCCTATCGTTCTTGCCGGTTCTTTTTGGTAGATTTTACATTCCGATCTGGTGGTAGCTTTCCATTAATTTAAATATATTTTTTTGTTGTTTTAACATTTCAAAAGTGCTTATGAGAGCCTTCATCTACTTATAGTTGAATTTAGTTTGATTCTGATTTTATTGGTAATTCTACTGGTTTTGTGACAAGAAGACAAGAGTCTCCTTTATTATGATCGAGGACATTAGTATTACCGTGGTAGCCTTGAGTTTTAATAAATACATCAAATGACCAGTCATTGATCTTCGTAAGTTGCTAAGTTTCGATTGAGGCTACAGATTTGAGTCCTGCTGTGAAAAAATTTTGCAATGTATTGATTTTGATTTAAAGTTGTAAATATTATTTCTTTACACGAAAACTTAGAATAAATCAATTCCTATGTTTTTTAAATACTATAGTATCATTCTACTAATTATTCAATAGATACACAAATAGTAACATCTGATATAATACAAACGTGGATATTAATACCATATCGTGAATTCAAATATGAAGTGCTAAGACTTATAAACATCGTTGATTGTGTTACGAAATACAAGCTTACCGGCCAGGGATAATATTACCTCTAGAATTGATATTTTTATAGGTCTAAAAAGATGACAACTAGTGCATTTCGGAAATGCAGGGTCATTAAGACTGATGAGCATGCTGGATTATATTTTGAAACATACCCTATCATCATACGAGTATGTATGCACTAATTGACGTGTTCAAGTTATAACGATATTATTAAAGTTATAAAGATATAAAAGCTCGTGTACGGTTACTAATTACAGATTTACAATCTGGAGGGCTGTTACGGTGAACTACTATTTTCGTCACGCGATACATTTTGACATTTGATTTCTGATTTTTGTACTAAAACGAAAGAACTGTCAATATGTATCGTTGCGATAACGGTAGCTCCAGTAATTACCCCTGCAGGTTATATTTAATAGTGAAATGTTTTGCACTGATAAGAGGTGTAAGTAATTACTTCTTATTCATTGCTACTTCTTATTTTCGCTTTTGGAATGTCATTTTATCGCCAATTAAAATAATGCAATTGTGCTTTCATTTATTTATAGTTCAACTCTCTTGGAAAAAGAGCCTTTTTATTCAACTGCTCCAAAAAGAAAGTAATATGTTTTGAGTGTACACAGGATTTAATTATGCACATTCCTTTAGCGCACTCTGTAGCCTTGATTGATTAACGACTTGATTGACTTTATCATTTGAGATGTTAATTGGGGGAATTTATAAGTATGTAATATCATGTTTAACCTGCAAATCATTGAATTGACATATGAACTCACATTTTGGAAGTATATTAAAAATTTCATATCCAATTCAAATGATCGAAATGGCCGAATATATATTTTTGCCCCAGCATTAACTCTTGGCTACGTTACATTTATGAAAAGCCTGAAAATGCCCCACTGCTGGGTGAAAAACTAACCATTGGAAGACAGATTAGCCAAGTAACACATAAATGACAAAATTTAATATGACTCATGTATTTTGGCACCCAGAATGCGGACTACTTTGGACGACATTGTCTAGCAATCAATCAGCTGTTAATGATAGGCGAGAATATCTTTAGGCTAACAAGGTAATTGGAGAGCTTATCTAAGTTAGAATGGATATTGTATCTAAAGTAATAGAAAAAATTATTGCCGCTATATGTTATATATTTATTGTTAATAATAATTTTAAGGCCGTTTGTAAAGTGTATAACTTTTCCTAAATTACTTTTTGAGTATCATGTACGAAATCATCGGAGGTCACGGGGCGCTTGTGACGCCATGATGACATTCATTAAGCAATGGTCCTCATTTGGCTGCCGTACTGGACACTCACTGCTTAGCACGTTCCGTTGCATACCTTGTACAGCGACTTATGATTTATTAGCGTGCTAGCTATGCCCCGCGGTTCCACACGCGTTCATTTGAACATAAATTATATTTATATTATGTGTATTATCTACTTGAATCGGATACTGTTCATTATTTAATCGGTTTCAATTTCGGTTTTGTATTTATTAATAACATATTTTTTAATAAAGGTAGCCTAAGTTACTCCTTATAACATTAGCTATATGCTAGTGAAAGTTCCGTCAAAATCGATCCAGTCAGACAGACAGACAAACAGACAAAAATTAAAAAAATATATATTTTTGATATAAGTACCGTGTATACTTTCGTATGCATTTAGATAGATAGATAAATAGATAAAATCATTTATTCACAAACAACAACTATGCATACGATTATGATTTTACAATAAACAATAGAATAAGACATTAGGCATATTGTGTCTGTGAAAAGGCCCTGACTCAGCATATGTTGTGGGAGATCACCACAACGCTGGTAATTCTGCTAGGGCCGTTAGTTAAAAGCTATTCATTTTATTTTACAGACAGACAGATTAATTTTATTTATCCGTATAGACGTATAGATGAATCATTAGCATACAAATAAACCGGCTAAGTGCGAGTCAGACTGCGAGGGTTACAGGAGCTGGTCCAGTCCCCAAAATGTGTCGTGTTGATAGCGAGCCGAAAATCGGCCAAAGTGCTAATCGAATGTTATCTCTCATATGGCTCATCTATCACCCAACGCGTAATCTTTTCGCACATTTAGACTCTAATTAGGACTTGAACAATTTTGTGAGTTGATTCTAGTTATGCAATAGCTGTTGTTCAGAATTGTTGTTAAATATATATTTAGGATTAAGGGTTAAAATTTTTATTAAATTATACTTAAAACTGGGTCTGAATCACGCCCATTTTTGTGACGTCACAAGTCTATTAGGGTTGTGGGCATGCTGATCCTGCCCACAACGATGACGTCGCCCTTGGTTCGGTACCAATCACTGTGTTGAGATATCTGCTAAAATAACACAGATTATTTTGTGAAAATTTTAACGGAATATCTATTACGGATTCCTAGTATCCCTTATAATGTCGAACGAATGAAGGCTTTGTAACAGAGTCATATTGGCACTTTGTTGAGAGAGAATATTAAAATTTTTATATTGTAGTATATGTCGTAGCCTACTGACTTATTTAGCCGTTCAATTAACAACCTAGCCTCTTTACAATACGGCGCTATTTAAATAGTATCCGGAATGGTATGCAGCCGTAGCGTCTATTACAATATTTAATGAACTGGCTAGTTGAGGCTAGGCCGCCATTTGATCGCCGCCATATAATAAAGCGGCTCGGCTGTTAATTGAACGGCTAATATATTAGTTACGTTGTATTCTTTCGTGTTCAAAACTTAAAACTCAAACTATACTTTATTCGAATAGGCTTTTATAAGCATAAAACACATGTTAACTTTACGCAGACTGAAACTAGGCGTTATTACCTTATCTTTACTGCTCGTGTTTTTGAAATGTTTTTCACTGTTCCTTTCGAAAGTAATAATGTTTTGGTGGATGTAAAAAACATTGTAATAAATATATTGAGATGGAACTGCTCAATTTTAGTAGAATTTCTAAAACTTTCTTTTCTTTTAGCCTTATAAAAACTAGTTTCAATTTAGGTTGTCTAATGATAAAGCTAATTTAAAAAAGTAATGAATCGATTTTGGAAAGATAGCGCTATCACAGTCGTTTGGCTTTTTCTATAAATTAATTCTTCGAAATACTCTGTGTAATATGTCAAGTTAAAGATTAAAATTTCTAATATTAAATGTCGCTACCCTGCGGACATAAAATACGTATTTGATGTCCGCAGGGATCTAATTCTTTAAGATGAAAAATATTCATGTTTGTTTGTGTGTTTGTTTTACTTAGACTTTTATTTAGATGTAGTAAACAGAATTACAGATATATTAATAGGTAATAATTATGTGCTTTTTATTTCTTTTTAACTAGTACTTATGTAATGTTTTTTCAGGCACTAAACAACTTCTACGATAAAAATTCTGAATAAAGCTCCGTTATCCACGTATTCAATTACGAGAGTAAAACTTTATTTGGACGCTGATATGCAATGCTGTGTCACGCCACACGAACTTCACTTTGAGGAAATGACGCCTAAAGATGTCAAACCTATTCTTAATAAGTTTGTTTGAATAAGTATTTATCCATATTTTCTTTTCTTTTTTGATTAAAGCTGTAATGAATTAAAAGCGGGTTGATATATTTAAAAGATTATCTAACAAAAGGTTTTTAAAAATATAAGATTATTGCATAAATTACAAAATAAGGAACGACCTGGAATTTCGGAACAATTAATTAAGAATATTTTTTAGTGCTTATTTAGTTTATATGCCTTTATTTTTTATTGAATAATGTTAAATAGGTGATGCAGTATTTAAATACACCAACATCTCCGAATTTCACTTTTTGTGGTTTGACACATTATTGCTTATCAGCATCCATTTAATTATTGCTTTGAAAAATTACAAATCGAAAAACCGAGATGTCAATAGCTTCGAAAAATATGCGAAGCTGTCGCTATGTAACGCGATACATTTAGACAGTTGATTGGTTTCGTTTTAGTACAAAATTCAGGAATCAATTTTCAAAATGTATCGGGTTGCGATAGCGATAGCTCACTTTAATTAGCCTGTAAATGACTGTATTATGTGTCGGGACACATTTTTTTCAAACAAAAAAGTAACACCGAGTAAACATACTTGTAGTGCTAAACATTAAAATCAGAAGTGAAATATAAAAGGAAATACACTCGCTAATTGTATTTTATATACTTTTTGCAAGGAGCAGTGTATTAGTGGATCTACTTATCTTGAAACACTAATACACCGCTCCCTAAAATAGCTAACACTTTAATGAAACCGACCTCGAAGGCAAAATATGCATTTTCGTTTACTTGGACATACTAAATCCAGTCACTTACTACTGGGGTAGAGCATTACTGTAGCCCATTTTCTACAGCTTGTATCTGGGCTGACTCGATCAAGGCCTCAGCGCCTCACGAGAACTGAAGATCAGCGTGAAGTAGCTAAAATATCTGCGTTTTATATGGTGAGTGAGTCAGCCAGGCCAAACCCTCGCCCATATTTCTATTTACTTTCATCTCTTAAAACTTTCTTTTTAATCTGTCCTTGTAGCTCTTCTGAAAATGTGATGTGGCAACGGTGATAACATCAAGTGTTTTGCTTGATCGTTTGGCAAATATTTTTATTAAATAAGGAATTGTTAACCAAGATATATTTTGATTATAATAATAATAACCAAACTGCTAGACCGATTTTGAAAAAAATATATGATACTAATATATCGTATCTTTTGATTTCTGAGCTCACAAACATTAAAAAAGACATAACCTACGAATTGAGAACCTTGTTCGTTTTTGTAGTCGGTTGAAAATATTACATCGTAATATTATATACAGATGAAAAGAGTGTCTTCGATTCCAATTGCACAGACATAATTCAGACGTTACTAATATTTCTTATAAACTTCAAATGTATTAAACCATGTATCTCTTTGTTTGTTAGTCCACAACTAAGCTTAGAGATTTTTAATATTATCAGTGGAATTTTCCATGTATAAACGAATATAATTAAAGTAAGACCTCTTTTACAGTATAAATATTAAAATATCTTTCACATATAAGTCTGACGTACGAGTATACTAGACTTTTGTTAGGTAGAAAATTCAACTTAATGAGAAATAAAAATAAGGTCATTCGCTAATATTTATATATAGCAATAAAAAAGTTGATTTAATTTTCTTCTTTAGATTTCGTTATTAGTCTAAACTGGTTTTTTCTTTTTCTTATATATATACATAAAAGGACAAAAAGGAAGAGGCGTCAAAGAAAACAAAAATCAGTCTAATTTGTTTTATTTGTAAAAAAAACAATACTTTTAAATTAAATACAAATGAGCACATGCGCTTATTGCCCGGGAAAAGATAAGGTCTTCCGGAGCAAGAAGGAGCATTCCAGGATCTCAACTTAGCGATACTGACCGACAAACGGACAACCGAACTCGACCTCACTTCGAAACTGAACGATAAAATAACCCGAACATAATCCAAAACGTCGACAATAACTGCCATATAAGACATTCTTAGAACAATTTGAGCCTTCAGGAATAAAAAGCTTTCCTCGATATCTGGGTATATATTATAAAGTGCATAAATAAAGTCTATGTGCATCCACATACACTAGTACAACTAGAGCTAGATCATAAGGTTGAATATTAATATCAAATTCGTTTTGTACCAAGTTTGTTACATCCGTTCCCGAAGGGGCTTCCCGGCCCGTCGTCTAAGGAGCACGTTCTCAAGTCCTGAAGGAACTACGTCTATGCGGAACGATCGCGCCGAAGCGTTCGTCGTGACCTCGATACTGTGAAAATGGCAACGTGGCGTCGAGGGGAGGGTCACAAGTTGACTAGCTTGGTTGCTTACTTATCAATCGTTCTACTCACGTTACTCTCACTAAAATAAATAACTTATGCTAACACGAAAAGCTATTACTTCGTTTATTCTTTTAGAGTTTGAAAGTGCGACTCGCACCCTACCGCTGCCTCGCGCTCCACTATTCTAACGATTATAAATAATTTGTCCAGCTAATACAATTAATAAATTCAACCGACCGTCTGGCATCTACGTTACTGTTACGATTCCACTGCGCTACGCTGCAGGGACACCATTTGACGATTAATTAATCTGATAATTTTCACGTAAACTATAAACCTAGTAGTCTCTATGTAACTTATAGTTTCGAGAACGAAACTTAATAACTACAAAATGCTGATAAGCTGAGGATCCGTCGACAGTTTCGAGCGGACTCTCACTGGGTCGTCGTACTCGACGATTCTGTGGACTGTTCCTGTGCCGGTTTCTCCTCGGATTCTGAAGAATCGTTGGCTTCAGGAGAGTTCTTGGCTTCACTGGACGTACTGACGTTGGCTTCGGGAATATTTGTGACCTCTTTGGAAGAGGCCATGTTAGATTCCGGAGTGTTTGTGACCTCGCTTGAGCTTGAAACAATTTCAGCAGTGACTTCTGGTGTTGTTACGGCGACATCACTCGATGAATCTTCAGACATAGGTTTTTCATTGCTCTTCTTCATGACAACTTTAGTCGGTCTCCTGTTGATCGTTGGCACGTAGGATTGTGTTATTATTTCTATATCTTTTTTATCCGCCACTTCAGTTTTGTTATCGGTGTCAGACACGTTATCAATGAGAGGCGGCCGAGTGGTTGGCTCTATTTTATCGTTCGGTGGAGGAGAATCAGTTATGACGTCTGAATCATCGCCTTCAATTTCTACCACGTTCTGTTTGCTAACCATCATCGGAACTTTATGTTTTAAAGGTACTTCAGTGATCGAATTCAAGTTCCAGTTTTTATTCTTGCTTTTATAACCAGCGGCTACATTGACAGGAATTAATTCCTCAGAATCGGAAATAGTGGTAGGACTGAATGATTGACGTTCAGAATCTGGGCTTTCGGTGTGGTCACTGATGGATGCAACATCACCAACTAAGTTTATAAGATCGGTTAGAACATTAGTATTTTTCTTACGAGGTTCGATTATAGCTGAGCTTTTCTCATTGTTTGCTGTAATCTTAATTAACTCGACGGCGTCAGTAGAACTTTCCTGAGAACCAAATGATGTCAGAATAAATTCTGTCGTTTCACCGTTTTCAAACGACTGATCTTCTTTTTCAGACATTCTAGATATCGTGATGCCTTCTTCGTCATTAAGTAAAGATTTGAAAGTAGATGATTCAGTTATTGCTTGGTTGACTGTGGATGCAGTTGATTTATCTTTATTCTCTTTTTCTGAAATTTCATGCGGGTTTTGATCACTAGTTTCAATGGGTATGGAACTAAATTCGGTTTCTGATATAATTTCTGTTGACTTAGATAAAATATTAGTGGTTTCATCCATTTCGTTATTCGCTTGTGAGTTATTGAAACTTACTTTAGAATAAGTTTCCTCTGGATTCGGTTGGATTTCACTTCCATCAGTGTATTTGATGGAAACATCTGCGGCTGAAACTTCAGTTGGAGCAGATTCATCATCTGACACCGCTGTTATTGAACTTTCAGTCACGTCCAAGATATCGCCAGTAATTTCGTCAGATATAAGGGATGGAACATTTAATATTTCTGTCGGAATGACTGACCTCATATTCAACATCGAGTTTTCCTTTGTTATTGGGAATTGTGTACTGACAGTCACGTCTTTAAAGGTGCTTGTCTCAGCAGAGGTATCTGGTATACTATCGCTTGTTATAGTAACAATGTCTGAGATATAACTTATCGTAGTTGCGGGAGATTCCTTAAAAATGGGCTCCTGTGTGGAAATTGGCACATTTGATACTTTGACAATTTCATGATCCATTGGCACGTGTTCGTTATCTAATGCTTGTTCAGGTATTATCTCTTCCTCGTGGTTGCTTAAAACTAAGAATAAGTCATCATGAATTGGCGGAAAAGCGGGATTATGATCGAGATCTTCTTCTTCAAGTATTGGTGCTTTAGTAGTTGAAGTTCCTGAGTCCATAGATATAGCTCCCATCATTGAGACAACATTAGGAATTTTAGACGAAATCTCACCATTAGCAGATTCCTCGGTTGAAAGACTTATTCTTGACGGGGACAAATCATTTGTAGTTTTAATATTAGATGGCTGTTCGTTTGAGGATGTCGATTCTTGTGCTAAAGGAGAAAAGGATGAAAGACCGTCCTTTGATTCAGGAGTACCGACCGATATTTTCTCGATATTGGACGAACTCCTCTCTGTCGTCACCTCCCTGGTAATTAGGGGAGATTTAGACGATGAATATTCAGAGACCTCCATGCTAGGGGATGGCAATATCTCTTTTATCTTTACATCGGTAATGACTGGTATTTCAGACACAGGTGTGATTTCCTTAATCGTAATTTCCGGCTTAGCAGGCTCACTTGGCGGTGATGGAATAGCACTTGTCTCAACACTTTCAAAGATAGATACGCTTGGAGCCGATGAGACCATTCCGGGTAGTGGTGTACCGTCTGAAAAGAAACAAAATTTTATTAACACCATTTTTTTTAAACATGCATTACATGAGATTTGATTAAGAATACTTTAGCCTAATATGCTTTAATGAACAACCCAAAGAAATTATTTTTTAAAGATATTTTCGAAAGTAAAACACAATACCCAACAGCAGCAATTAATTTATATGGTAGCAATTAATTTAAGCATGGTGGGCATTTCTCAAGACTTCTACGTTGTCTGTAAATTAAAGCAACGTCACTAAAACGTTCAAAAACACAACATTTGCCAATCATCAATCTGCATATTTCATGAAATATGCAAATTTCGCTAATAATATAAGGTTCTCACCCCTAACTGGACAGTTGTCGTACTCCGGACAGCAGCGACCAGGCACGAGGCGCGGCTGACAGTCGTCACGCACAAAGCACGCAATGCGGCGGCACACTACTTCTCCTCCTTGGCAGTAGCACACGCGGCAAGGATCCAAAGGATCCACCAGCTTCTCCCCGTTACCGTAGATCCGACCATCTTGCTCGCATTCTGTAATTAGATAAAATCACTTTAAGAAACAAAACTACCTTATAAGTTTTAAATAGACTATCTTTATTCAAGGAGGCTATCACAAACTCTGTTGAATTTTTAAAAGAGAAACAACAAAATATTGAAATTAATGAAGCAACTACCGTTTCGGAATGTAGATTCTACCGAGAAGTACTAGAACCTCGACAATTACTCTTAGGAGGAGATACTACACTTGCAGAAAATTAGCATATAGTAAGCTAGTATAGCTGTGTTTCGCGTGGTAAATGAGAAAACCTAAAGCCTATACATTTCTTTCCTTTCTTCCAACCTCCTTCTTCCCTTATTCCTCTCACCTGTTTGTGGTTCCTCCGATCTTTCGAATGTTAATTGGCAGCATGATCACTTTTTATCGGGCGACGCACTTGATTGTTTATCCGACATATTTAAAAAAAAATATGTTCGTGTAACTGATTTGGTTATCCTAACAATGACGTCAATGTATAACTAATTGGGTACATTTCGTAAAACCAAT
This sequence comes from Hypolimnas misippus, assembly GCA_037950945.1. Lineage (NCBI taxonomy): Eukaryota > Metazoa > Arthropoda > Insecta > Lepidoptera > Nymphalidae > Hypolimnas > Hypolimnas misippus. Next base: position 339,120 of record JBBEEQ010000024.1, read on the forward strand.
CATTATGACTAATGCGAAGATTGGTTTAAAAATAAAACAATTTTGTATGCTTGACGTAATTGCTTAGAAAAAAAATTAAATTTGCAAATCTTTAACCATTTTCTAATTACCTATGATCCGGATCCGAGTTTTTAATAAGAAAATATTAAAATTTAATATTGTGTAAGGGCCTTGAATTATCCATAAAGCCTTCTTTACTCTTAAAGTAAAATATCGTTACTCCTTAAGATTGTATTTCTGATTTATTTATCGATCAGCACATGCATATAATAAATTAAAAGGCACACGCTTAACGGCTCCCACGCTCGGCGGCTAATGTATAAATTAAGCTATACGTAAATTTTCACCAAAATCTGTAAAGCAGTTGCGTGAAAGAGGAACAAACATCCAGCCATCCTCACAAACTTTCGTTACTTAGAGTAATAGTAGTAAAATAAGAAGGATATTAATATTTACCAACGGAGATCGAATCCACAATCTTTAATACAGCATCCAAATACAATAACCATTACGACATCAAGCCCTAAAAAAATCTTAAACTAGTGATCACGTACCGCACTGATATGTAGGGCAGCAGTGGTCAGGCCTGTGCAAGGCCTTGCAGCCAGGCCTGGGCTCGCACGTCTGCTTCGCACATTCGACGTAGCCATCGGAGCATTTGCACTTTTCACAAGGACTCGTGCCGGGGAACAGATCCCCTGGCATGTACACCACGTCTCCGAGGGCACAGCTCCCTGGAACATTGAAATTAAAACGTTAATATACTCGTAAAGTTACTCGTTACTTTTTTTAACATAAATAAACGCATCATACTCAACGGCCATCTGTGTCGGGAGTCCGAAAACACACACGACACAAACACAAACACCCAGACCACAACAAACATCCGTATATCTATAAAGACGTTTGTCGTGAGGAGGATCGGAGCCGCGTTCGTTAGCGCTTCAGTCAGTTACAGTGACCAGTGCGCCAACAGGTCTGTCGGCATTTTAGCATGAGTTAGCATGCAGTTTTAGTTTTGGTCTAAACCAGTGTCGATGGTCCTTTCATTATTTTTCGTTATTCCTTATAGTTTCCGATTTGTCCTACCACACCCAGTTAAAAAACTCATCCTATACAGTTATAAAATATCATTGTATTATACTAACAAGAAGCTAATAAACAAAACATTACCTTCTTTCAAACCCAAGTCCACACTCGTAACATTCGGCAAAGGACCTGAAACAAAGGAGAAAATATATGATTAACAACCAAAATACGAAAAACAATACTTCACACAACGGCCTTCCAAAACAAAGGGGTGTTTGTATCAATATTCCAAACGACTCTGTAGAAAATTCCTTTTTTTCCGAAAATGAAAGACGCCTCTTATCTCTCGGGACCACTTACGTGAAACTTGAATAAGTAATGAGGCTGTTTCTCTCGTATAACCTTCCCTGTACTCCAGAGCCGATCAGTGCGGGGCCCGGAGTAAAAATAAAATCGAGGCCCTTGGTTTAAATTTTCCTTGTTTATTGACTTCGACTTTGTAATATTTAATAAAAAAAATAACTGCTCGAGTAGACTCATAGAGCTTAAAAATTGTACGTAAAAGATTTTTTACGCAGATGCGGGCCCCTTTAAGCGCGGGGCCTTTCGCCTTATTAACTAATCTCCGCTACTAGACTTGATCCGGCCCTGCTGTACTCCACCCTCGTAAAAAACTATACGGAAAAATCTTTTGTAGTCCATGGCATGCTTAGTATGTAATACTAGGGTCGTATCGTTTGGTTTCCCACCCATGTAACGCGTAGTGGTATTATCTTTACATAACCTCAGGGCAGATTTATGCATAGGCGTATGAGAGGTTATTTTGGAAATTCATTTTTCCCCGCTCTCCCATACTTGTCATCGGACAAATGATGTAAATGGTTAGGGTTGGAAGCCCTTTTTATTAAAACGGTGGGCAGATTTGTGTTTTTACTATGTTGAGGTATATTTTTTAGGCAATGGTTTGTTTACTACCGTACTTTGGAAGTAAAAGTAATATGACGAGTAAAAATGATATTTACCAACCATAGCCTAAACATATCATAATAAATTAACGTATACACTATATATATGTATGTAGGTATGTTCCTCGTGGACTCCAAAATGGCTAAAGCGATTTTGATGACATTTTTAGGCAATTCATATAGTGGGTAAATATATTTTTATAAGATTTTTTTACTCCACGTGACATTGGCAAAATAATATGTGCACAATTGGCACAACTAAAAGCCACAAAACAGAATAAAGAAGAAGAAGATTTTTTATAACCGTTACTAGTAATTTGAAATAGATTTTTTAAAATCCTAAATTATTTAATTAAATTTTATCAGACATAAATATTTATTGCGGTTCAGACCATATAGATAGTAAAAACACTTAGTAAAAAGTAATATAAACACTAGTTAAAAAGAACTCGGGCTCATCAGTAACACGGACGGGCGGTCAAGCGTGAGCGCCGTGCAATAGACCTGTCGGTTACGCAGGCGTTACGTAACGTCCATTACTCATTTATTAATCATAGTAAACAAAACTTTTTATTATATTATTAGTGTCTATTTACACAACATGCCAACATGCAAAGTTAGAAGTTGAAGACTCGTTAAGTTATTGAGACTCGATCTTAGTTATTTCATATAGCATTCGTTTTGCTCGTCGGTTCGCTCATTATAATTTAGGTTTGTAGATTTTGTTTAAAAATAATATGCATATACATATAAAATATCCCCTATGATTATCTAGAATAATGCACCTTTCAAATGGTATTATGGTACCATAATTTAAAAAATAGGTTCAATGTATTTCGCACATTAAAAATTCACTCTTTCTTTATCTATTTAAGTTTGTTTGGAAGTTTGTATTTGTGTTTATACCTATTTATTGAGGATGGTTATATGCTATTTTACATCACGCTACGACTCATTTGAGCGAAACAGTAACTATAAAAGCGAGTGAAACTGCGAGAGATAGCTAGTTTTTTATATTAGCGTAGATATCGGTAGTGAATGGCAATGTAAATAATGAACGACATAGTCTTTTCGTATGTGTAATTTCTTCCGGCCCGTGCAGGTTTTTATTTTACGATGTTTTCCTTCACCGCCTAACCGGCTGCTAACCGGGGTTCGAACCCGTGATCACTGGTTAAGATCGACGTATTTAACGTAGCATAATAACATATCTAATAACACGCATATAACGTGTATTTTTTTAAGTCAAAATGGATAAACGAAAATGGGTATTTTACTTTTGAAATCAGTTTCTTTCTTTAAGCCGTAGTTATTTCTTTAAGGGTTTTCCGGTAACCCGTTTTTTCTATTAGACAGGGCAGTAGGATAATGACATAATATACAACATGCAACAGTTAAAAAGAGAAAAAAAAATCTGAAAAGGCATTGTTATGAACGGATTTCTAAAACAACGACGCACTCTAAATTCCAAATAAATGTGAATTTATCGTTTCGCAGTATTAAGATAAAGCTTCTTCCTGTATATATGAATACATTATTATGAAAATTATATATGACTGTCCCAGAAAGGGAGGAATACATTTCGAGATAAGTATATTCTATGTATTTTATACTCGTATATGGACGCTGATAAGCAATACTGTGTCAAGCCACACAGACTTCGTTTTGAGAAAATGGCGTCTAAAGATGCCAAACCTATTCTCAATAAATTTGTTTGAAGACGTATATATTCATCTATCTTTTCTATTTTGATATGAATCAAAAGCATAGATTTATTTAATATCTTATCTAATAATAAGTTTTTAAATATTTGAGATTATTTTATAAATTGCAAAATATGGAACGCACCTGAAATTCGAAACATTGAGTTAAGATACTTTTTTCCATACTTATTTAGTTTAGATGCCTTGATTTTTTTGAATAATGTTAAATAGGTGACGTAGTATCAAAAATACACCAATATCTCAAAATGTGACTTTTTGTGGGTTGACACATTATTGCTTATCAGAATCCATATATTTGTGTACGTATAAATAGGTTTTTGGGCAAGATCTCGAGCTTAACAGCCTTGATGGGTTCTTAATGTGTCGTGGATATAGACTCATCTGTATTATGGAGGTGACACAGGATAATATTATCATGACAGCAGAATATTAAACTGTACTTGGCTTTTAATCTTTGGGTTTATATTTTCTATAAATAACTTTGTTATTTATTGATAATCTTATATTTACATCTAAGCATTTTTATTTTCATTTTCTATAATCATTATAATTATAATATAACAATTCTATGTTTTGTTAAGATTTATATGCAATTGCTCATTATTACTTTTAACATAAACATACATGTGTGAATATTGTAATGTTATTTATTTATAATTATATGCTAGTGTTGCGCTCTGAAATAACCAATGAAATTATTTAAGCATTCTTCTTCATTCTCAATTTAATTTCTGCTATTCTATGTATAACTATATCTACTATTGTTCGTTAATTAATAAATAATTTGTTACTTAGTGTAAACAATGAATAGTTACATATACATCGTTAAGAGTAATGACATAAATACTTCTGATTACGAAGACAAGCAAGCAAACAACAACAACAACCTTCGGTTATGGCATTTTTATAGTGTAATGCGGATGTGAGATAGCGTGTGTTCGATGAAGATAACAATGTACGAGTACGTCCATGTTAAATGATCCTTCTGCTACGTCTGTGTAAAATATTTGTTTCGGATAACGTTTTTCTTTGAGAAATTATTTGGTTTTTCATACTAACTATTCTATTGTATCCACTTCTAATATTATTAATGCCACAACAAAAGTGCCTGTGTTCCTCTCCAGTGAATCTATATCTCCACCAAGATTTATCAAAATCGGATAAGAGGTTTAAGTGTGAAACGTAACAAATACGCAGACAATTAGAACAAGAGTGATTAGCCGGAATAAACAGACAAACAAACAGGCAAAAATTTACAAATTGTGTTTTTAATATAATTACTATGTATACATTCATTTTCATTTAGTTAAAAGCTGTAAATTTGATATTACAAACAGACTTTTCGGCTAAAATTGTATAAGGAAGTTTTATGAGGAGCCCGATTGTCATGCTCCAATAAAATATAATAACTTTTACAAATTAAAAATAAAATTCACAAAACCAACCAACTTGCTTAAATAAAAATTAATTAAAAATATTATCTCCTCTCTTCCAATTATTTTGACAATACAAAAAGAATAGCATTACTAAACAAGGCGCTCGACACAAATTGGTGTTTATTCACAGGAGATGAAAATTGGGCTCAAGGAAATAACGTCGCTGCCGGAAAAAAAAAATTAAACCGACGGGAGATTATTCAAGATGAACACACTGACAGCGAGCTCTTGTTGACAACAGACTTGTGTACTTGTTTACAAAGTCATCGAGGGGACACAAACAATGGTATAGCTTTCCTTAATTCCTTTTTTTAACTTTTTAATTTGGATCCATTTATCAGATGATCGCTCTGGGGTAATGGTACTGAAGTCTAAAGCCGTCCGTTACGAATTCGAACCCCGCTCGGAGCAAATATTTATTTTTGTGTAGATATTTATTTCTTGGTCTGACTGTCATTGTGGGTTGTGGGACTGTTATTTATTATTGTAAGTTCTAATCAAGTGGTCATCATGACATTTTCCTTACGCGCTGTGAATGGTACAGAAAAGTTCTTTCAGAAACTGTAAACACTATTTCAAGTGCCAGAAAAAAAAAATTAACCGGTCGTTTGGCATAACAGAATTACCATAAACGCCAGTTAAGGCACGTACCGAAAGCTAATAACGTAATATTTTATTTATAAAAAAAAATCAGCCTGTAAATGTCCCACTGCTGGGCAAAGGCCTCCTCTCCAATTAAGGCGAAGGTTTAGAGCTCCAAAATAGACTATACAAAGCTTTAGCTTAACATATTAATACATAGACATAATATCATTGTTAATGCCGCATAAACCAAGCCGTGGTGAAAAAAACCATGAATGTAATAATCGTATAATACACACATGTAACATTCCGACACGCGTAAGTTACTTTTTCAAGTACGTTAGTGTTTACATCGCTCCGTGGAGGAAAACATTGAAATAAAAAAGTGTATGTTTTTCGCTGAATATTTTTGGATGCATTACGCTCCGGAGCCTTTTTCGATAAAAACACTTAGTCTGAGTGACTCTAGAAAGGTTTTCATTGCGTCGTTTTACTGAGGTACATATTGTTATTACAGCATTTTATAATTGCCTAAAGAACTTTAAGTTTTTTTTTAATAAAGACTGTCTCCCACTGTCAGTGAGTGAGTAAAATAGAGAGAGTAATATATTTATAGATATTTTACTCTCTCACTGACAGTGGGAGACAGTCTTTATTAAAAAAAAACTTAAAGTAGTATACCCAATTTCACCCTTTCAAATTTTTAAAATAAAAATTAACCTATCCAAGGTCTAATTTATCTCTATAGCAAAATTCATCAAAACTAGTTGAAGCGATTTATGTTAAGCAAACAGAGATAAGCCAATATCGATCACACTAGCACTATCAGAGTTAACGAAATATGATTTTTCTTTTAAGAAAGAAAATAAAATAATTTTCTACGGAAATACTTTACGCTTCAGTTTCATATTCCACAATCAGTCGGCACTGCACCGCTCGATCGCATTACGGAAAAAGCCGATGAAAACATAGTAACAAGCGGTATGTGTTTGTAAATAAATAAGGAATACTACACTCTATTCAGACATCAGTTTGGAAAATATTGTTAAATTACAAACTAATTTGCTGCTCATCCAATAAGATTATTATTGAAAAAATATTATGATTAGATATTTATTAAAAACTACTTGGTCTCCGTGAATTCGTTTACGCAAAATAATTATTTTGAAAAACCTATTTCTTTAAAACTTAATAGGTTCTCCATACAAACTTTTATTCCATATATTATTTATGTTTTATTTTGCGTAAGAGTTAACGCATATCCTTCTCCAATATCTAATCAATATCTATAACAACTTCCATCAAAAAGGTCTAACGGTTCAATTGTTAAAACATAAAAAAACAGATATGCGAATAATAATAATAAATGAATAAACGAATCACACTCAACGGCCCCCATTATGATCTTGTGACCTTGTGTCGGAGGTCCGGAAACACACACAACAAACACCCAGACCACGACAAACATCCGTATGGCCAATACAGACATTTGCCGTGAGTGGGGATCGAACCCTAGTTCTAGTTAACCCGTTAGCGCTACAGTCAATTTTCACCAAAAATAACAACAAAGCATCTTAATGTGTAACGTAAATTGGCGAGTAGTGATTCACTACCCAGACTAACTTCCTCCACTACTACAGCTCGCTATAAAGGCTAGTGAGGTACTACACCTCAGTGAGTGAGGACCCCAAGATCACGTGTTTAATGGCCCGCTATCGAAGCGTTGCGGTGTCGAGTGTCGGCCGACATTCAGTCGACCTCGACACAGACCCTCGGCCCTCGAGGCCCAACTTGGAGTGCCGCCCTGACCTCACGACTAACACAATTCAGAAATCACGAATATGTGCTACGAATTTATACTTACTTGTTTCACATTTAGGTCGCTTGTTATTGTTATTTAAAACTGTGAAGTTTTTGACATGAAACCTGTTTTTAACAGGTAGAAAATATACATATATATAAAATATAAAATAGAATGAAAGAAAGAGCTGATTAATTTTATAATTAACTATTGTTTTGAAAACATGCACGGTTAAAAAAGGCGTTATATTACAAAAATAAGAAATCAACTATCAGAATGTAGTATTTTGTGATAGCGACAGCTTAACGTAACTACCCTGCAGAAAGACTTTAAAAAGTCATATATATCGATCATTTCTTCAATCAATTTCTTTCATCGTGTCTCAAATATTGAACTTTTTATTTAAACTGGATCTCGTAAAGGAATCTGACTGCCTTTAATAATCCTTAGTAGTCCTTATCTACCTATACGTATAAATAATGTGAAAGCAAACGCAACGTAAAAGCTTCTGTGACTATCCAGTAAATAACAGGAAAAATTGAAAATTAAAAAAAAACAACAATGTATTTATTGAAGCTGAACTGGTTTTGGTAAAATATATCTAAGAAACGCTAAAGAACCCTCTTTCAAATAATAAAAACCGCATCCAAATCGGTTCATCCGTTCAGAGCTACGGTGCCATAAACGCACATAGCGGTCAAACTTATAACCTCTCTTTTTGCATCGGTGTTTAAATATTAATAAAAATAAAATATAGCTTAAGCCTTTATATTGCCTAAAGCAAACGAGATCGGCTCGCTGATAAAGAAATATGTATTTTATTATGTCACAAATTACTTCACTCATTATATTCATATAATTTACATACTCTACGCGCTATCTGCGATCTGTGAATATTTGTTAACGTTTATTTTTATTACTAAATAATGTCATTGTAATAAAAAAAACCTAAAATTATTTAATTTAAACCTATTTATAATAAACATTCTATGTATTACTAACCTAGCTGACTTTCACGGTTTCACTCGCGATTTTGATAACTGCTTTGCTCCTATGAGTCGTAGCGTGGTGTAATATTTTTATAACCTTTCTTAATACACGGGCTATCCAACGAAAAAATTCCTACCTACAAACTTACAATATTTTCGACGTGAGTCGCGATTTTAAGTGTATTTTCAACACTTTCCCGATTGTTGATAATTTTTGCTATGTTTATAGCCACGACGTGATGATTTATAGCCTATACTCTTCTCCAATAAATGGACTATGTAACGCAAAAAGAAATCTTCAAATCAGACATTTAATATTTCCTAAAACTGTACTTAAACAAATAAAAACTGTAACTTCAAATATAAGACTAGACCCCCGTTAGTCCGGCCTCGACCTAAACTGATCCGACATGCATATAAAACTTTAATGTTATTTTCTTTTCCAGTTATCCATATTCGCCTACCAACATTTTCCTCTTCAGCGACAACATAATATTTTGATTAAGTGAGGTCATTAACTCGATCTAGTTCTAATTACAGAGGGGGGAGAGGAGTGCAGGCTTCTAATTTCAGTTAATTAAAACAAATAGCTCCAGTTAAGACCGTCTGGTTCCGGGCAGCTTTAATATGTAATTTCACGGAGTTATATCCAACATGACGCCTGTGTTTCTCTCGCTACATAACCGTTAAAATTATAGTAAACTAAATTTTATCAAACATCAACGTCTTTATCTTTAATTCATCTTTTTATGAATCTCTGTCTATTCTAAGCTTTTAACTTTAAAAAAAGAAGCCGTAAGTACAAGTAGTCAGTTCGTTGGGGATGTTTTTTTATATAAATTTGTCAATTGCTCAAAGTGAATTTTCAATTAAAAAAAAGTATTTTGATTTAAAATCGGTTCTTCAAAAAATCTCGTATACAATAACATATTAACTTATCGTTAAGAACATATTTTTTAACTATATGCTTCGTTTAAATTGTGTTTTAAATAATAAATTTTATTATATATGTATTAGCGTGGCTGCGCCCACAACTATGTATAGTGTAGCAGCTGTCAAATAAATCAGTGCGTTGTCAACTAGCAATCGTTTCACTTGTCCGTACCTTAATACCGCATATCGAACAGTGGCGACGAGGATGGACGAGGATGGAGGACGCTAATACACACGTACATATGTAACAATATGTATCTAGATAATTGCTTGCTAAATAGTAGCAATAAAACGATAAAACTATTTTGTTGGAATAAATTAAAACATTGTCAGCAAATTAGAATCACGAATAGAAAAAGTCAAATGCGGATACTAATAAGATCTTATACAGTGTTACTAATTGGTTCCCGCGTTTGTCTCCATAAAATACGAATTATTATTTTGATTAGTCTATATCTTTAGTAAGGGTTGTATAAACAAAATGTCGCTACCTTTTTCGCCCCCTTTAAGTTTTATTTTTGCGAAAAAATGTACTTTATTTGCTTCTTCAAGGTCGGAACTATATCTATACCAAAATTAATTAAATTTGCTTCAGCGGTTTAAGCTAAAAGAGACAAGCAAAATTACTTCGCCGTTTATATCATTAACACGAACTGTCCGAATTGCTCCATTGGATAAATATAAAACTGAGAAACGGAACTCTAACAGATAATAGCAAATCATTACTGTAATATTAATAACTTGAGCAGGAACCGACAATTAATTAATTGATTGAAGTCCATTATTAAAACAGTTTTTTTAATAATGATAAATAATATTATTTTTACACAAGCGATTAAAAAAATAACCCGATTTCAAAACTAAATTTATTATAAGTAAACTGGAATCACTGGAAAGCAAAACAAGCAATTTCGTTTACTGGAATGACAAAAGGTCATCTGAAATTTTATTCTTTGAATTCCCATTTAATAAATTAAAAAAAATGACAATAACCAGACAACATTATAAGATCTATCAACTTTATAGGCTACACCGAAAAGAGCATACAAATGCATGGTCCAAATTTAACTTCACTACAAAATGAGCTTTATTCCTTAAACTTACGGTCGTTATTCGTCTGACTAGAGCTGGTCCCGCGAACTAAACGTGACCAGCAGTAGTTAGCGAAGTGGAAGACGGCAGGATGTTGTACGTCGTATTAGCGACGGAGTAATTGCCTCAGCTATTTTCTAATTTCCCCTCAAATTCATACGGTACCTAACATATTTTTAATAGGATAAAATGCCAGGTGTACGGATGTTTCGGTATACTTTATAATGCACACAATTAATTAAACATATGTGTATAAAAATTACCGGACAAACGAACAGAAAATCGAACAAGAGGATGTTAAGTGATCAACACCGCCCATGGACATTTGCAGTCCCAGAGAAAGGGAATAGGTAGTTAAGAAAGGAATCGAGAAAAGGATTGGGCTTCCGGCTCTCTCATTCACCTTACAAAACACTATAAGCTACGAATAGCTACTTCACGCTGTTTTTCTGATGTGAGAGAGATTATTGGCCCAGTCAAGTCAGCCCGTTTACGATAAGGGCTAAACTCAACAGATAAACTCTACCACAGTGGAATAGGAATACCTGCTTTTAATCTTATAGATACAAATTTAATATTAAGATTGGTGGAAACGACGGACATTTGCTGGGGCCAGCAACCGACTCTAATTGTAATAAAACTTCAACTTTTTGTACCTTTATAACCTTTTATGTATAACTCAAATAATAATAGTGAATAACAATCACTAAAACCCTAATTATACATATATATATAAATTACATAAGCTTCTTGAGGTCATCTGCCAATCTTTCGTTATAAAAGTAGTAGGATCTAGATTGAAACAGCTCCTGTGTGGTCAAGATTGGAATAAGTTTCTGGCGCGTCGCCAGACGAGAAGAATCTTTGATGGAAGATATAGCACATACGAGGACGCTTTGCACATAAGCAACTAACACACAAATGAATATATTTAACTTTCTTACTATTAATTATAAATACCTGCATAAACGAGCTTTACTGGGTTGTTTTTTCAGAAAATTTGTTTTCTGGAAATGATATTTAGATTTACGATTAAATAAAAAAATGGCAGCAGTTTTTTATTGCCTTAAAACACGGATAAAACAACGTTTTCTAAAAATGACACCTAGCTTCAACGATTTATCGCCCTCTGGTTTCAACTGCGTTATGCATACTAAATTCCAGGAAAATCGTTGAAACCATTTCCGAGATTTAGATTAAATATATACAAAAATGCTTATTTAAAGATATTAGATAATATATGTATTTTAAAAGCACACTTTCGTCAAAGGATTCCCCTGTAAAATAAAAATAAAAAGTACTATTCCCGAAGGTTAAAAATAACTATATGTAATTCTGAAGACAAGACACACTTAGTAATGAATAAATTTTTTAAACTGGCTACCCCTCGCGGTTTTACTTCATCCTCTTCAAGTTTCGTTTTCGCGATAAGAAGTATTCCTATGCCTATGTTCTTCTCTAAGGTCCAATTTTTATCTGTACTGAAATTCATCAAATTGGTTTGACGGTTTAAATGTGAAAAAGTAACAAACAGATAGACATTTCACATTTATAATACTAGTAGGAACTAGGAAGAAGGCACGTAACAAAACCACATACCCGAACTTTATCAACATAACTGTTGAGAATGCTATTTTCGTTTATCGAGTCAAAGAAAATACAACAGTCTATTTTTATATTCTCAATCGGTTTTTATAAACCATTTGCGCGGTGCGCCTTAATCCTGACCCGGTTCAAACAATCTCAAGAGAGCTCCGAGCAAGGGTCGAAAGTTACGACCGGAACGGATAAGATGTTTTCGTATTGATTTAATAAACGTTTAAGGGACCGGAAATGTTTCTAACAACGGGGTTTCACTCGAATTTACCGAAAGTCCAATCAATAGCTTTTTGAATAATTTAACTTAAGAATTCTTTAAGTTTTAGTAACTTGTAGGAGTGTATTTTGGTAATTAATAGTAAGTAGTGATTTTATTCACGATATAACAAATTTCGAGTCGATTAGATCAATAAAAGCGTAAAAAAATCTAAAACCAATTGCCAAATTAACGTGACGATTGGAAAGGGTTTTAAAAACCTTTTTGAATAAAGTATATATTTAGAATTTAAATTTGAAAGAATTTGGTCAGATTCTTTCAACGACAACAACTAGAAAAGGGCTGATAACCTTCAAAAGTCTAAACAGATCTTCATAAATTACAAGTAAAAAATACATCAGCTTCCAGACAGGGAATCCACATCAAAATGGGTCCATTCGTTCACACATAACAAACTTACAACCCTTCGTTTTAGGTCGGAGCTAAAAAATGTTAATTCGAGATTCATTAGTCCTGCGAATCTGATTGTATTTCGGATCACACCCATACTCTATCATATGACATCTACATTTAAAAAATTGTTGCTTCTTAATATAACATCTAAGTAGTAGAATTGATTTACATAATATGTTAAACTTACTTATATATGTATGTAGATATAACAGAAAAAGCATATTTTTAACCCCCTGCTAAAAATTAATTCTAACAAAGTCTCAAATCGAGAAAAATTGAAAGCCTAAAAAATTGCCAAAAAACCTTCAATAAACGTTCTCTTAAAACTACTTTTCTAAGTCTAATCTTTATTCATCAAGCTATCGCGAATGAATCGAGATTTCTGGAACTGAAGATGAGTAATTGAGTTCAGGGTGAGGTTATAATGAATTCATCGGAGCCATTGCCTCGTAAATCGTTTATTTACATACTAAATTACTCACATATATGTATTAAAGATCGCTGCTTTAGCAATACGGCCGCCTCTTGTACATTGCCACTTTTTGTATTAATTTTTCTGTGTGTTTCATTCGGTGTACAATAAAGAGCATTCATTAAAATCTCTCGATGATAATATAACTGTAAAGTAAAAAAAGTAAAGTAACAGCCTGTAAATGTCCCACTGCTGGGCAAAGACAAATTTAGCACTTGAAAATCAGCGATGCTAGCCGGAGTTTGAATTCGTTATCATCTGTTAAGATCGACGTGTTCTAACCACTAGGCGATCTCGGCTCGGCAATATGACTGATCGCATGCTAAGTCATTTAATGAGATTAAAAACCAAAAAACTTAAAGTAATGTCGTATTGACGAACTATTTCGTTATTAAATTAAAATGTGTAGAAATGGCTGATGATAATCACGTCACCTGTAGCTTAAAGCTCGAATATCCTTGGCAGACGGTACCTTGATTATATTCATACCTGTGCTTATGAAAGCTATTAATTGATAAAATAACTTCTTTTTGCATTCATTTCTTGTGAACGGCTTAATAACAATTTTAAATACTAATAATATCCTTCTCAGGCAAAACTCTTATCGATACAAATAAAATTGAAGTGTCTGTTTGTAATTTAAAATTAACAGCTTTCAACTAACTGCATATGAAAGGATACACGGTATTTACATCAAAAACACAATTTTAAAATTTTTGTCTTTCTGTCTGTTTGTTCCGACTAATCTCTGAAACAGCTGGGTCGGTTTTGATGGGACTTTCACTTACAGATAGCTAATGTCATAAGGATTAACTTAAGCTAAAAATTGTTTTTTTTTTTTTAATAAAAGTTATTAAAAAAAATTAATGAATGAATAATAAAGTGGGTTACGCGGAAACAAAATTGAATCCAATGAAATAGTGAACAATATCCGATTGAAGTAGGAAAGGTAAACATTTTTTAAATATAATATTTCCTCAATTTAACGCGGGCGACACCGCGGGGCACAGCTAGTTGCTCAATAAGATTGTCGTAATTCTCAATAGCCTATAAATTTTACTTATTCGGAAAATAATGAAAGTTACATCCAAATAAATATTTTAATGCCGTCGTAGTGTCGTTATTAATACGATCCTTACGCTTTTATACCGATCTTTCGGTTAAAGCTTTCAGAAGACAAGAAACCCTCTACTATTCAATAAACAGTGTGATTTATTAACTGTTATGCATTTTAGCTAATATATGCTGTAATGAAAAACGATTTATTTAAAGAAATGTAAGGAGAATAGAACAAGAACATATGCTTTGAATTGAGATCAAAAATTTTTGTGTACATACACTTACTCGTTAAAATAAAAGCAGCACACGTCCATATCAATATTGGGACCCACCTTTCTACACCAATATTTTGAAACTTATAACTTCCTAGCTATCACCGATATTACCTTTACGGAATTTAGCGACCGAATTTTTGCGAAGTTTAATTTCTACGTCCATTACTCGCTAGCCTCAGCGGCTAGAACAGCAGTTGATACCCAACTAGCAATGTATCAGCACCATGGCGATAGAGTTCGATATATGAAGGGATATCCGCGAGGTCCTAGATACAGGCTGTCACGCCCGATCGATACAACCCTCCGCCCCTCCGAGTTCATCGCTAGATATTGTACATATGTGTATGTTTTTGTAACTGTTACGTTTAAACCGTGTTTTTGTGGTATTTAACTGTGTTGTTTTTATCGACTTAAAATATATTTTAAAAGGGCTTAAATTCAATTACTTCTATTTATACGTGATACTTACTAATCTTCGATGACTGCTAGATTGTTAAACGAATTTCATGTTTTTTTTCCTATAGTATTTTGATCTAAGAATACGCTTTCTATTACGTCAAATTGACATGACAAACTTTGAATTTTTAAATTTGACGATTTGAAAGAGCTTATAAACGCTTATATGAATTATTGTCGATTTTCAGTTTCTGAGCAAAGTCGAACTTAACATCAAAAACAAAATGCTTTCATACAGGAATTTACATTCTCTTTTTGAAGTCAAACGAATGAATTGACGAGGATTTCGGAAAAATTAAACCTCTGTCCTTAGAAGAAACCGCGAAAACCACTGAGCGGGATATTATTTTGTTGATTTTTTAACAATATTAATGTTTCTTGCAGCAAAAAGGGAAATTATGTTAAAAGATTTTTATAGATAGAAGCCACAATTAGTAGATAATACCGATTATCCTGTTCAATAATGCTAGACCGAGTATATGATTACAAGAAGTTTGTTTTTGCAATTAGTTTATGTCTCAAAGTTAAGATAAATAACGGATAACCTACATATCACTGAAACTTTAAAGACATATCTACTTATATCCGCCGACACGTAAAGGCAGCGCGGTGGAATAAGCTTTAATAATTTTTAACAGAAACGAATTTTATATCTAGCAATTTAATAATTAAAACTAATATTATAAATATTAAAGTAATTATATCTGTCTGTCTGCTAAATCAACTTGATGAATTATGTACACATACAGATTGGGCCTTAGAGAAGAGCATAGGCTACATTTTGTGCTGAAAATAAAATTTCAAGGGATGTAAGTTTCTACGCAAACGAAGTAGCGAGGACCAAATAGTATACTAGTAAATTAATGGTAGGTAACTTTATTAAAATGCTCTATAAAGAAAAAAATAAATTTTTATTTCAATCAAACTGTAAATTTTGTTCCATTACGAATTTTATATGATTTTTCCATGTATTTTTTTTTTTCAAAATAAATTTCTACTTAATCTACAGAACTACTTATGTTTATCTTGTGGTGAGACATATTCTCACAAACTTTTACATTTCGCGTTCCGAGTTTGAGCTAATCACGGAAAACATTACGATTTACACATTAGACGTGATACACTTCCTGGCAACATCCGGTAGACATTTTCGCTAGTTTTCCGTGATGTATTATTTTCAAATGACGCACATAAGTTGTAGAGAAAAAATGGTGAAAATAATTATCAGTTTCTGTCTGAATGGCGTAATTTTTGTCTTTAACATTCTTAAAGCTTATTTGTGACTCTTTAACTCGCGATCCAAGAATGAGTATTATTTAAGTCTGTAATTGATCCTGGTTTGGACGGGTCTAGCCAAGCCAGTTCACTGTCAAATATTATACTACAATTTGACCACAGAAAATCTATTCTCATTGAACATGAATGAACATAAGCTTTAATATTAAACGAAAGAGTACTCGTATATATGCGTACGTGTGTTAAATACATGGTAGTGTGTGTAATGTTTTTATTTATTTAATGTATTTTTAATGCATATTAAAAATATATATTAACAATCTGCACTCTTTCTCTATATAAATAATAAAGAGTGCGAAATTTCAAACTCCTCCGTCCGCGCAATTTTCGTAAAAAGTGGTACAAAGTTTTTGCTTCACGTATTAATATATAGATAAATGGAATCTGATAAAGATTAACTATCATTTAGCTAGGAACGCATTAACACTCTTATCTCGCTCGACGTGCTAACCGCCGCGCACGTAACTCAAGAAGCAGGACGATAGCTCAGACAGACAAAAATCACGTTCCGCCCATACACTCACTCTTGACACAGTTGCGATTGTCAGAAAGAAACTACTTTAACGAGAAAACCCTCATCTGGAGAAATTGTCGAGTTAGTTGTGTTCTAGTGATTTCTTTTGATCTTATTAATTGTAGATTAATATACAAGGTCTTACGTTAGGTCTTCTATAATCGGACGGGTATTCTTATAGGCTTACAATTTATGAAAAAGAATGAAAAAACTAAACTTAGTTCAGTTTTTTACTTTTCAATATCGACTCTGATAACGATGGTTTTTTATGTAACTGGTCTTGTCGATTCTATATTAATCTTTTGCCCGTTATCTGAAAGGTACGCTAATGTTTTTCAAATGTGTAACCGACTTTAGGAACATTGAAGTTTTACATAACAAAATAAGTGCTGTGAATTCTAAAGCATGCAATATAAACTTGATGTTTACACAAGATATTGTTAGTTAAATTATTGCTATAAATAAATTTTTATAGCGCTAATTTCGTAATGTAACTTCAGCCATATTATCTTTAAATTACCTGTATTTAATAAACACATAGGTATAATGTTATTTAATTATGCAAAATTAAGTATCCTTCTATAGCGTGATTTTTTCCAAACCTACTCCTCCTCCGTGATTAGAGGACGATTCATAATGAAAAATAATAATAATATATATGAATATATTAAAATGGTAGTTTTTAGGATAGGTACCTGAAATATTTTTTTATTTGTAATATGTATTACGAACAACGTAATAGCGAGATTTAAAATACTCCAAAAAATACAAACTATTCTTTAATAAAAATTATTATGAAACTAGCTGGGGAGCAGCGGATTCACTCGTGTTTATGGTTACTGCTTCATTCCTATGAATCATAGCGTGATGTAATATAGCTTAAGACCTTCCTCAATAAACGGGTTACCCGACGATGAAAGATTTTTTCAAATCTAATCAGTTGTTCAGAGATTACCTTATATATACATATTATATACATAAACATAAGTATATAATGTATGTAATTATATATTATCTTGAAATGAAGAAGTAAATAAACCACAAGCATATTATCTGTTAAAACATTAAAGAGCTATTCAAAATAAGTCATTGTAGTCGTATAACGCAATACCAGAACGTTGTATACTGAGTGCAATTTTCATAGAATAACAAATGAAATTCTGTAATTGTAAATATTACCCGTTCCGATAGATCATTTACATAACACGACGTTCATTCATTCTATTGTTAACAGTTATTTAAAGAAACTTGTAGTTATTTAGAATAAATAGTTTTCCATTTATATATAATAGTATATCCATATCTAAATATAAATAATTCAAAAGTGACTGACTGACTGACATAGTTATCTATCAAGTCACAGCCTAAACCACTTGACGGTTCGGGCTGAAATTTGGCATGCAGGTAGATGTAATGACGTAGGCATCTACTAAGAAAAAAATAATGATTAATTCTACCCCCAAATCTTAATATCGATTCTGGTAACGCTAGTAAAATAGTGGAGTAATAAGTTCTACCAAAGAAACAACTACCATAATTCGGTGACAATTTCATCGAATTGAAGTAAAATTTAGAACGAATCATGCCTAAGAAACTTATCCAGGATCAACTCCTAGTCTGCTTTTAATCTCGCTTCTAAAACAGAGCACAGGTAATATTAATCCCTCATTAAATAGAAATTATTCCTCATAATATTTTTGAATTACTCACGCAAATAAGTGCAACTACTGTAATGAGACTTGTTCTCAACTGGGACCTATTAAGTATCTTTAATTAGAGATCTATATGAGGTGTGATTAAGAACCAGTTAAAACTCGTACACACCGTTGATTTTTTCTATGTAATTAATTTCATTTGAAATAGAGTTGTATAATCATTCAAAGCTTATATATCTTTATGTAAATATTTATTGTATTTGTAAAACAAGGTTATTTAACAGAGGAAAAAGAAATATTTGACTGAAAATATCATAATATTGTATTCCAAGTTATTCCTATAATTAGGGCGTATGACAACAACTCATACGTTAAAATCCATCATATCTATTAAACTGAATGTGGCATTCATACATATGCTCGGAAAACATTATTTTTTACGCTCAGTGAAAATAATTTACACCTGATAAGAAAATGTAGTAAAGCTAAAGCTTTCGATGAAGAATCGCCTAAAATAAATGTGTGCATACGATTATATCCATTTTGAAAACAAAAGATGTAGGCAATACAATTTGTCAGTGGCACTGAACCGTTAAACAATAAATTAAACTTCGTACGTAAAAGCGATTGTATTGTGACGATTCGAAACATTTCCCTTGAAATATCTGCGTATACGATTTACGATTTTACAATCATTTAACTACACTTATTATCATACGAATCAAAATTTTTTAAATTATTTTCCTTTTATTTAGTTCCTTCTAGCCAAATAAGTTGAAGCATTTTTGGACTCTGATAATGGCGTCTAAAGACATCTTTTTTTTTCTATTTTGATATATAGCTAGATATAGTTGATCTAATGTAAAGTTTTTCAAATATATGAGATCATTACTTATTGCAAAGTATGAAACACCCTTGAATATTCGAAACATTACATTAAGAAACTTTTTTTTTAGTTTAAATAACTTTAAATTTTTTTTGAACAATGTTAAATATCAGAATACATCAATATCTCAGAATTTATCTGTTTGTTGGTTGACACATTATTGCCTATCAGCATCTAATGATATTAAACCGTCATAACTATCATAGGAACATCCTATGTAACACAATCCCACGGGATGTATGTTTCAGCTCATGAGATTTATCTTGAAAAATCAACCAAAAATCTAAAAAGTGTAACAAACAAACAAATTCACTTTGAATTTTGCGTAACCTCATACACAGTACCACATGATAGTAATAGCCCAAGAGCTAGTACTCTCCGGGTAACGGCATGTTTGTAAGGTTGGAATTTTATTTTCTTGTTTATCAGACCATGTATGTGTGTATGTATGTGGATTTTAACATTACTGTGACACATTATATCATAAGTGTTACAAATTGTATCATTACCGGCTCCGCACTGTAATTCTCAGTTCTCCTCACTCATATAATAGTCGAATCTGACATGACGTGACACCATTACTAAGAGGGTCCACTAGCTCTCAGTCTAGGTGGTTTGACGGCAAGTATTTGATCGCGAGACATTCCAGACGGATAGTGAGATGTGCGCGGTCATTATGAACAGCGGACGCTGCATGGTATGTAGATGACAGAATTATTAAAAATTATAATTAACTGTTATTTGATATAAGGTGTATTTACTTTAGACCTATATTTATTTTAGATCTATATATATATTTATTATAGATCAATGTTTTAGTAGAATAATTAATTATGTATACACCTATTTTAAAAGAACGATTGATTAGTTTTTGGCCAGTTATTTTTAATAGCTATTACTTGTTTTAATTGAACTATTTCATATTTTAATTCCTAAAATAACTGTTAAAACTTTGACGTTCGACAAAAATAAAACACCTTTGACGATATGAATACAACAACAATGTAAACACATTTTAAACCTAAAGGCAATAAAGGTACTTAGTGCATTGCACGGAAGGGCACGTGTAGCGGCAATTAGTTCGGTAAAATTGGCCGACAAATCGTACTTAACTATTTACCGACACAAGCAATTATCCACGCTTCTCAGCCGTTAACATTTATCAAGTGTAAGTATGAGATTAGAGGTAAGATAGTTGAGACGAATACTTTGAAACTAATTGTGTTACAAACTAAATTTATATGAGTTTAATTTGTGTTAAAATTATTCGAGATACGAAACTTATAAGTACAACTTAATTGTTTAATCTTATTTGTTCTGCTGAACCGCCTTTGGTGAGATTAATCATGATTTAGAATTAGACTACTCAAAACTTTGTTGTTATTACAATTTTAATGTTTTAACTATTTTTGAAACTGGAGTTCATCATGCAATGAAAATTAGTAAAAAAAATTTTAACAACTGTCTTTAAAAATTAATCACAAATGCCTTAATTTTAACAAAATGTTATGTGCATGCGATATATTAAACAGTCAAATGAAAAGCTATATTTTTAAATTATTTTATTTTTTTTTATCTTTACTACATAATGTCACATCGTAATACGTATTTTTATGATATATTTATGCAACGTATAACGTATCTATGACTCCTTAAACCGCAACTCATCATCCACGGCCCAGCCAGCCACATACCGTGTCGCTCGCTGAGCCACGCGCGGAATGCCGCCAGGCCGGCCGCACGCCCGCCCCTCTCCACTGTCTAGTAAGCATGGGAATCGCATGCCGCGGCTCACGCTTCACGAATTACCATTCCCACACTAATTACCATAACATGATAACACCATGCGATGATTCATGCCCGTTAGGATATATTTGTAAAGATGATGCTGATCTCATAACAATTGGAATTTGATCAATTAGTGAAAACATTTTTTTTACCAAAATGAAAGATTTGTTGATAGATGTTAAGGAATTTATGTTAATTCTGTTATGTTTTTTTTTTTGTATTTTGTTTTACCGTTGAAATGCTTGTTAATTCATGCTGGAATATATTTTAACTTTTTAGCATATTTTGTATTTTAATGTGTAATTTTTTTTTTCTTAATATAAAATTTTATACGTGAAAATAATCATTTATTATTATTAACATAGTCTCTCTATGTGTGTGTGTGTGTGTGTGTGTGTGTGTATTAAGAAAATATATAAACCTACATAAATTATAGTAACTAATAAATATTTAATAAATTTCGACACCAATTTGATAAAGTTAATATGCTGAATAATAAATAAAAAACATATGAGTGTATCCCTTAACTTCATATTACATACACATTAATAATATCAAGTACTAGCTGCCTTTCGCAGTTTTGCTCGCTTTTATGATTACTGCTTCCTATCCTATAAGTCTAAGCGCGATGTAATATGACCTTCCTCAATAAACGGGCTATCCAGCGCAAAAATTGAAAAAAAAGTTACAGACATTTCTTACATACAAACTTCCAAACAAATTTTACTTCTTTATAAAATTAGTTTACATACATAACCTTGAATATATACAAAAAATACCTATCACTAAAGACCAACTTTAACGTTAACGAAATTTGATGTCATCAACATCTCAATCGAGCTATTATTTTAGAAAGTAAACAGGAAAAAAAATCTGCTCCCATAATCGTCGCACAAACGAGGAAGTGTCCACGCAACGTGAAATGTCATCTTTGTTTGGATGAGGTCGAGTGACGTTTGACGTCTCAGCTCCTCATCGGAGGAAACCGGCTGACCTTGACCCGTGTCAGGTGTCCGGCGGAGTCAGACCCACGCCACTCCCACCACGCTAATCTTCGAAATAACACTTATTATTATGTCACGAATTCCACACCAATATTGTACAGAGGTAAACGTTTGGTAGTTATCTATGCAACTACTGGTCCGATTTCAAAGTTCTTTTATTAAACTAAGCTAAGTTCCCAACGAGTAAAGATAGAGTAAAGTTAAGTTTCAAGGAGAGTAAAGAAAATAATAGTGTCTTAAATAAAATGCAACATACATAGAGATAATGACTTCTCTTACTGACGTTTCTATGTGTATACGTTCCCTAGTGCAATTCGGCGTTGATGCAAGGTGTCAATGAGATTTACAAGCATAAATCAAAAGTAAAATAACAGCCTGTAAATTTCCCACTGCTGGGCAGAGGCCTTCTCTTCTCTAAGAACTTAATCCACCCCGCGCTGCTTCACTGCGGGGCGGATATAAATGTCTCAAAAATTCTCCTGGCACATGCAGGTTTCCAGACGATTTTTTCTAGACCGCCAAGCAAGAGATAAATTTCAACAAAATTTAGCACTTGAAGGCTTGGTGCTGGCCATATAGTTGGTGACCACCATACTGGATAATGCATCGGATCATACCTACTGTTTATATGATATATATGTTCATTTATTATGGTATATATGTTGTATATTTCATTAGACATAGCTAATTAAAAGCAAACCAAAATGCAGGCGAAGTCGCGAGTAGAATCTTGTACCAAATAAGTATTGTTGATGTCATGAATGTAACATATAAATTATATATGGAATTGAATTTAAACGTGTTTTGAGATAGTCATCTTATTTCGTTCAAGTTATTGTTTAATTGAGCTTTAAGTGTCGATATTAATCTTATAACTTCTTATCTACTAATCGTAAAAATATGTCTAAGATTGATCTAAAGACGTTATAGTTTCAATAACGTTCGTACCTACGATTTAATGATTTTTTTAATGGAAATATATTTTTTTTCATACCTACTCAATCTTTTGCTAATTGTATATTTTTATAAAAGTAGCAGCCCCTAGCCGTTTCACTTATGTTTAACATAGCACTTTCATACAAACTTCCAACCCCGTTTTACCCTCTTAGGGGTAGAATTTTTCAAAATCCTGTCTTAGTGAGCACCTTCTCCAAAAAAGAACCCCCATACAAAATGTGTATGTCCTAGTCTCACTTGTCTCTGTTTCTAAGGTTTTGTGATGAGTGATTGAGTGACCTGTCGCTTTTAAATATTCACCTTAAAATTTACCTAAAAATGATATCATATCGCAGATTTATTAATTGTATCTGTTAATATCTTTATTTTAAAAGTTAAGATTGTTTCTAACTTATAGGACTAATGCCAGAGTGATTTATGCATTGAAAAGATATAAATACCGCAATTGTAGACCAAAATCTCAATACTAGTACATGGACTCACCTGCATTGCATATACTGAAGTAAAATGCAGCCAATGTAAGAAGCGAATATCCAAGCGACGCCATGTCGCCTATTGACCTGGAACAATGAACAACATTCATTAGGTTAATTAGGTAATATCAAAGATAACATAGTAATAAAATTGTCGTTTTTCACTTAAAAATGTAAGTGACCAAAATGCACAACTATGATGTAACTCGCGTCGTAGAACGATACGTTTGAGGACATAAAAAATAAACAAATTTAATTTATATGTTTTAGATAGAGTCACATATAATCGTGAAACGCTACGACGTCGTGACGTGAAAAACTACGACGACATCATAAAAATCGCGACGTTAAAATGAAACAAAAAATCTTTTTAAGCGACTTCAAAGAAGGAGGAGGTTCTATGTTCGGCTGTATGTATGTTTTTGATTATATTCTTTCACCAACTTCTCTACTGATTGTGGACCGATTTTGAATGATTATTTTTTTGTTCGTATCGTAGCTGTGTTTTGGCCGTCAGTCTCTATTGAAATATATACAACAATTATATTAGTCGTTAGGGATATGCTGTCGCCTATTCAGTTTTGATCTCTAGTTCTAGATTTATTGTCAATCAAATTTAAATGTTACTCAAAATATAGGTACCTCATTCAAGCGAAATATAATTAAATACTACTACATGAAAAATGCACACAAGAAAACTCATTACTTACAATTTGTATGCAGTCTACAAAAATATCACGTAATTTAATAAAAAAATTAAACCGAATAGAGTACCATCGATTTGTGATTGGTAAAAAAAAAATAAAAATTGCACCGCAGAATCTAATTACTCAATCAATAAGTCGATCGTATAATAATAATTCCACATTGCAATTCTAGACGTAATCGCTTCGAGATAAACTGGATTCGAAAGGATGCATCGCAAAAAAAGGCTAAAGAGATGCGCAGGCGCAGCAAGGGCGGGGTCGCTGACCCCTGGCTGACCGCCTAGATCAGCCTATCCTGACGTAACGCGCTCCTGTGCCACGTCTATAATGCCACGTAATGATCGGTTTGTTGTTACATTGTAACGAAATACAGATAGTGTTGAATGTTCGAGCAAATTAAAAATAATGAGATATTTTTAGTTTTATGGCAAATATTGCGTCTGATTTTTACGAATATATCTTTGACTTAATTCTTTAAGCGAACGTCGCTTGAATTCGAACACCACGTAAGTCAAAATTATCAACTTTACAGGAGAGTGAAAGACTACCGTATTAACACTATAATGAATCATTAATAAAGCTAATTAATTAAAGACCCGAAGTAAATATTTTATTAGAATAGAAAAATACTTTATTATTTAATCATGACAGTGTTAATATAAAATGTTGCAGTTTTTTTGCTCCCTTTTAAACTTGTTTATTTTGACTTACGTTGTGTTAGAACTTAAGCGGTGAGAGGTCGGTATATGTAATAAGTTTCTCGTAAACTGATTAACTTATAACGGTATATTTAGATAATACTAGCTGTCCCTTGCCGCCTATATAGTTTTCCTAAATAAATAAATTATTACATAATAAGACAAAAATAATTTTTCAATTAGAACCAGTAGTTCCTGAGATAAGCGCGTTCATACAAACAAACAAGCTCTTCAGTTTTATAATATTAGTATAGATTTTACTTTTCAAAATAGTCCTCTTTAAAAACATTTTCCCTGAGACGAACATCGTGTAAATCAATTGGCAACTCTAAAGATGTTAAGTAAGTTCACAAAAATCTTTAGCTAAATGTTATTTTGTGCTGTCAAGTTTAGACACAAATCCAGGTTAGAGAAAGTAACAATATTTACTGTTTTATAATTTCCTTGATCGTCTGGGAAGATTATATGTGACATTAAGATAACCTTACCAGACCAGGGCAGAGACAATCCAACGCGAATGAAGCAAAGAATAAAAAAGCTATTATGTTATAAAAAAACTTACATAAAGCGAGAATTACACTAGTTATATTCACTTGAGAACTTATATAAGATTTACATACATTTTTATCATTGCTTTTACACCTGAAAGAACTTACTCTAAGTGAGATACCTATTAAAACAGCTTACGTAACCTAGGTAATTGTGAATGTCAATAAATATGCTACTAAAAGTAAATTCTTTCAGATGCAACGATAGACAATTTATGTAAATATAAAAATCTGTGAGCAAAACTTACTAAGTGTAGTTCTCGCCTTAGAATGAATTGACATAACGAAAATTACAATAAGATTTGCATAAATATATATATACCTTAATAACATAACACTCCCTTTATGGATAGGTGGGTAAGATATTTCATAACGGGCGGGTTCCAACCACACCAGTCGGTATTTTATTTACTTATGCATTAAGATATTGATTTCAAGATATCAAATCGAGACGATACGAGATCCGATGTTAAAAGACAAATATTAAATAATTTCGATCGCAAAAACGTTAAGTAACCTTAAATACTAGATCCGGTTGCTAATCCGAGAAACTGTTTATACTGATCGTTACCGCCGGTTATGTCTGAGTTAGAGTGACCGTTAGGTTAACTCTCGCGTTTACATTTTTTATACACGTGAAAC
The DNA here is from genome assembly GCA_037950945.1 of Hypolimnas misippus. Classification (NCBI taxonomy): domain Eukaryota; kingdom Metazoa; phylum Arthropoda; class Insecta; order Lepidoptera; family Nymphalidae; genus Hypolimnas; species Hypolimnas misippus. Next base: position 365,370 of record JBBEEQ010000024.1, read on the forward strand.
TCTAAAAAACAACAGTAGTCTGCTGGTAAACGAGCAGACTGGTCGCCTAATAAAGTGATCACAGTCGCCATATTGGCCACATTTGCCACATTTAATATATTTGCCACAAATACGTCGTCGGTATATGACAGAACAGTGAGTGAATAAGGAATGGATAAACCTACAGGAAGGGATTTGGAAGAATAATATAAAATACTTCCATTTTTATTTCTTTTAAAAATTAAATGTTCGTTTTCAGTATTTTCCTTTAATTATTATTTATGTTTCTCGCCATGTAAACCTTCCCTGAACTTCAACTAATATTTCAAGTTTTAGCAAGACAAACGAACAGAAAATAATTTTTCTATATATAGATTTAAATACGTACATAATACAGATTTATCAATACCTATTTAGTTATATATAAATGACATTAGAAAGTTCGTTTATTAAAAAAATTCAATTGACAGCTACATCCGTCATTCTACTTTCATTAATTCGCCGGCGAGACGCTCGAATGAAGAGTGACAGCCATCAGCTCCGCCCGATCGATCCCATGTCCCATATATCTGATGAAAACAAATCTATCACAATGGGGGAACCGTGACTGAGCGCGAGCGACACCGCTGGAGATATTAGGAGATATACAAAGCTAGTAGATATGTAGTTTAGTTTTGTTTGTTTGGGTTTATGACGTGACTTCAATTTTTAACATCCAATAAAGGAAGAACTTCTCCGCCGAATGATCGATTTTGAAATAATAACTAAGAGCACACATAAATAATTTCTACAACATTTGCAAGTCGGTGTTAGTAAACAATACGTAAAAGATTTAACTTGGTACCGACTTCAAATATTTTACTTGGCACCGAATTCAAATGTTGTAGATTTTTTTTTGTTTTTTCATTTATTTGTACCTACAATTAAGTTGGCTTCTGAAGTCGGTTTATTTTTATTTCAAAACATTGTATATTATACTTTAATACGTATAGCAAAAAAGGGCTGGAGTAATCCATTCTAGATTACATTCTTAATAAAACTTTTTTCTTTGACAAATATAATCTATATTTTCTTTTATGACTCTCGAATGCCGAACAATTTTAATGGAAAGAAGTTTTTGTAACTTTTTATATTCAGTTGCTTAATCGTTGAAGGCTAATGAGACACCTAAGGTTTCAAGATCATTTTGCAACTTTGGACCATGAGTAGAATTTGTAACCATATATTTTTCTAGAAACTAAGAATATCCTAAAAATGCTTGATAGAGGATATTGCCATGCAAATGAATGTAGGTAATGTTTTTTTTTTTTTGTACATTTAATTAAATTCACGTTAGTGAATATTTACGACCCGAGAATTGTATTGCTTGTCAATATAAGTTTTTTTTGATTTCTCGAACAATATATTATTTATATATGTGAAAAAGTTTCTCAGCCAATGATTTGGTAATAATGATTAGCCAATTGCACGGGTCACGTAGGTCATTTAAAATTAAGGCCTGTTTCAAATCTACATATATGAATAGATATATTGTTGACTAACCTAGTTGTAACATGTATCAATAACCGCTGCAGACACAACACTGTCGCGCTTCGACCTTCGTTATTGTTTTTAAGAATGTTAATTATTTTAATTAGTTGCATTTGTTTTTCTTTAAATGATATTTTTTTCATAGAAAATGATGTCAGAGTTAATTAAGTTCGATCTTTGAACTTATTAGCACAATATTATATACTAATAGTGTCTGCGGCTTGCGGTTACACCCACTGGATATAAACTAGCCTACGCATTTAAATTTTATTAATTTGTCTCAATCATCTCCTATAGTCGTAGTATATTAGTCGTATCTTTCGTTTATTGTCTTATTTGGTAAGAATACCCGGACCGAAAATCACGAATTTTCGAACACTATTCTTCATTATAAAAATGATTGATTTCAAACATTAAATCAACAATAGAAGAACGCCATATTTGTTTCCCAAATAAGACACGTAAAGAAAAATAGACTATAGTGATGATGAAAGCAAATGATGTTTTATTTTAAAAAATGAATACAAACGAATAAGCGGGTCGAATGATAATATACATAATCGAGAGGGATAATCGAGAAGAAAATATACAAATTCCGTTTATCCATCCCGGCCGAGGAGGATGGTGAGTCGATATCTTCGTATATCTTGTTATCGCATCGCTTGTCGTGCGCGAGCGGCCCCGATGACCGCGTGTGTCCGACCGGTTGTTATTTTCCAATCGCCACAATGCGCTCTCAATTGAATAATCGCAGCTAACGCTCAGCGCGCCGGCCTTCCGTGTGAAAGTTCAGGGGATTTGCGTGGACGTTACCAACTGTCATATCTCTGGGCTGAGAACATACCAATCTGTGAATGCGAAAGTATCTATGTCTGCTGTTTGTTATGTATTCACACCTTATAAACGGAGTAAATTTTGATGAATTTGAGTTTAGAGATAGATTGGAACTTGAACTAGGATATATGCTTTAGTGTCGCAAAAATAAGAAATAGGGGATGAAAGTTTCTATGGTGGCAAAATTGCGGGTAATCTATACTTATAATAAATCTGTAGAGAGGTCAATTCTGTACATGAAATATATTTTCAAAATAAATATCAGGGGGTGATTAGTAATCGATACTGATGCCAAAAATGGAATCAGTAAAATTTTTGTCTGTCTGTCTGTATTTTCCTTATAGAAACAAAAACTACTCGACGGATTTTAACGAAACTTAGTACAATTATTCTTCATACTCCTGGGCAGGTTATAGCATACTTTTCATCACGTTACAATCAATAGGAGCAGAGTAATGAAGGGAAACTTTGGGAAAACGGGAGACGTTACTCCAATTTTTAAGCTTCCGTCGCGTATTAGCATTAATGGTTAAAGTTACATAGAAATCATGTATGACAAAAATATTCTACATAAAATTTTCTAAAATATATCTCGCAACAGCATATGTCTATATTTTATGGTTGACTCACAATAACACGTGTAACTCCTGATAGCTTAGCAGTTCGGAGCATTCTGATTATATTTGTTTACTCTTACGTTTATAATACTCTCACTCATACCTAATTTAAAAAAGTTAACATTATTACCTATTCAATAAAAAAACCATAGAAATCAAGTATTGTGGCATGACATATTATATTTCCCTACCAAAATACGATCTGTCTGTCACATCAAAACCACTGAACCCTGAGGAAGGACATACGCTAGTTTTTTACGAAAAACGACGAAAACGCGGAAGAAGTCGCAGGCAAAAGCTAGTTAAATAATAAAGTGTTATTTTGTTTGTAACGCTTTTACTTCTGTACTATTGAAACTAAATTGTAATTTTTTTCGAACACGTTTCCATGGATACAGTAAAGAAAACATTTCATATGGAAAAACTATACCCGAGGTATAGATAAATAATTTTACAAATTATTAAAGTTTTCAACGAAGACCAACACGAATTTTGCATTTTTATGTAAAAAAATTATCAGTATAAAATAGCCCTGTAGTGGTATAGAGGTGGTAATATATTTATTTATTTGTATTCCACAAAAAATATTTAAATATTATATTAATTTACTCTTGAATATTTTCTATGATGATATATTATATTGAATATTTTTTATTTCATTTAGTAAGATCATATAATGAATATTATTTGCTAACGATGTTACGCAAACATATATTCTTTTATTATTTTTCCACACGAGCACACACTTTGTAACGCTAGACAAACACACCGGAACACCAATAACATTACAAATATACCTACGCCAATATTTTACGCATATTGCAAAAAAATACAATATTAAATTTCAATATGACAAAAAGTTAACTTCTACGTAATGAAATCATTTCGTAAATTACAAAAAAAAAATAGAAAATTTAATGTGAGTGAGGATTTGGATCATCGGAACTCACAGTCTGTAACTAAGGAATGTGTATCTGAATATCTATACTAATATTATAAAGATATATAATTTGTTTGTAAATTTGTATGTAGAAAATTTCTTTTTGTTTTCTAAAAGCCGTTTATTGATGAAGGTTATAGGCTATATTACAGCACGCTACAACTCATACGAGTGAAGAAATAACCATAAACGCAAGTGGTAGCAATATTAATTGCTGAATGGTATACCCATTTGGGACACGTCATGCCTATATGTTTATTGTAGTAGTATTTTTTTTTTGTTTCTTTTAACCTTTTTTATCGATCGTATCGATTTGTTTTATTATTAATTTGTTTTTTTTTTGTTTTTCATATAAATGTTGATAGTAATTTAGTAATTTAAGTTGTTTCTTGGTTATTATTATTATTATTTTTTTTTAATATATTTTCTTTCTTATCTTTAAGTTACTTATATATTTGTTGTACGGTCCCAAATAAAAGTGTTCTTTCTTTCGTTCTTTCTTTCTTTCAATAATAAAATTAGCGGACCCGACTGACATTTTCCTGCCTAATTGCAACATTACCCACCAATTCTAATTGGGAATGTAATAGTTTGGAAAGAATTTAGTATCATACAGACAAACAGAAGAAGTCAATATATAAAGCTAATACAGAACAGACAAGTTTTACATACTAATAGTTAAATTGTAATAATGAAAATAATTACAGGTACTAACTATATTCTATGATAACATTTCCTTTTGTAAGTTATTGAATAGTCCCACCGCGGTTACATTTAATACACTATCGCCTTGTCATACTAAAGAATAGGCATTGTATAGAGGAGAAATCCGAATGATTGAATGGCCCTTCAATGGACCACAGAATGAATGAATGTAAAGTAAGCACATTCATCTAACACACCGAGGTAATATATTATCTTTAACGTTATTCCTGATTATCATGTTTAACCTTCTTGTATTCGCGTAGTGGTCTGTGAGACAGACAAAACAGTTTTTCGTGATTCGCTGTCATACTACAAAAGACGCATTAAAACCATGTTGAACACGTGTCTAGCTAAACAGTGTTTAAGATTTAAACATTGTTTAAAATGTTATCTAAATTGCTTAACAGCGAATAAACTCATAAAAAAACTTATTGATAAAATGTTATACGTTCCATTCGACAGCAAAAATAGGTTTTAAACATCTATTAAATTCACTTAAACGTATATTAATCTATGTCTAAAGCATGTTTAACTCAAAACTGTCTTAGACGCGCGTTTAACGTCTGTTTAAATCTTTTGTAGTAAGGCAGTCGGTGTTTTATATTGAACTAGCTCTCCCCTGCGGTTCACTCACGTTTATTGTTACTGCTTCGCTCCTATGAGTCGAAAAGTGATGTATTATAGCCTATAGCCTTCCTCAATAAATAAACTATCTTATACAAGTAACTTTTTTGAATTCGAACCACTAGTTCCTGAAATTAGCGCATTCAAACAAAAAACTCTTCAGCTTTATAATATTAGTATAAATGTTGGCCGTTTGTGGTTTATAAATTTTAATACCTACAACGACTTTAAAAAAAATAACAAGAAAACAAACAACGAATACTCATTAATTATTATATATAGGTACAGACAAAAAATATATTTACATGTATATAAATATAATTCGATGCCAATATTATTTAATTCAATAAAAATGCAAGGGACAATTCGTTTACTCTCAAAAATGTAATTAAGCGTTAATTAATAATTATTACAGGTTGTACATGTGTGTGTGTGTGTGAGGATGACATTACAAGAAGATATTTTTTTTATAAATATAACAAAACACGCTAAAATAAAACTGCGTAGTTATTTTGGCAAGTTAAAAACTATAAAAGAACATGACATAATGAAAATATTATTAATTTATGATTAAGCTTATATTTTTAATTAAGATCTATTTTTCAAAATACTTTTACTATCATTATAACAACAAACATTATTAACATGCAAAAAAAATAATCAGATGATAAAGAAATGTACCGTACTTTATATTATACCTGTTCTCGAGTCACCGTTTTTTTTTTAAACCTGAACATTTGCGATACACATTCCGAGTTTGTCGCCGCTTTCGGCGATCATTGACCCAATAAAGTGTGAAAAAAAATTAATAACGCCACGGAGCTAGCGGTTTTGGCGCCACCGTGAAATCGAAAAAGAATTGAGCGCGCGACCGATTGCCATCTCGATTTTTTTTTCAGGACTTGATTAGAAATTGCGGTCTGGGTTTTTTTGCTCGTTTGGACATCTGTTACAATAGAGAAAACATCTATTTTGATATTTTTCTCGTTATAATAAAAACATTTTATCGAGCTGGTGATTTTTTTTAATGAACTCCTTCTATACATTGAAGCTCTTATTTTTTTATTTACTAAACCATTCAACATTTCGATTTGGTTTATTTTTAAAAATCAACTTAAAAGTTAATTATAAAGTGATTATCTTAAATTTTTAAATAAAGATACTTTAAACTTAGGCAATTTAAATATTCGAGTCAAAAAATAATTTAAAAAAATAAAACTCATATCGTAAACGATCGGCACGATTTGGCGCCAAATATTGACAGTTCCGTCCAGTTTGACAAATATTAGAATACCATAGATAATATTTCATACAAATAAGCCGAGTTTACTCTGTGGCGTTACCGCAATATATGATCAGTTAAACCTGTACACAAAAGATGTTTAAGAACAATCACACATTCTGCTATTGTTAAATGTATTAATGCAAATTGTTTGTTTTTCTTAACGCCTTTAAATAAACATCGTTTTTTATGACATTGTATTGTACGAAGTATTGTAAATTTTATATAAGTATTTTAAAAAGTTTATTGTAAATATTCATACATAATAAATGCAGATGTTTTTGAGCTTAGCGTTAACAAAAATAAATGACACATGTCTTCAACCCTAATAAGAACAATTTGTTTTTTTTTAATACTAATTTTCATAATTATGAAGCTGTCGTATAAACACAATAAGCGAACATATTATAAAATATTAAGTTCTAATTTTATTAATAAATCATTCCAACAGATGCGATCTTCATTTATTAATAAAATTTATAATTTATGACAAAATTATAAAATATAAATTGAATAGCCTTTGCAAAGGCGAGAATAAAAATAAAAAAGTACAAAAAATAACAAATCGAATGTTAGGTCTCGTATATCTCGTATTCTCTACCTCCATCTATACAAATATTATAAAGAGGTATTTGCCTTTAAGTTTGTACGTAGAGGGTGACCTCTGGAGCTACTGATCCGATTTGAAGAATTATTTTTACGTTGGATAGCTCATTTATTGAGGAAGTTTATAGGCTATATCACGCTACGATTTAAAAGATCGAAGCTGTAACTATAAACGCAAGTGAAACTACGAGGAGCAGCTAGTGTTCGAATATATCCATAATTTTGAATGAATGAATAATTTAATTATAACCATAATAGTCAAGCACCTACGCCACTGCCTATTCCATGTACATATATGTATATACAAATAAATGTAACTTAAGCTATTTAATTTAAGTTGTATGTTAACTCCACTCCTTTAGGTCGTAACGTGATATTATGTAGCCTATAACCTACCCCACAAAAAGGACCATCGAACATAGAAAGAATTATTAAAACCAAACGTGGAAACGAACTCTTCAGCTCTGTATTTGAATACAGATACAAATCTACAAATAACTATCAATAAACCCTAGACCAAACATAGACCACAATTACCTCATTACTAAATATAACAGGAATACAAAAATAAACACTCAAGCATCGCAAAGAATCTAAGGATAGAATCAATTCAAAACCAGTCTATCTTGTAGCGTAGTCTTTATCTATATAAATAGAGCGGCAGTAAAAAAAAACGATATTACAAGTAGCTAAGTCACAGGTCCGTCTGAAGACATGCAGGTAACGTGGTGACGTCATCACGGTGATGTACATTATATGCATTAGTTGAAGGCAAATGCACACGATGCGACGTTTCGCCGTAGCACGTTACAACATCGAAACAATGCGACGCGACATTTAACTTACTTTGATATCGAATGAAACAAAATCATCGCAACAAAACGTGATTAAAAAAACTGACTTCAACAGTAAAAACGCAATTTAGTTTACTTGAACTTGTCTTCGAATTTCTATGCAACCAATCTGAAATTATAAGATATACTTTCGAATAAATGTCGGAATTATGAGGTGACAAACTTTAAAAAATTATAACACACTTCGAATTAAGAATCTCCTTTTTTGAAGTATATTAAACTGACGATTTTATGTAGACTTTAATAACTTCACGTACAGACAGATACACCGGAGTTCTTGAGATCACACGTACAGCCGGATTCTTAAACGTATCTCAGATTTAAGCTTCTTAAAACTTGGTCTGTCGGGTCACCTTGCACATGAACATTTACACCATCAGAGGACCCACAAAGACGTTGCCAGCGTAAAAAGGGTGTAGGAAGTAGTGAAAGGAATGGAGAGGGTAGCTAGGCTTCTGGCTCACCAAAAAAAGCACTTTTAAATCGTCAATATATAAATAAATTATTTTATATATAACGTCTAGCACTTACATCACTCATTGTTATTTGAAATTAACGTATTGTTAAAAGCCACTTAAAAGTATGTTTTTTTTAAGAATTCGAACGTTAAACGCCTAAATATAGAACATTCAAATATAGCATTTAAATAAAAAAAAAAACAATTAAAATATTATCTACATATGCTAATCAAAATTATTTAACAACGATAAAACTATAACTACTTTTAGCGTTCCGTATCGAAATGGAAAATGCTATTTTAATTGGCCTATGTCTGTCCGTCCGTTCGCCCTAACTTTAAATGACTATATTTTAAATTATTAATATCATATCCGTTACTAGCTGCCGCCTTAAGATTAAAGTAAGCATATGTGTTATTCCGATGTTTAAGCTATATATATATACTGTAAAGTTTCAGCAAAATCCGTTCAGTATTTTTTGTATGAAAGAGCAACAGTCATCATACATCCATCACATACGTTCACATTCATAATAGCGGGATTGTGGCTGATATCCCATCAAATGAAAACCGGCGAAGCACGAGAGTGTCAATGGTACAGAACCCCGGGTTGCGAGTCTCACGTTTTACCTGTTAATTTGTTTTTTGCAGGCTTATTACGCATCTCGATCGAGGTCTGACTCATCACAAGATCGCACGTTTTTTGTTATTTTTTACAACAGGTCGAACTAGCTCCGAGATATTTGCACGTATCCATACTTGGAACTATTTTTTCGTTGCGATAATGAGGACTTTATACAGGCTTGTGCCCACTCAACCCAATGATAGAGCCTAGCTTAGCCTACTGACTACTGCTCCTATACAGACTTGTTCGGGGCAATACCACACGAGCACGGAAAATCGACGTGAAGTAGCAAATACAGTTACGTTTCTTACGGTTATTGAAAGAGCCTTACTCGTTTTCCCGCTTATTTTATATTAAAAAAAAACATAACTTTTTCTTTGAAAAAAAATCTATTAGGGGTGACTTTACAAAAAAAGGAGGAACAATCGAACCACAATCGGGAATGACTGTGTCACTTAGATTAAAAAACTGAAAAACAGGACAGAAAATCGATTCGTTGTCAAAGCTAATAGATATCATCCATACTTATCCACATTTAATATTATAAATTAATATAAGTTATTCCATATATATATCCATTTGTCTATATGTTTGTTAAGTTTTAACCGTTAAAACAATAGTGATCAATTTCATGGATATAAATTGAACTTATCAGAGGGACATATTTTTGTCGCAAAAATAACATGACGCCGAAATAGGAAATAAAAGATTTACACAAAGAAAGTCGCGAGGACCATCGTACTAAAATAAACACAGAGTTGAACAGGGAATAAACCGCAAGCCGGTAACTAGCTAAAGCTATTCGAGAAGCTCTTGTCGCGTAACACTTTATAAACTTACATCAGCCAGGATTGGCACTGGGGATTGTGATATTATTTAGACTTAAATCTACTGCCGATAAACATATTACTCGAATTGTTCTTCTCGTGTATTACTGCCTCCATACTTATTTTATTATTAGAAATGCGAAAGAAAATCTATGAGTCTATTGTTACGTTTTCACGGTAAACCTTATGCAATGGTCCATTTTAAAATCAAATGTTAAATTTCATTATTGAAAAAAAGAAGCTAGCTGAAAATTATATAAACTTATTTATTCAATTATTTAGTTAATGACGTTTAATCATGTCATGTGGAATGGAGAAGACACGATGAAGATATATAATATCTATGTATGTAAAATTAATAAATTTTGACTATGGTCGGTGACACTACAAATACAATACACTGCGAGTGGCAAATTCACATAAGGCCGTATTTTCATTAATAATGTTATTTAATATTTGGTTCAAATTTAGAATTTATAGGAATAGCTAGATACGCAGTATCCACTGTGATATGCGGATGCTGTTAAGCAATAATGTGTCAACCCACAAAAAGTCAAATTCCGAGATATGGATGTATTCTGATAATGCGATGTATTTAACATTATTCAAATATTTCAAGTCACCTAAACGAAATAAGTACGGAAAATAGGTTCTCAATTTAATGTTTCGAATATTGAAGTGTGCTCAAAATTTTGCAATTTGAAATAATATAATAAATATTTGACAAAAAAAATATTATTAGATATAACTATTTATTATACCAATTTGCTTTTAATTCATTACACCTTTTATCGAAATAGAAAAGAGAAAAAGATGGATAAATGCATGTACAAACAAATTTGTTAAAAATAGGTTTGACATATTTAGACACCATTTTTTCTAAATGTGGCTTGACACGATATTACTTATCAGCGTCCATGTAATCTGTATTAACTCGACTCACTGTACAAGCACTTCACTGCACGACAAAGTCAGCACCGTAGCATCCTCCAACACGTCTCATGACAACCTAAATTGAAGACTTCCTCGCCAATACTCTTAACACCTGTCCAAACAAACTACGTATAGCAAATACTTTAATATTTGTGACGTGAGCATAAAACATACCTCAGATAAAGAGACATTTAGAATAGACATCCATTTGTGGTATAATTAAACATCTATACGAATATTATGTAAAAGTAAAATTTATTTTTAAGTAGAGGGTAGAATCGCTGAAACTACTGATCCAATTAAAAAAAAAATTGCGTCCGATAGCTCGTTTATTAAGGTTATAGGCTATATTACATCACGCTACTTCTAGTAGGCGAAGCAGTTACCAAAACTCATAAACACAATAGGCAGTCCATCGCTTATTATTAACCCTATTTTTATCCCTATCCTTTTAAAACTTAAAAAGTACTTCTCTAAGAGAAAACTAGCTGGTTGCGAGTTGGCGCGAAGAAACCAATAATACTTAACAATTATGAAAACACATAATTTCTGTTTCTATGAAATTCACCTTGTAGAACCATAAGTAGCTATTCTAATACAAAAAGTGAGCCATCTAAAATACCAAATTGTGTCTTTACCTAGGGGGTAGGATATAACACTTCTACAACACTCCCAGTTCTGTGGCAATGTGTCAACAATATCGAATTTGCTATACACAGAAACAATAGTTATTGTCTTTCATTATCTTAATCGCATTGTGAACTGCTCGTAAGTTTGTATTATTACATATTTACTTTGTATTTGACGTTAAAAAGAGTGGCGCGTAACACTTTAGTTCTGTTTACTAACTGAAACAAAATGTAAACAAACTAAGTATATAAATTCAATAAATATATTATCATAATTATTATAGTCTATTTTTCTTAACTTGTTTTATAAATACGGCAGCAGATAAATCTAGCCACACATAATAGTTTTTTTTTTTCGCTTTTTTCTTTCCTTAGAGGGAAAAGGCAAAGGTATTACACCGTACAGCCAAGTCTTTTGTAATTTTTATTCATATTTAATCCACACATAACAATTAGATAAGAAATTATTAAATTAATGATTGAACTGAATCATCAGGATAAGTAAAGAAAAACAGACTATACATCAGCATGAATATGATTCTATAATTATAATCCCTATATAATAATATATGTATGATGTAAAAGCTTGACGCGAGATTTGCCTGTGTAAACAAATAAATTAACTAACTTGATCAGATTAATTTTCATTTTTAAAATTTTCAAACTAAGTAAATACGAGTACTTAAATCTTCTGCAAAGCTTTTGAATCGTGTAATTTGTGCAATGACGTTATATGTAGTAAGTAAAACTTTTAAAAGAAAATTTAATCTTTTTGAAGAGTTTAAATAAAAGCTTATTTTAAAAACATTTTTTTTATCTAAGTGTAAATTATTCTACTAACAATAGCCTAATTACTAGAAATATTGTTTTTTATTTAATAATATATATCTTCAATTTCTATTTTTGCTATATTGAAAGCGAAACAGTGAGGAAGATATTAAAACATTATTCAAAGAATCATTTGATTTCTAAGTTTCCAGACGTTTCTACTCAGAAGAATCAACAGTCTGAAATAAGGGATTAGATAGATTCATTAACTTAACAACTTTGAAGAAGCAAAAGGCTCAAAAAAACCTTCTCAGATAAAACATATTTTAAAAGACTTTTTCTCCTTATAATAAAGTAAAAAACAAGTGAAATATGATCGAACTATTTGTTGAGCGTCTTCTGTATTATAAATACCAAAAAACGTTAATTAAATAAGCGGATATCATTAAAATAGACAAAAAAGAAACCCATATATTTTATTAAAGCGCAATAATAAGACAATACTCTTAATTAAACAATGACGACGTCGAAGGCATGTCGCAAAAACTTCAAAAAACGTGAATACAAATTTTTATCTCAAAAATAAACTGAGGAAGTCGGACACTCGCCGCATCTTCAGAATTCGAAATGTTTTATTAATTTATATCTTAACTATGCCCGAAAAGGGCCGGGCGAGCATAATTTAATTTGTCGAGTGCTGGGTGCTTATGATTCATCTCGTGCTCGGCGGTGATGGAAACATCGCAATAGATGTAGTATGTACTTAAGGTGGTAGCTTTAAAATGTCTAAAGTACTTAACCTGTAACTTGACGTTTACAAAAAGTATATTTGAATGAAGTATTTTGAATTTAATACATACGAGGATAATATTTAAAAAGGGGTTATACACAGATGAATGATTGTGTACTAGTTCGTTATTTTTGAAGTAATACATTAATAGTACTCGTACAAGACTAAAATGAGGGACATCGACTTCAAAAGCAAAATACGTAATTTCGTTGACTTATATGACGTGCTTATTCCAGTTATGTGACTTTAAGACTAAACTACAGAATCGATTTTGATAAAAAATTCTAGAGGACCAATACTCAAGTACGAAGGTTACACTCTTTCCATCAAAAAAGTTAAAAAATTAACCAAATCGATCTAGCTGTTGTCTAATAAAATTATGCATAAAAGAAGTACGAATTGAGAACCTCCTTTGTCTTTAGAAGGAGGTTTTAAATACGGAAATCTGAGATAGCCCTGCGATGAGGCCAAAATTATTTGAGTGTTAGCTTTGAGGCATATATTTATATCAATCTGCTATAAAGCATGAAACGATCCACAACCTTCTCTTTATGAGAAGGAGCCTTTTCCCTGCAATGAGATAGTTTGAAGATACTTTCTTTCATGCGGGTTTCCCCGCTGCTCAACTAGTCCTAGTTAACTTATTCTAAGGTAAATGTACGTAACTTTTCAATTTTCAAGAAAATCAAATAAGTTTCATCAGAACATCTCATAGCCAACTAACACTAATAACAAGTTTAAGTTAGTAGTTAGTTAATTAATTACCTGACAATAATTATAGAGATCTTTTAACAAGGATAAAATTTAATATTATTTTTAATTACATTTTATCATTGTAAACTGTAAGGACGCCATCGTTGGCAATTTTGGTATCGTCACTTTGTCAGGTTTAACGTCCGCTGTAGCGTTGTCAATGACCTACTTAGGATGTTATTATTGCTAGTTCGAACCCCAAGCGGATGACAGACAAACAAAAAAAACAATCAAGCGATTCTCATCCGTTTTAAAGTACAATAGAGTGCATAATTTCGTGCACAGTTTTGGTCACCTCGGTAGCTGCACCTAACTGTCAACTGTGCTTTGAAAATATTATGATCTGTTCTTAGTGTAGGGCAAAATGATCCTTAGTACATTTTGCAGATGGCTTCATTTTGCTTGAACTTTTTTTTGACAAATGGCTAGTGTAACTGTCTTCGCGATTAGGTTTAGTTAGCACCTACTAATTGCAAGGCTTTGTAATGCTTTAACAATTAAAATGACGTATGATTTATTAGTTAGTAATATGGTTTTTATGTTTTTTGTTGGTGTTAAAATTTTTAATTAAAGAACATTTGAGCTTGGCTTGACGCCAAGATTTTAAGGCTTTAAGCGAGCACAGCTGGAGGGCTTTGTAATTAGTTCTCAACGTCATACTTAGGAAGAAGTGGTCCGAAATAATTTTAAAGAGTAAAATTAAAATCTCACAAAACATATATGTGAAAATATTTTTCACCAAAAAACGTTTTTTAATCATGAAGACATGCTATTTGGCAAAGTTTAAGTCGATCAGAGTAGTCGGTTAACTAATCGTACCGTTCGTTTGTTCTCTATTCAACTATGTATTGCCAAAAAAAGTCATATTTAAATTTTTTTATATATTTAAGAAATATATAAAATTGTCTTTTAGCAATAATAAAAATCTACCCAAGGAATAAAATGAAAAGATTTAAGTTACGTACTAAGTTTATAAGGATGAACGGATCTTTGTTGCTCTTTTAACTTTACTGACTGTTTTTATCAACGTAGAACGCGGACTAAGACTAGTTAATAATATTGCTATCAGAACACCATATCAAATAGGAAACTGGTAATTTTTTTGTAAATACGTTAGACGATTAGAAGAATGCCAATCATCTCGCTAATTTACCATCAAATATTTAACGAAGCAATTTCCATCCATCGTTATTAATAGTTAATTAAAATTCTTAAAAAATATTTTATTTTTATCATTTATACTGTTACTGGGGACGATAGAGAGTTTATTCACACAGATATTAGATGGTTTTTGTAAGATAAACTCTATTAGAGTTTAGGAGTGTTTCTAAAATTTGAAATAAAGAAAATCTTATATCGATCCAATCTAAACAAATCATAATAAAACATTTCATGTTCTATTTGATAAGATTCGCAACACCCTATAATTATTGAAATTATTTTTTCAATTATATATTAATATTTTTCTTGAATTTTACTTTACTTTAGAGTTCTGTATCTAAAGTGTGTAAACGGGACCGTATTACTACGCATACGTAGTCTGTAGCCAGTTCAAACTTTTACAGAGTTGTTGCTATTGCGACGGATATCCTAACGAATAATAAAAACCGGTCAAGCCCAGGTAGTTAGCCAGTCCAGGTGGACTACAATCAGCTGAAATCAGCAGGACACACATCTCTTCACCAACACTCTGCTAAAGTATCGTGTTGAGGCTCGTTGACATCGTCTCAAAGAGTAGATTGTCGAAGGTTTTTGAAATTTTCAATTTATCGGATTTTTATATTATTTTATGTATGTTCCTGACTACTCGAAAACTGCTTAACTGATTTGGTCAATTCCCTTTTTTTGAAGAGGATATATACTCTCCCATTGGTCCTAGTTTTAAAATCAAAATGATTGAATTTTTGCTTTTTAGTTCACTCGTATTAAATTAGTTTTGAAGTCGGTTTATTTTTTTTTAAGTTTTTTTTTTTTTTTTTAAGTCTTGTTTCTTTATCGCCTTAAATCAAGCGGTTACTGGTGACTTAATATTTGACACAAAAAATAACCTTGTTACGTAAGCACTGAGCATGTTAAAACGTCTTCAATATTAATCAGATAAGTGAACAAAAAATTGTTAAGAACAAATTAACAAGCGTTATTTAAATACGTAATATTTTTATGGTTAGGTTTTGCTCGTGCCGTTTATCGCAATATAATATAATTCAGTCTTTTTAACTAAATTTCGACAAAATATAACTTTGGTAAACGAATTTCAAAAAATATTATATTATGAATAAAATATTAAAAATTAAAAATCACTTCGTATAAGTATATGTTTTTATTATACTTGATTTATTTCCGCATATTATGCTATTAAAAATAACATAACATCATTATACCATATTATATACCATATACTTCATTGTACTTTTATATAAAAAAACAATGATGACCATATATTCCACTAACAAAAATAAAAAAAAAACATTATTTGGTTACAAAATAACAACTAAACGACGAACAATACAAAAGTGAAAGTCGAAAATCACAAAAAATATATCCGAAAAAAGAATAAAATGACTCTTCCGTAGACCTAGCGCAAACAATACATTATTAAAACCAGACATTTTCTAACTGTAATAATACAATAGCAACACAAACAAAATAAACTGTCATTGCATTGAACGTTCGCGCCATAAAGTACGGGCGCCATCTTATCTCATACGTCATGACCAATGTCATTGCGCCAATTTGGTGTGACGTAGAAACCGTCACAGTATTTCGCCACCGCTCCCACAGCTGAGGTGTCCGAGTGGTTAAGGAGTTGGACTTGAAATCCAATGGGTTCTACCCGCGCAGGTTCGAATCCTGTCCTCAGCGGTTTCTTTTTTATTTTTTTTTATATGAAAATGAATTCAAAAAAGCTAAAATTACACACTTGCGTAGACACAGTCATCAACAATATACTTTTTTTATTGTACCTAAAAAAAAACGAAATACGTAACTTCGCTGTATCATTTTCCATAACTGTATATATTACGGTATGTAATAGGTATTTCCTGACATAAATTTAATAACTAATACCCATGTTATTGAAGATAAATCAGCACGTGAGTCTACACGTGTCGCTTGACAATAACAAATATACGTCAATTATAATTACGAGATTAAATAGAAAATCGATCGCATTTCATGATTCGATATCATTAGTAGCTTTTCATTGGTCATAGCTTAAAAGGTAATGCAATTGAATAACTCAGAGACGTTTTTACACAATTACAGTACAATTATGACTTAATGTGTTCTCTGACTGAGACAATCTAGAATGTTTATTGTATATAGTAATACGTGAGATAAAATTTTTCTTTAAATACTCTACTGAAAAAGAAATTACGAATATTTAATTCTATATGCAATTTTGTCTTTGAAAAGTCTCCAACTTTTGTGTCTACCTCGTCCACGTGACTTCATGTAAGCTTAAGATCATTTATTTGAGTTTGACGTTGATTGAATGTAAACAAAATTTCAAGTACTTTAAGAATTGCATGCAACACTTGCAAACACAGAAATTCTCGACATTTGTAATTGAGGGGACTTTTGTCACAAACAACATAAATAACAGACGTAAATATGAATTAAAATTCTGACGAGGACGAACATAGACATAAAATTAAGAGTGTCTTCGGACTGTTAAAACGACAAACCGTAGAAAAAACTTTTAATAAATACAATTAAATTTTCGATTACAATACTAGTTTAGTTTATAAGTAAATACCTACTAACATTTGTCCTCAATACCTAAAGAATCTTAATCTAGGAATTACGCAGTAGTTTAATTCAAAGACATTGTTTAATTGTTCCCACAATATATTTATACTACACGGTAGCGTTTCCTGAATTAATTCTCAATCTGAGCGTCATTTATGACTGAAAATAATCACGGATTAATAATAATTTTAAGTGTTCGGTAATACATTCGCCTGACGAGGTCTTACAATAATTATATAATTTTGAACTGAATGGGTACACTTTTCTACGTAAGCTTTAAAACGAATGTATATATTTTGTTTACGAATATCTCGTATAATTATATTTATTATAATAACATTAAAATACAAGCTTATAAAAATATATGGCCAAAATAAAAAATAGATCTATATTAGAAAGAATAGAAACCGGGTTATTTGAATAAATTCGCAACATATGACATAACTCCTTAAGAATTTATATCACAGCTTAAATATATATTTATCCGTAGATACGTTGCATTAAGAATTAGCCTATCATATCAGTCAATTCCCTTAACTTTCTCAATATGAAAAAAAAAATATTGAACTTTGTCTGTCACAAAGAATGTTCAAAAATCAGTAATAACGAAAATGGTTAGAATTTAATGCGAGAAGTAATATCACACCATTGAAAATATAATTTTCAGCACCTTTACATTTAGAATACCTAGGCTGAATCGAAACCCACATTTCTTCAATAGTCGTGTTTGCAAATTTCTACTGCTCTACTTTATAAGAGAACACGATTAACTATTAATAATACTACTATTATTAGTAATAATAAACTAATATTATAAATGCAAAAATAGGGATGGACGGACGAATGTCTGTTTCTATTTCACGCAAAAACTACTAAACAGATTTTGATGGAACTTTAGTACATAAATCTTATATGTACATAAATAGAACAAAATGGCTAATTTTTATCTATACACGTGGGAGAAAAAACGAACGGAAACTAGCAATAATTAATGTGACAAATGGTTCAGACAATAAATAAATAAATGATCAATAAAAACAACTAAGTACACAGACGAATCTGCCTACTGTTACTGTGTTATCATTGGTATATCAGTGGTATTTCAACAATGCCGGGAAGCTTTAAACAGAGTCACGCGACCGCGCCGCTGTGCCAATGAGTCTACCAGGGCGTGAATCATGGCGGCCGAAGTCTTGTTTATATTTTGAAGTTTCCTCATGTTATACTGGTTGTAGTCTTTACGTATATTACTTTTATGTTTTTAAAACAACAAGCGGGCCGCCTGATGTTAAATGTTTATTGTCGACCGTTGCCAGCTAAAAACGTAAAAAGGGAATAGGAAGTAAGGAAAGCAATGGGCGAGGGTTAGGGGTTTTAATACAAAAATCACTATTAAATTAAATAGTACGTAACCCATGCGAATATTTCGCCCTGTTAGTAATTAGGTACGTCATCATTTTTAACCATATTTTTTTATGAAATAAATGTTTTGTGATTTCCAATTCCAGCATTACCGCAAAAAATAATCATCAAAATGGCGTAAAAGCCGTTATCCTCTATCAAATTATTTTGCAGAATTAAGGGAAATGTGTCATACCAAAACCCCTATAAGTGTATATGATTGTCTATCAAAGCATTATATAACGTATTAGTACAAATCTCACACCCCAGCCCCGCGGGCTGTATGCTGTGTATCATCTGATCGCGACCTTCAACAACACGAATAAGGAATACATAATTAACCGAAATTACGCCTCTGGTTTTTCCTATTGCATATAACGTACAAATACATAAGTGTCATCTACAAACAATGAATCTAAATTGACTATATTCTTAGTACATATGCCTCAATGTTATACTTACAGAATTAAAGATCTATTTTATTATGTACGTTTTTCTCAAGGGTGTTTTTATTGTTATGAAATATTTTCCTTAATACCGCATCGAAATTTATTAATTTTAATCAATTTGACAATACTTTATTAAAGAAAGGAAAACGATTTCAAAAGAAATACTCGTAATTTCGTTCACTTTAATAATATTTTTATTTTAGTTATTGTGGAAGTAAGTTGCTAATAATACTATCTCAATATAATGTTTTCATTATATGCTGAATTACAGGATAAATAATTAATTTGTAAGCATAAACTGTGTTGTATTTACAATATTTTAAAAGAGTAACTATCGAATTTCTTGCTGGTTCTTCTCGGTAGAATCTGCGTTCCGAACCGGTGGTAGCTTCATTATTTATGTATTTTTTTTTGTTATTTTCATGTACGACGATTCAAAAGTGCTCTTGTTTTATAACGATCTCTTCCAGACAACCTTGGTGATAGAGTAAGAAAGCCAATGGATAAATTTATTTGTAGGTAGTGAAAAAAAGTCTATATTATATTTAAGACATAATAAGTCAGTTGATATAGGAGTCAATAATTATAAAGGCAGGTCAGTGAATAAACCATTATTTATAACGACAGGGTTAAATAAATCATGACCGCGTGTAATGTAAATAACTGCTCGGTATGTCACTGCTATTCTTAAAAGCTAATTAAACGGATTCAATGGAAGTAGAGCCGTACGAACTCCGGGACAACTACAAGACTGCTTAGATATGTTAGTGTAGCTACAAACTGTTACACAATCAAATAAAAAATATTTTAAAATGTAAGCATCATTTTATAAACGATACAAAATAAAAAGAAAATTTCTATAACATTAACATAAGGTTTATATTTTTTAAGTATGTTCGAGAATAACTCAGTCGTATACTATATAGACAGATTTGGAAAATTATTTTTTTGTTCGAAGGGTACACTTTCGTATTAGTGCCATAGAAATGTTATCAAAATCGACTTATAGGCAGGTAGGTTTTAGGTAATTTGGTTTTTAAATCAAAATAAATGGAATAACTGAGTAAACGAAATTGCTATTTTGGTGTGTCAAGTCAGTTGTTTTTTTTTTAAGTCTAATTTATTAATAATCAAAAGAAAGCAAATAAATAGTCCGCCTAAAATCTTAATTTGAAAAAAATATATAACTTTGACCTTTATATGTAGTTTGCAAAAACCATTAAAAAACTAAATTCCAATTCTTAATTCAAAGTTTTGAAATAACAACCCAACGATAGTCTTATACATTATCAAACAAAGAATACATAAAGACAAAGTACATAAAACATTGTATAATAATGTACCGGCAACGTGCTCGTAATTTAGTTTAACAAACAACTATAAACTGATTTCCTGAGATGCATCTTCCGCATAGCTCTTAACGGAGCTTCACCTTTAACGAGAACTTGCATTACGAGCAGAAGTACAAAATAATATTATCCATATTGGTTCTCGCGACTTCGTCTGCGTAAAATGATTATTTTGGGTAACTCTTTCTTTGACAAATTATTAATTCTACACACAAGCTTAAATCCCCTAGTTTTAAAGTACAATACTACTATACTATATATACTATACTCGGGTCAAAAAATAGTCTATTTTATTCCAAGGTCTCATCTATATACTAAATTTAATCAAAATCGATTCAGCGGTTAAAGCGTGAAAAAATAACAAACAGATAGAAATATTTTTATATTTATAATATTATGTACATAATATAAGTAAGTAGGTCTTGTAAAATAGTAACAAGACTTAAAGAGAATATGATAAAATTGTAACTATATCGTAAAGGAGATTCAACACGCATCTTCGACTTCGTATATTAACTAGCGGCGTCATAAAATGTACACCTCATAAACACTACGAGTGTATAAGCCGCATCTATAATGTAACGTTCTATTTATCTTTTTTTAATCTGTCTAGTATTTACAGAGATTACCCCCATTACCAACGGACAAATTTTAACTCATAATTATTGTTGTAGATGGATTCGCAATTTTAGATTTTTATAATTTGAATGTATGAAATAATGAACGCTTTATGAGCACGAAGTTGTGCAATTAATTATATACTAACAATAAACGTAGATTGTGATTAATTTAGTAACTCAAATCCGATTGAAACACGGGCCAGGAACGAAACTCCATAAAACTTAGCAAATTAATTGTATGCCTGAATTTCCATGTCATTTACCTAATTTTAATTAAGCTAATAAAATTATTTTCCAAACATGAGTTATTTTATCATTTTATTTTATTTATAAAGATTTTTTGATTATCTACAGATAGTCAACATTAATTTGTTCTTTTTTGGGATAGAAAAATGAAAGCCTAAATTAAACCAACATTTAACGTTCAATTCACACACATTGAAAAAATTAACACAGCATTTTATTATATTTTCGTAATTATTGCACATTGATATAAACCTTTTTTTTAAGCGAATTTAATATTTTTTTCTATTCCCAGTTTTTAATGATTATAAATAAAACACGCAATATAAATCAGTTAAAAATAGTTTTATTTTTTTTTAATTTATCCATAAAACTCGTAAATCCAAAATTATTAAGATTGGATTTATTTGACAATATTCATTTGCGTGTTTTCCTATCATAACTGTGTATGAAGGCTTAGTGAAGGCGAATTTATTTAGTAATAAATTAAAACAAGACAGATTGACATTGGCTCGTATTGAGGCTGAGCTAATAGCGAGGAAAACCCACCAGCTTCCTGACGCTGTAAGGGGACGCTTCTAAACATACTAATTGGACGTCTTGAGGTTGTCGGTTTGTAAAAATAAACTTCATTGAGTCAGAGCGTGTTGTTTGTGACTTGTAACTGGAATACACTTGTAGCCTAGTTAGCGCTACAGTTTGTAACATATGCCTATCTGTGTATCTCCTAACGAATCTTGACTTAATGTCAATTTTACTCTTACCCAAATTTGTCATTTCTTTTCAAATGTTTGGGTTATTTGCGTTTCAAAACGATAGTAACTATAATTTTAATATTTAACGAATAGTTATTATTTCAAAATATATTTTTAAAAAATTTTACAACATGTTACGAAATTTATAATTTTTTTTTTTTTTTTTTGTAAAATAACTGTTCTCTTTTGGCTGAACTAAAAATAATTTTCACAAAAGTTAAATTTAACATACAGTCTAGACAAAATACTATAGAAGAATATGTTTTTATGCAAATCGATATATTATTAAGTGACGCAGAAATTCATTATTAATGTAATATGCACTTTGTTTAATGATTTTTCGTTACTAAATATCGCTAAAATTAATAAAAAAATAAATTCAAAATCATATTTATGGCCTTATTATCATAATCCGCACTAAATTAACAATAGGATATGTAAATAACGCCTATTTAAACAAGGTCATTACTCGTGATGTTAGAAATATTGTTCCTTGTACGGCTACCGGACGACTCATTTTTAGTAAAATATTAGATTTCTATCTAGTTTTATGGAAATTTTAATATGAGGCTGAATATTATTAAAAAAAGTTACGGTCGTGCATTTTGTTCCAAAAAAATGTATCTCTATATACTAGTATATGAAGCAAAATTGTTTGTTCGTTTGAACGCCCTATTCGCAGAATTATTACGTAGCCTATTTTATAAAGCAGGCTATAGAAGACTTTTTTAAAAAAGGAAATGACTTCAAAAGTGTTCTTTCTTTCTTTCTTTCAAAAGCAAAATACTTCTTTCACCTATTTTCATTTTTAAGCTAAACTACTGAACCGATTTTGATGAAAAATCTTTGGACCTAATCAATTCCTTCACAAATCCCTTTTGTAGTCGATTAAAAACGTCACGCTATGAATCATCAAACGAAGCAGTCTCAAGCGTTACTTAATCTGTCAAAAACCAAAAGCGAATGAAACCGCGATTAAAATATAGTATAAAAAAATGTAGGACATCATTTCATGCATATATTTCGGTTATTGGTTCAGCTGCGCTACAAGGTCGCGTCTCGTCACGGCGCAGGCGCGAGACGCGAAAGTGTCGCACTTTCACGTGCCCGCGCTGCGCCCGCGCAGCCCGAGCGGGCTCGGGTGCGGGTAACGGTACCCTGATGCATTGATCGATAACCACCGTAATGACCCGTAACGGTATTAAATTAAAACCACGGAGAGCGAATCTCGGATACAAAAAATCGACTGCTTAAAATATTTAATGAGTTCAGACGCCTTAATTTCTTAACTATATATGGTTACTAACATATGCAATATCTGGATTTGTTTTGTCTGAACATTATTGGTTCATCATTAAAAATGTTAAAAAATAAATAGTAGTTCTTAGTTCCCTATTTTTATTTTTTACTACATGTTACATAATAAAACTTCCTCTTTAAATTGTTTTAAAAGTATATATGATTATAAATATTATGCAACTTTAAAACTTATTAATTATTTTGTAGTACTAGTATTATTGAATATACCATCGTTGCTTATAAAACAAATGTAAAACAGTCTAGTTAATTAACTAAAGAACATAGGAATAAATTAGTCGAACAGGAGATCTTACGCGTAGAATGCAAACGTCGTTTAAGGACAAAACAGTATTCTATAAGCACGTAACTGTTACGTGTGAGTCAACGGCGCGCGTTACCAATGCTAATGAGTTATCAAATATAGCGAGCTGTATAACCTAATAGATTAAGTCTTGAAACTTATATTTTTTAGTTTAACTTTGAATTTAATCATGGCTTACGTACTTGATATACTAATTAAAAAAACTATTTTTTTTGTTTCTGCTAATTTTGAATATATCAAAAAAATAATATAATCGTTATTTGAAGGCATCTAACTGTTTATTCGAGAACACCTTCTAATTATTCTACTGTATCTAATTCTTGGAAAACAAATATATTTTACAAATATTCACAAAGATCTATTTACTTAAAGTAAGAAATGATACATTTTAACGTAATAGCGACATCTGTTGACTACAAACTAAATTACAAAGTAAATTTTATTTATGAAATATTTAAAATGCCACAATTATAAAATTTAATTACTTACCATCATTTTTCAAACAAGACATCTCTTTCAAAGTTATATCTGTAATTAATCTCACTACGCCATAAAAGCGTGCACGTAGATGAAAAACATCCCCTGATTTTATGCTCATTTCAGCGTAAGATTAGATGGGATGAAACGGGTCACGGAGCACAGGTGAGCAGCGAGCACGAGACGAAGCTATTTCTACTCGCTTATATTTAGTAGAGCAAGGTAGAGTATTCAACGCTATCTTCATCTACTAAACGAAAATTCAGTATTAAGGACAGTATAATGTAGTAAAAGCCAGTAAACGTCGCACTGCTGCATAAAGGTCTCCTCACCTAATAAGTAGAAGGTTTCGGTGCCTAATCCACCACGCTGCTCTGCGGGTTGATGGGATATACATGAAATTCAGTCAGAATTTCTCCCGGCACATGCAGCTTTCCTCATGATGTTTTCCTTCAACGCAGAGCACGAGATGAATTTAAAAAAACAGCAATTAACAACCAGGGTTTGAACCTAGACTAACTCGGCTGTTTGGACAGGTCATACTAAACTATAATGTTAGTATAAAATTTCATTATTAATTAATTTTATATATATATTATAATGTAGTATATTTTTGTTAAAAACGTAATAACTGTAAATAAATGGTAGGTTTAAAAAAAGTATCTTTTATTTTAGTCACTATAATAACTATAAATTAAAAATTATTTAAATAGCATTCGTGATGGCGCAATCGTTTTTCTATTTATACCATCGATAGAGAAAAAAATTGTCAAGTCATGCTACTTGGCTTAGTGAACGGTATACACATATGTACATCAAACACAATGACCCAGTACACCTTCAGAGCAGTGGGCTCAACTTCACCTTGAACTAAAAGATGTATTTAGGAATCCGGGTCGCCTTTCTGCTCATTAAATCTGAGTTTGGACCTAATTTGCGGCACAGTTTATTTTTTGTACGTATCATTATATACTAGTGGTTGCTGGGAGCTTTGCTTGTATTTTTTTTGTCATTAATTACTTTTTAAACATTGTTGTAAATATATTTTTCAAATATTTAAGTTTTAAAATTGTAGCGTTTTTATATTATGATCGTTTTATCAATAATGTATATATTGGTCCCCGCAACTTCTCTGCGTAAAAATTTGTATCCCTAATTTTAACTCCATTATATTTTATTTTCGAGACAAAAAATAGTCAATGTCCGTCTCCATGATTAGAGCTATATCTATCACAAAATTCATCATTACTGGTTCAGCAGTTTAGAGGTCAAAATGTAACAAACAGTATGTCTGTTGCATTTATTATATTAGTACTTAAAAATGGTTTCACAAATTAGTGTACATAAGTTTTTTCTTATTTTATTAACCAGTTTCACTCATCTTTAAGGAATATAATGTATTTAAAAAACATATTCTCGTGTGTTCACCTAATGTCGCGTTAAACTTAAATATCTGAACAGATCCATAATATTTACTATTACGTGTGCAGTACTTCGATTACATTAGCTTTCAAACAAAAAAACACCCACATCAAAATTGGTTAATTCGTTAGCGAGCTAATGACAGACAGATACGCAGAAACATATCTCACACTAAAAAACGCCCCTCTTTTGGTCGACTGTTAATAAAATATCCTTTTTGAATCGCATACAATTATCTCTAAAAAGTGTACTTCAATCAATTCAAAATATAGTAACAAACGAACAAAGATGCGAATTTTCGCATTAATAATATTTATGATATAATTAAAGACATAATGAGTAAAAGATGGATGAAAACTTTCTAATGAGATAAAACTGTGCCAATAAGCAGCTTGATGGAAGAGTTTAAATTCAATGGTTAACGAATAAGTAGGTTAATATTATAACAATTTTTTAAGTGTTACATAAATGAACTAAATCTCAAAAGTATCTGTATCTATCTAGACTAATATATAAAACTGGAGAATTTATTTGTTTGAATGCGCTAATCTCAGTAGCTAACGATTCGATTAAAAAAATGTTTTTGCATTAGTTAACCTGTTTATTGAAATTGGACGCGAGTGAAGAGGCACAACACAACTTGTATTTATGTATTATATTGATTATATCCATACTTCATAATGTGAAAGTAACTTTCCGTGTCTCTTTGTCTGTCGGTTTATATATTACGTAGTCACAGCTAAAGCGCTGAGCTAATCTTAATGATTTTAGATACAGATACAAATTGTCCTTGAACCTTGGAAAAGAAATAAGTTTTTTTTTTTTTGTTGCACTATAATAAAGGCGTGAAATAGGGCTTAAAAATTATCACGCAGACGAAGTCACGGCGACTCGAATTTTACATTAAAAACTTGAAACATTTTTAAAAATATAAGGAAAAAATACTTAAAATTAATTATATAAACATCGGCAACGAATTAGAAATAATAAGCAATTAAAAGTAGTAAGTGTTGACGATCGATTCGTCACAGCTACCGAGAACAGAGAGCCAGCTTCCGAGACGTGTCGCTTCAAGAGGACAATCGCAATAATCGCCTGGCTGATTGAACACTCGATATCATAGTATGAAACATTCTGACAACATTGGCTAAACATTTTGCGCATGAGTAGCACGGACGCAAGCCATGATATAAGAAAAAAAAAACATTTTGACAGTTAAATTTGATATTCTAATAAGTCAAGAAATTAAATCATAAAATGTATAGCTTTGATAACAATATCGTCATTCAGTTCTGACACAGCGTAAGTCAAGTCTTTAAGGACACGAAAAACTGCGTAGTTTCACTTAGAATTGAAATTATATATAATTTAAAAAATTCTTAGCGAAGTGAAAAAAATACTATTTAAAACGATATAGCGCCAATCAGTATCGGTTACCTTATAAAAATACAGATAAATGATTACACAGAAAACTATAACTAACATAAGAGAATTATTTCCTTCGCGAACGAAAACTAAATAAAGTTTTGATTAGACTTAAACTGTAACGTAAGATGTCGTCAAATTCGTCCTATTTGCTATAATATATTTTATTACCAAAACGAATTATTATCATTACGTATTATTGCATTTGAAACGCAAATTAATATTAATAAACATAATTTTAAATAATTAACATGAAAATTATATGCGTAGCGAATAATAATTTAATTGTCGATAAAAATATAATCGATTTTTATGAAATCACCATTCTGTACACGAGTATTATATAATTAATATGGAATACGTTTTATAATTAAATAACGTTATATAATACGTCAAGCAACTATATATCAGTAAACGAAATATTAAAACAGAAAAAAAAATCGATCACAAAGAATATATTCGGAAGTACCCCAAAAAAATCTGTTTAAAGATATGTAAAAATACTGTTTCAGTATTACAATTTATAACCGATTTTAATTAAAAAATGTAGACTAACTTTAGATTCCGAGCAAAAACAATCATAATTTAAATCAGCCAAAGATAATTAATTAAATAATAATTCATAGATCAGAAAAATTTAAAACACTCAATTTTAGGGTGCATTCAAAGTCATGAAGATTAAATATGAATCCCCGTCCAGTAGTCAGTCCAACATAAACAGTATAAGATAAGATCATAAACACTTCACCTAAATACGGACCCGCTACTTCAGATGTATTTGCGCAAACCCTTAGGCAAGAATTACACTTGTAAATTTTGCTCTTCGACTTTTATGACATTTACATAAATTGTTTATCCTTTACACCCAATGGAGGATCCACAGTTATGAGCCCGACGGGGTGCCCACAACCCTAATAGACTTGTGACACCTGCCTTAATAAAATAAAATGTCGTTCGTGATTCAGATCCAGTTTTGGAAATAATTTAATGATATTTTCAACTCTCAATCCTGAATATATTTTCTACAAAAAATTTAAGCGGTAACTATTTCAAAAACAAAATAAACAGACACATAATTACGCGTTGAGTGATTCTATATGAGCGAGTTTACACTCCGACTCGCACTTGGCCGATTCTTAGGTGACTGTGACCACACCTTTTTTGAGGGCTGGATCCGCCCCTTGTATACCTGTAAAAATTTACTGTTTACAGTGCCTTCAGTTTTGCGAGCTACAACTTTCCTAAGGTTACCTAGGTAACTGTTATTGGATTACAGAGTTGTTTATATCAATTACGAGAGTAAAACTTACGAGTGTATTTCTCGCCTTAAGATTACACGCAGAGTAACTGTGACCGCCTGAGTCACGGGCTCGTGAATCATTATGACACACATTTTCTTGTCACGGCGATGTTTCTGTCCGTTCATAAGCCTTCCATTTCGTAGCTGTTTATTCATGATTGATAGATTTTTTAATGGTTTTAATGGACAAGTATGTTTATTGGCAAGTATTTAGGGTGTTATTGTGATGGAAGATGTGATAAAGGCCGCATCTCCTATTAAAGAGAAGGTTTAGAGCTTAATCCACTACGCTTCTCCACTACATATATGTGTCAGAATTTCTCCCAGAGCATATACAGGTTTCCTCTTACAAGTTAGATATAAAGCAAAATTTTTGACTATCGTATTGAAATTCTTACAATTCCGGGATAATAACTATTATACCTACTATGTTGATACCTAGTTTTGTATAATTTCACTCTACTTAAGTTTAAGTTATTAAGAAATATTAAACTTATTTAATCTATGTAACTGTCCATTATTAATAAAATTTGTTTAATATATTTACATATTATAAAACTTACAAAACTTAATAATACTTTCTCAAAACATAATACGTTAAGATTTAAAAAATCCCAAAAAACGAAGCTCAAAAATTCACAAGTAATTCTTATGCCAGTCAGGAAACCCCGTAAAAGGGCATGCCAAGTGATCAAGTTGGCATTGCTGGCAACGTCATCGATTACCGAGATAGTGTCGTGTGCATTGACCGAGGGTGCCCGCCACGCCGCGGCTTCACGGCCGCGCGGGAGGTCGACCGGTGGGAGATGAGCCGGCTGCCGTCTGACCATATCTTGTTCACTTCCTTTGATTATAAGGTTTTTGTAATACGTGATGGTAAATAAGTATAAGGTTATTTGCATAGACAAATATTTTTACAACTTTAATTCGTATTCAATTATAATAGTCAAGTAATTAAAACTTGATTAATATTTACTGTAAAACTGTAAAACTATAAAATAGAAATCATATAATACGCATGATACATAATTGAATCCACAGTATGTTCGTTATATAAATGCCATCACAATGTAATGTACGGCTACTATACTAAAAGGTTTATCGTAAGCAGGTAATTTTTCAAAAAGCTGACTTCAATAAAATATTTACTTTATTAGAACTGTATGCATATATATATATATATATATATATATATATATATATATATATATATATATATATATATATATATATATATATAGCACAATATACGTACATATATAGCACTCATCATAAAAACGTCAGCTAAACCGAAGTCATTATAAACGGTATTTAAAACTTTGATATATTCAAAATAATACAAATATTATTTCCATCAATTCAGTCTCAATGAGAAAGCAACACAGACGGACCATTAAAGCGCTAAATTACCCCATCAACTATACACTAACTACGGTCAAAGAAAGTAACTTCGGTATTCTTATAAGGAAAGGATTTTATAATCTTTAAAACTTTGCATATGACGCACTTGTTTACGATTTTAATAAAATATTAACTATAATTAATACAAATTACAGGATTAACATCATAGATGATTTTTATTCGTGCCGCAACAATTATTTAAGTTGACTGAAAATAATTAATTTTAAATATATTTTAACTCTATACCCCATAACCACTGTGCCAAGTTTTAATGCAGTTGTATGTGTAAACGGCGTACAAGATTGAAGGAAACTTTACATATTTCAGTAATAACTTGGACGCTGATAAGCAATAATGTGTCAAGCCAAACGGACTTAATTTTTAGAAAAAGGCGTCTAAAGATGACAAACCTATTCTTAATAAGTGTCTAAAACTAAGTTCTAACTAAGTTCTTAATAATAAGTAATCCATTTGTTTGAAGAAGTACATATATATTTTTCTATTTTAATAAAACGTAAAAATAATGATTTAAAAGCAGATTGACTAGGAAAGTGTTTTATCAAATAATAAGTTTTTCAAATATATGAGATTGTTGCGTAATCAAAAATATCGATCACACTTCAATATCTAAACATTGCATTAAAAAACTTTTTTTTCGCACTTATTTGGTGACAGGCACGTTGGCGCAATGGTCACTGCAACTGACTGAAGCGCTAACGGTCGCGGGTTCGATCCCCGCTCACGGTAAACGTCAGTATTGGCCATACGGATGTTTGTCGTGGTCTGGGTGGTTGTGTTAGTGTTGTGTGTGTGTTTCCGGACCCCCGACACAAGACCACGAGGTCTTAATGGGGGCCGTTGAGTGTGACGCGTATATTTATTTATTTATGTAGTTCAGATGCCTTGTATTTTTTTATTAATATTAAATACGTAATGCATTATCAGAATAGATCAATATCTCTAAATATCTCTTTTTATGGGTTGACACATTATTGCTTATCAGCCTCCAAATAATCAATTAGCAATCTCTATGCAAATAGATTTACTTATGGCTTCTTTACTGTCTATAAAAATGTAGAAAAAGTTAAAAACGATACCTATTCGTAGCATATGTATATTTTAACGAGTGACGAACAAGCCACACCTGTTCCACTACATCAAATACTATACAATAGATAATCAACATACAATTATTTCTAACGTCATGACGTTCGCCAAGCCTAAGCTTTGTAAAGAAATTATAAGTCTTACTTTTCCAATTATTTATGTATGATTGTTAACACTGCATTTGTATTTGAATGTGTGTCTGTCAAGTGACGTGCGCACGCGCATACAAACACACGGATTGCTTATTCAAATCGTGTGCCCAAGGAAAGTGGAGAAGCTTCACGGTTTGTGAGACGGTATTCGTTAATTTTTTATATTTTGAGTCTTATTATATAAGCTTTAGTGGTTAAAATCGTTTGTTACTAAATAAGGAGTGTTTGGTTTATAATGCATGGGCTATATATAGCGACAACGAAATCAATAAGCGTGATGGGTAACCAGCTGATCGTTATGTCTGTCCCACACATAATAAGTTCACGTGTCAGTCAAAAGTAGAAATAATTTCTTTGCACATTGTTTATTATTATTTTTAACACAATTTTAAATTTAAAAGTTAAAAAAAAGTAAAGTAACAGCCTGTAAATGTCCCACTGCTGGGCAAAGGCCTCCTCTCTTATAAAGGAGAAGGTTTAGAGCTTAATCCACCACGCTGCTCCACTGCGGGTCAGAATTTCTCTCGACACATGCAGGTTTCCTCACGATGTTTTCCTTCACCGCCGAGCTCGAGATGAATTAAAACACAAATTTAGCACTTGAAAAACCAGTGGTGCTAGCCGGGGTTTGAACCCGCGATCATCAGTTCAGATCGACGTGTTCTAACCACTAGGCCATCTCGGCTCAAAAATATATATATACAACAAAAACTAGATATAATTAAACCATTTTACAAATGTTTATCAACTAAAATTACAATAAAGATCTAATTGGACTTAATTTTAAGCAAACGTAACTTAATTGATCATAAACATATGTTACATGTTGTTCAACAAAACATTACAGCCGGCGTCGTCCATCTCGAGACGAGATAATCATATAATTGTCGCATTACCAAACTGCACCTGTTAGGCGCGAGCTTACGCAACACATCGGACTTTCACTCGTCTAGTTTTCAGAACATCTGTTTACATTCATGAAAATCTACTTCACTTCCTAGTCAGAAGTAAACGAAGGATAAAAATCAAATCTATTCAATCTATTCAAGTAGGCTTTTACAAGCACTTTTGAATCGTCAATACAGAAACAAAA
The DNA here is from genome assembly GCA_037950945.1 of Hypolimnas misippus. Taxonomy (NCBI): domain Eukaryota; kingdom Metazoa; phylum Arthropoda; class Insecta; order Lepidoptera; family Nymphalidae; genus Hypolimnas; species Hypolimnas misippus. The sequence continues at coordinate 397,688 of JBBEEQ010000024.1, forward strand.
AACTCACTAACTAATTTACCATCAATTCGGAATGTAGATTCTACCGAGAAGAACCGGCAATAAGTTGATAGTTACTCTTTTATAAAGTTTTATAGTAAGTACACACATTTATGAGTTACAAATATATTAAATACCCTGTGTGAATCTAGCTTATACTAAATCCAAGCATCTTTATCATTTATTTAATCTTAAACAGAATAACATGCTTTAGCTACTAAGGACTGTTTAATATATACTTTAAATTTATTATCTGTAAACTGTTTTATTTGTAAATAATCTTAATATTTGCAATAATCTTTAATGCCGCCTCTACATGATGGACAACTGTCAGCTATCGCCCACGTGTAGAGGACGCAGTGGCGTAGTGGCAGTCACGATGGCCTGTAATAGCAAATGATTGGCATGCCGATTTTTCGGGTTCACATCTAAGGGTATCACGTAAAGTGTCGTACACAAACAATGATGGAATGTACATCTGGATGGATGACTACTTTAATTATCCAGAGATTGCATAAAAAAGATGTACTCATAAAAAATGTGATAATCATGATTATTATCGGAAGAATAATATGCATATTTCATCAACGTCTAACTCAATATTGTATGCGAATCTGATTGTGTTACATTTTCACGCCCTAATCACTCAACTAATCATCGTGGATACGTTGTCAGGGGAACAGAAAAGGACATAGCACAATGATCAAAATGATAAAAAAATGGTTGTTCTGCACAACAAAATCTGTATTAAAATCAGCGCAGCCGCGGTCAGAAACTAGTCACGTAGTATTATGATTTTTAGGTAATTAGAATTTCATCAATTACAAAATATCTTAATATGATTAAAAATAAGCTCACATAACTAGCATCTTAAGAAATTATAAACTAAGTTAATTAACAATATATATAATATAAAAATGAGGACAATAAAGAATATTATGTACTTTAATATAAGACCTCACTTGACGTCTTTATTCAATGTTCCAGTAACATATTTTATTATAGAAAAAAAATCCTAAGAATAAATAGATAGTTAAGACTTTTTACTTGGACGACATGCTTCTTTCTTTTCTTTCAAATAAAAAAAGAATTTTCAAAATCGATTAAGTAATGAGAGAGTTCTGAAGTTCAAACATTAAAAAAAACATCTAATATATAAAATTCTCGTGTCACAGTTTTCGTTGCCATACTCCTCCGAAACGGCTTGACCGATTTTGATGAAATTTTTTGTGCTTATCCGGTATCTATGAGAATCGGCCAACATCTATTTTTCATCCCCCTAAATGTTAGGGGTAGTAAGCTATTTTTTGTCTACACTAGAAATTACTAGGAAATTATTTATATGGCAAAACAACGTTTGCCGGGTCAGCTAGTACGCTATAAATTTTAAACATTCTTTTTGTTAAAAATGCACATATTTATATAAAAAGCAAAGTTTTAATGTAATATAAATCACCTTTGTAAGCTGATATGAGTTGATATCTCATACTTAAGTAAAAAATACACAATATTTTACGTCAAAGAATCAAATTCAATTAATATTTATATCATATTTATTTTAAAAATAAAAGAAACCAAAAACGTACCTAAGCCAGAAAAGTAGGCACTATTGGTCTATAACGTTAATAAATTAAGTTTTAATAAGAAAAACGATGTCATATTGAAACATATATTATACCCTATTCTACTATAACTAACGAGTTTCTCGCCAGTTCTTCTCGGTAGAATCTACATACGTTCCGAACCGATAGTAGCTTTATTATTGATGTAATTTTTTTTCATGTATTGACGATTCAAAAGTGCTCGTGAGAGCATACCTGAATAAAGTATTTTTTTTATTTGATTTTGATTTGATTTGATTATAGGGCCTACAAAATTGTCACACTAAGAACTCATACTTTAAAATCCATACAACTCTACACGCATTCGAAAAATATTTCCCTTTTTCTGAAAACTAAAAGAAGCAAGAATTTTGAACAAGTTGCAATAATCACAAGCTCGTGAGGGACAGTAAGTCGTTACACATTGTTGTCTGTTGCTAAGGAGATTGTTGACTAATTGCAATTCTGTGTGCGCGGGCGCAACTACGAGACAAGCGCCGACTTGCGACACAGCGCGACACGCGACTGCGCATGCGCGTCTACCACGTCGCCAGCCAGTTTCAGCTAATATAACGTGTCTAGCACAATTTTTAGGTTAATTTATTTTAAAATACTCTCACGTTGAGTCTATTTGTTTTTCTTAACTGAGACATAAAACTCGTTATCGAATGGATTGTTCTCTAGTTGTTTCCGCGACTTCCTCTGCGTAAAATAATTATTTTGTATAGAATATTTATTTGAGAAATTATGCTTTACCAACCAACCTTCATCTCTTATATCACGTTTTATGATACCGACAAAAATGTCTATGTGCTTATTCTAGCTTTAATCTACATCTATATCAAAATTTATATAAAAAAAATTCACCGGTTAGACGTCAAACGTAACAAACAGACAGTTACTTTAGCAACTATAACATTAGTATGGATTATCGATTACCAAATCATTATCAAGCTCGTCGACCACACATCGTAGAGATGGTCGCGATTCAGCGGGCGCGTTCACAATTATGTTACGCAAGTATCCGCGTTTACGCCGAACCGAAACTTGGTATTCGCGATGCGCCGCGCCGGCGTTAAATTATACTATTTTAATTGCATAAGCGATTTATCGACGTATGTCAGACGCGACATGGTCAATTTCTTTTTATATCGCCACATGAAAGTAGATTCAATAACGAAAGTACCACGTCATACCAGGGAGCGCAAAGGAATGCGCGTGCGCTCCCTGGTATGGCGGAATATATATCGCGTATATAATAATTAATGTTTGTTTATTTTTTCAGATAAAACTGCATCAACTTATCGTTTGCACTTGTGCGAAGGTACGGGCCTAGCAACATTAGCTTCAAGTAGGTGGCGTGCGTGTCGTACCGGACAGACAAAAAAAAGTTTTAAACGGTGCTCCAGTATAACTACCTTAACGCGAGTGAAGATCTGAGCATAGGTACTAACCTATTATATACTAATATAACATAAAACAACTCGACGCATCTGGTGACAGCTTTAACAATATATAATTTGCCGCACTTTTCAGGCTCTACTTTCGTGTATAACGATAGTATTAAATGCAATATGCAGTGTCTATTTGCATACAATAATGGTGCGCGGACGCATCCTTCCTTAGACGGAGATTAACGTCACTTCGATCTCGAGAACTCGTCATTTTACTAGTTACAGTATGTAATAGTTTGTCTGTCCGTTATATAAATGGTGCGTGTACAGTCGTGGGACGAAGATGTAGTTGGAGCGGCTCTACCTAGTGTAGAAAACTATACGGCTATCTAAATAAAATTTCACAAAAGGTTACCATATTACAAATAAACTTACTTTGAAAAAATCTAAATTTAAATTAATTTTCTTTTATAATATATTTGACGTGAATCAATATTAATATTATGATAGAAAAAAAAATAATATTAGCATAATTTTATTGATTAAGTAATTATTATCAATTATAATTTTTAAAGTTAAACGGCACTAAACAATGCATAAACAAAGTCATAAAGATGACAATCAATTTTTCAGTAATAACGTGATCTCAAGACCCGTTAAATATTCTTCCTCAAGTTCGGAAAAACCTGCCGGTCATATGGACGCTGATAAGCAATAATGTGTCAACCCACAAAAAGTCGAATTTAGAGATATTGATGTATTCTGATAGTGCATTTCGTATTTAACATTATACAAAAAATTTTCAAGTCATTTTAACTAAAAAAGTACGGGAAAAAGTTTCTTAATCAAATGCTTAGAATATTGAAGTAAGTTTCATATTTTGGATTATGCAATAATTTAATATACTTGAAAAACTTATTATTAGATAAAAATCTTTACTAGCCTATCTGCTATTAATTAATAATACTTTTTATCAAAATAGAAAAGAAAAGATGGATATATGCTTCTTCAAACAGATATGTTAAGAATAGGTTCGAAATCTTTAGAAGCCATTTTCTCAAAATGAAGTCCGTGTGGCTTGACACAGTATTGCATATCAGCATCCATATACAGTTCAATATTGAGAATGAATAATGTATCACTGTGAAGCTATGGAAAAATGATAAAAATAATAGTATTACGTATCATAAAACAAATAATTCAAAACAAAATATGTAATGTATCTTTAATGAAAATGTATATAATCTACATAAAATCAATGTCCTTATGTTAGTCTCACAAAAAACCAAAATGGACTCAACCGATTTGGTTTATCTTTATTGGTTTTATTGAAAAGAAAATATCATAAACCCAAAGAAACAGCCGTAAAATCGAGAAAATATAAATTATTATTTTCTGTATAAGAATCACCACTTAGGAATGATAATAATTACTTTTGAAGAATTACAACCAAATCAACTTTAGGCACGGTAATCTCCGTTTCATCTAGTTAATATATATAAAAATCTGTTTAAAGACTCTTTTTAAATGAACATGATTCAACCAATAGCAATACAACAGTGACTCATCTATTGAAATACTTTTAATTAACCAAGACGAGTAAATACCGTCAGCTGTCAATTTTCCGTTTCATTGTTTTCTGTAATTTGTCAGAGGTCATTAGTCATTACATCACTGATTAAAATTCGCCGATGCGAGCTGTGCCGGCGCAGCCTTCGAAGCTCTACGAGATCATCGGCTTATATGCTCAGTATGCTATTAGCAACCCATTCTCACCTTAGATATCGTCTTGTCATCTTAGAATCACTCATTAACATAAAAGTATTTAGGGGAATAAATATTTGACAGGAAAATTGATCGCATAAGTATGTAGTTGTATGGCTGTCGCTCGAACACGTCAATTGCTTAAAGACAATTATTAATAATATAATTACTCGATGAGTACTGCACTATGGCATGCCTCGAGCCGTTTCATCACACATTTTCCTGTCACCCGAGACTCACAACATGAGCTATTGTGACAGCGGGCGTCCAATTACTCAAATTATATTAACAATTGCCGCAGCGAAATATCAAAACGCGCTAAGCGTTAATTAAAAGGATTACATTTATTTTTTCACTCGCCGATTTCCTAATTCGAATTTGCATACAAAAATGAATCATTGTCGAAACGGCAACAGTCACGGAATCGAAGCGCGCAGTTGCGAATTTTCGGGACGCCGGGAGTGACAACAATGTGAAGTGTAAACTTACCGGCTCGCGTTCAAGTCGTACGGGATGGCTTATAAGTCACAGCACACGCGTATCTCGTTGGCACGGGTGTCGCGGCTGGCGCGGTTGGCACGGCTGGCGCGGGTGGCACGACTGGCGCGGGTGGCACGGTTCGATCAGGGCGCGGCCATCGCGTGCGGGCGCGGCGAGAGCTGGGGCGCGAGTGCGGGCCCGCGGGTCGCTGAGGCCGAGTGCGCTGCGCGGAAACGGCCTTCCATGCAGCGCGACCTGCATTCTGCGGAGTGCGGATTTTGCGATCAGACTCATCACTACTGAGGTCATCGACACCTACCTAATTTCTAATTGCAATTAATGTATCAATTTATATACTATGTTATTTGAAGCCACGTGGGCACATTTCATCATTGTAATGCGGCTGCTTTAAATTTTTTTTTTTACTTAAATAATTTTACTGTTAAGTTTTTAAGCTATTTTAATACTATTTTTAAACGATGATACTATTTTTATAAAATAGCAAATTAGTTATTTATAGTTTATGTAAGAAGCTTCTTATTATTCCTGGGCTAATGAAACGTCGAGATAACGGAAAGCTTGCGAGCGATCTCTGACTCACAAATATGTAATAAAGATAAATCGAAAATACTTTATTCTATTCTGTGCTTTTTAAAGGGATTTAAATTATCTTAATATAAATTTCAAAACATTAATAATAATTTAAATAAATTAAAATCGTTTAAAATCAGACACAATATTTTTTTTAAATAATGGCTTATATTTTTTTTGCTATCAATGAAATACCACCTTAAATTTACGAAAATAATGAAAAGATCAATTCCGAACCCGCGACTACGGCATCTTTCTACCGTTAAGATATTTTTGTTTTTGTTTTGTAACATGACATTTGCTTAATTATAAAATATTTTAATTAAACCAAAGTGCAAAGAAAACAAGATTCCTCGCAAAACCTGAGATAAGCTTGAATTTTTATTTCTTTTAATTCCACAAAATCTTGTAAATAACTAAACATGTTATTAACCTACATATATATAGATATATGTATTTAGTGTCATGTATTTTTCACTTTTGGATTAAGGGGTCGTATTTTACAAAATCTCGTCTTAGTGAGCACCTACGTCCTAAAAAGAAACCCCATGCAAAATTTGAAACTTCTAGCACTTTTAGTTTCTGATGATTTTGTAATGAGATATCGTCGGTCTAGATGTGATAGCTCGTACATGCAAGCTGCCGAACTCTACAACAGAGAGACAAGACACTTCTTTTAAAGCTTACTGTAATAAATATGTTAACATTTTTAAATGATTTGGACGTGAGATTTTGTAAGAAATATTATTATTATAGAAGTAAATTATATGAATACCGTTTTCACTGAGAAAATCAATTTTTACCAAAATTGTTAACTAACAACGTAACTACGAAGTATTACATATAGAGCGATATATATATTTTACTCTGTATACTATTATATTACACACGATTTTAATTGTTATTAAGATAAAAAATATCATGAAAATGAATTAACAATCGGCGTTGATTTTTAGTATAATTGTCCTCTTCAAACGAGCAGCCAAATAAAGAGCCTCATTTTGGGAAGTCGGTTAAAATACCAAATACAATTATGTATAAACATAAAAAATTAAAAAATATATTTCTTACTATAGTAAGGAATATATATATTATAATATGTCACCTAGAATCTAGATGTAGTCGTTTGCGAATCTAGGTTCTAGATTAGCAAATAAAACTAAGAGGAACTTATAGAAACTAATTGAAAGTATAAACAACAGCGCAGATCAATTACATTAGCGGCCTCTAACGATCGGATCAAGTTATCTCATTTCCTTAATGACGGACGGCTAATGATGTGTTTAGTACTTATCTGTGCTTGGCGATTTTCTTATTGAGGAAATATATTTTAAATCGATCTTATTGTGTTTAAATTTGTGATATAACTGTGAAAAAATATTAGCCCTGGATTAGGATATAGTAAACGATTTTAATTATAGTTTACGATGAAACTGCAATCCTTCATAAATCGTATATAATTTTACAGATTTCACGTTCACGTTCTTTTCTAATAAGTTAAAGTCCATCGACAAGTTGTACACATTAAAAAAAACTTAATAAAAATGTATTGATCTTTACCTCACGCCGTTGTAAGGTACATACCAATTTAGAAACTACTTATATAGTATAAGGAAAATAAATATAAATATTATGACGAGTTTACTTTAAAAATTATAAGTTTTAAAACCGTATGACGTCTACGATAAAATCCAAATGATCATAAAAGGGGGAAAATCGTTTAGACATATTTTTCAACAATAAACACACATCATAATATCATTCAAAGTCAGTCTGAAAAATATCACCTGATTCTCTTACTTACTATTTTTCTTAACCCATCATCCCTTTTAAGCTGGAAACGGTTACTGACATTCACTGGAATTTAGGTATTTACTGACACCAGCTTGCTTACGGGCTGGCTCGATCGGGCAATACCATACACTCAAAGAAAATTCGTGTAAAGTAGCTAGTGTTCAAATTTAATTTCAAATTATACTTTATTCCAGTAGGCATTTAAAGTGCTTCTGAACCGTCACGTTACTAATTAGTCTTTTAAATATAAAGCTACCACCAGATAGTGAAGTAAATTCTACTGAGAAGAACCAGTAAGACACTCGTTGGGTACTCTTTTAAAATAAATTTATACAGAGTGTATTCTCAATTACTGCTTATATATTTTAATATCCGACTAAAATATTATCACATATTCTTGTGGCAAATGTAAAACTCATATTCAAATGTAACTTGGGAAAATTTTTTGGTAATCACTTAACATCAAGTGTTTTGTACATTCGTATTGCTGGCTATTTTGATAAAAAAAGTTAATTGAAGTTATGATACCGATGCAGTCTCCATCATATGTGCTGGCATATAAGGCGAGAATTACTTTTAAAAGTCTTATTCTTGTATCTGACATAAAACGACTCTGTAACCTAGTTACCAGTTACCTAGGTAACCTTACGAAAACCGTGGTTGCCAAAAATAAAGGCACTAGAGTGTATTTTTTTCCAGCAATGTTAAATAACTAATGTAAATCTTTATGAAAGTCTGCGAGCAAAACTTATATGTAATTGACGCTTAAGACTTGTCAACCAGAAACAACAATCTAAGTAAACGTAACATTGTTGTATGGTGCTTGAATTGTATTTCAGCTTGGAATATCAATTGATATGTATTAAAGAAATTGCTCTAATCATACGGTATACAGTTGCTTAAATAGCACTGTGGCTTATTATAGGTTTACCTTAGAATACAATGTAAGCACTTATACATATTTAATCTATAATAAATTCGCATCTATAATAAAATCCCGCAAACAGTTTTACATTTGCCACTTAATAAGTTAAAAGCCTACGTTAAAAAATCTTTAATAAATAAAGCATATTATACCATACAAGAATATTTTGACGACAAAGAGGCGTGGATTTGATAAGCGTTGATTTTCTATCCGGATAACATAATTAAAATGTAATAAAAATACATTATGTATAAATGATTTTAAAAGAGTTACTATCGAGTTTCTTGCCGGTTCTTCTCGGTAGAGACTACATTCCGAACCGGTGGTAGCTTTATAAAAATTAAAAATGAAAATATGACATGTAACTTGACGATTCGAAAGTGCTGTTAAAGCCCATTTGAATAAAGTATATTTGAGTTTGAGTTTGAGTTTGAGTTTAATATAACGGGTCTTATCGCGATAAATAATAGTAGTAATACCTTTTTATCGCCCGACGTTTCGACGAAGTTACATTCGCCGTGATCACGAGCTGACTGGTGTACCGCGGCGAATGTAACTTCGTCGAAACGTCGGGCGATAAAAAGGTATTACTACTATTATTTATCGCGATAAGACCCGTTATATTAAATATGAATAGTATAAATCGCGAAAGCTTAAAATATATAGTAAGCACTTATACTTTACATCTTCGATATCAAAGATATAGCTGGAGCCGAATGGCATATAAAGGCGAGGGATAGAGAACAGTGGAGAAAAATGGAGGAGGCCTTTACCCTACAAAGGGGTTCTCATTCAATAAACTGAAAGTTATCAATAATGTTAAGTAATAAAATTTAAAAATTAAAAATATCGAAAAAATGTACAGATAAATTAACTAAAAATTATTATTATATAAAATTCTTATTTCTTCTTTAAATATACATACTTTTTTAAAGTGCATGTAAATAATTTTGTAAACATTGCATGAAAATGAGAAATAATAAAAGGCTTATTTTATTTATTTTTCTTTTTATACTTTATATCTTACTAACTGTTCCTCGCGGTTAGGCCTAGCACCACTATAAGGGATGATTTTTGAATTCGGGGATATAGATGTTTATTTCTTCACCATAAGAAATAATTATGCAAAGTTTAAGGATAATCGCCAAAAAAAAAAAATTTTGTCCATACAAACTTCAGCGGTTTAGGCTCTGGGTTGATGAATCAGTCAGGACAAGTCATTTTATATGAATAGATAGATAAGCCAATACCAATTGACTGCCTGCACTTAACAGGAAACTAGCAAAGACACAATAAAAACTAGTTAGAGTGTTTATACAAAATTAACGCTAAAGTATTTTAAAACAATTTTAACTATGGAATAAAAAAAGTTTTTATTTAACTTCAACATTCTATTCTATTCATATATAAAAAAATTGCAATATAATTTGTCCAAAATAATTAATACTATTGATACAAATAATTCTATTAAAAATAAAAAGAAAGAGAAATTAAAAATAACTATATTAAACCTAAGTAACTATCGATGTCACAAACAATTTTTGTATTTACATTCTTATTTAAAGTCAAGCAAATGAACCTAGCACCTTTTCAAAAGTTAACATAGACCTTGGAAGAGACCGCGAAAGAAACTCAGCCGCACTTTTTTTCTGTCAACTTACTTTATTTTTTGTATTATTATTTTTCTTTCATGTAACTTTAATATGGTATAATATAAAAATTAAATTAATGTATTTAAAAATCTAAAAACTGCTAGCAAACTTTAATGAATAACCTAAAATTTTCACAATTTCTTACTTATTGATAGATTTTGTCATTCACAGAATTAAAAATGTGTTCTTGACCCCTATATCCAATGAAATATCTTATAAACAATATCATACTGCTCATGAACTTTGTTACCCAGAATTCCGACCACTTCGGACGACGTTGCCTAGCAACCAGCTAGCGACTGACAGGCGAGAGTATTTTTGGGCCAGCAAGACAATTGACCCAGTAACCCAAAGAATTGATTGAAGACAATTGACGGGCTTGTCAAAGTTGGATATGGGTATAGATTTTAACGTCTTCTGCGTTATTTATTATTTATTATTATTCTTATAATTCGTCATATATTTAACATTAATCAAAAACTTTAAGGTCATATAAACTATTTAGTTTAAGTACGGAAAAAGCTTCTTAATTTAATGTGCGATTTTAATTTAATTTCAAGTGCGTTCCATATTTTGCAATTTATACAATAGTCTCATATATTTGTAATACTTATTGTTAGATAAACCTTTTATAATACCAATCTGTTTTTAATTCACTTCACATTTATAAAAATAGAAAAGAAAAGATGGATGTATACGTCTTCAAATAAATTTATCAAGAATAGGTTTGACATCTTAAGACGCCATTTTCTAAAATGAAGTTTGTGTGGCTTGACATAGTATTGCTTATCAGCGTCCAAATAGGATGAATGTAACATATCTATAGGTGTAAAATACATGTTGATAAGCAACAATGTGTCAACCAACAAAAAGTAAAGAGATATTGATGTATTCTGATAATACTTCCATTAACCAAAGAATTGAATTAAATTGAATTGATACGTTACTTGTTTAACATTATTTAAAATTGTTTCATGTCATCTAAACTAAATAAGTACAAAAAAGTAAAAAAAATCTTAATTGGCGTGTATTTTGCAATATGCAATTATCTCATATTTTATAAAAAAACTTATAACTATTCTAAGATTTTTTAAAAACAATCTGCTTTTAAATAATTATAACATTAATCAAATTAGATCGATATTTATTTCTTGAAACAAATTTATTAAGAACTAGCTGTGCCATAATTATATTTATAAAACTATAATATATAACTATAAATATATAAATATCTCAAAAAATAAAACACACTTCAATAGTCTAATCATTAAATTAATACACATTTTTCCGTACTTATTATGTTTAACGACTTGAAATTTTTTTGAATAATGTTAATTATCAGAATACATCAAAATCTCCGAATTTTAATTTTTGTGAGTTGACACATTATTGCTTATCATCATCCAATTTTATTTATTTGTTTTTGTAGATAAGTTTGATAACTTTTAACGTCATTTCCCTAAAATAAAGTTAGTTTGACTTGACATAGTATTGCTTATCCTCGTCGAAACATCATTACATTACTATAAATTTTACAATGCTTTTGCAGTATTAAAACAAGTACAAGTCATGTATATGCATATGAGTCCTCTCAATCAAGCTGCTAAGGTATTTTGTAACGTGATCTTTGTGGCCAACTCCGTCGAGATGTCCGCCCGTATCGCTTACCAGGAACGTGCACAATGTAATAATATTCTCGCGTACTTAGAATTTCTAAGTTAGCCCTAAGTTAGTTCTAAGTTTTTGTCACTCTTAAGCCTAATACTAGTTCAGTACGATAGGTTCTTAGTAACAAAAAGGTATTGGACAAGTAAGCTATAGACACGTAGTTTCGTAAAAAAAAATACAGGTATTTTGAATTTAAAACGATCTACTGAACCGATTTTGATGAAAATTCTACGGGATCAACAAAAAAAATAATTTAACCAAATCAATCAAACCGTTTTGGAATAATCAGGGAACATAAATACAAGTTCCCATCAAATTAAAATCCTCCTTGTTTGGAAGTCGGTTGAAAATGTAATTGTATTATTTTGTGATATCCGAGGGCCTGCGTTACTCGTGTAGCGGGAGGTAGGCGGCTACTAGATAAGACAGACTAATGTGAAAATTATCACTATTAGTGACGGCGTTTTAGGCAGATTTACTATCAATAACAGATGCTTTAAATATTGCTCATTATTTGGATGTTGACAAGCAATAATGTGTCAACCCACAAAAAGATAAATACAGATATATTAATGTATTCTGATCATCATTAGGTACGCATTTAACATTAATCAAAAAACTTTCAAGCTATATAAACTAAATAAATACGGGAAAATGTTTCTTAATCTAATGTTTTAATATTGAAGTGTGTTCCATATTTTAAAATATGCAAAAGTCCCATATATTTAAAAAACTTATTTTTAAATAAAACTCTTCACTAACCAATCTTTGCTTTGTTTGTTTGTTTGCTTTGCTTTTAATTCATTATAGTTTTTATTAAAAATTGAAAAGAAAATATTTGAAGAATGGAACTTCTTCAAACAGATTTATCAAGAATAGATTTCGTCTTTAGACACAATTTTTTCAAAATGAAGTCCGTGTGCATCCAGCCTCCATTTCATCATCAATAAAATATATCTATTAAAGGTTCACGTCTGTATATATGGACGTGGTAGAATTTCTTTAATCCAAAATAATTTATTCAAAAACGTCACTATGATCAATGGCTCAGAAAAGGTTAGCAATTATTTTCTCTGCTTTTTTTGTCATCCTAAAGCTAATAAATATATTTTCTTGTGTTGAGTCATTCCGTCTAGCGAGATTTTAATAGAAATATCGTAGGTGTACGCATCCTTGTCCTGGTTTCCAACTCTTGCTGATGACAAAGTTGTCGTAACTTGTAACTATCCAAATTGATCACCAAACCAATGTATCAAAATTAATGTTTGTTTAATTCGCCAATAACTCTTAATTGTCTTCACCTTTGACCAGCACGTTGAGTTGGTTCAAAAGTCAGTAAATTTTATTTCCAAATTAATTTCGTCAGTGTTACGCTACCGGCGGCATGCGCGTGCGGCCTCGTGCCACGCTCCGCGGAACGCACGCGACCCCTGCGCACGCGCAGCTTTAAAAACAAAGATACAGTTTACGTAAAACACGCATTCTATATACTATTGAAAAAATGTTAATTGTATTACACTGTCCGTGTATGCAAACATTATATAACACTATGTACTACATTTCCCAGGAACGTAATATACTGTTTATTTTACAAATGCAAATGTTAACAAAGGCAAAAATGGTTATACCTATACACATAAAAACTATATTCTGTATTCAAAATCAAAAATCAAAATCAAATTATACTTTACTCAAGTAGGCATTTACAAGCAGTATTAGATCGTCAATATAGAAACAAAAAAAAATTAAATTGATGAATTTTCCACCTTTTTGGAATTAAATGTATATTCTACCTTGAACAACCGGCCAGAAACTCGATAGTTAATCTTTTAAAATGTTTTACAATATATAAACTTAAGAGATACAAATATATTAAATCCAGCTTATACTAAATCCTGCTTGGAGGACTTTATCATCTATATAATCGTGTAAAGCATAATAAATCAGCTTTCGTTTTTAAAGACTATTAATATATATATGCTTATATATATAATAAAATATTAACTTTTTTGTAACTAAACTTTTTGCTTTTACATTTTTCGTTAATTATATGGATGCTGATAAGCAATAATGTGTCAAACCATAAAAAGTCAAATTTGGAGATATTGATGTATTTTGATACTACCTTATCTATTTACCATTATTCAAAAAAATTTCAAGTCATTTAAACTAAATAAGTATGGAAAAATGTTTCTTAACTCAATGTTTCCAATTTCAGGTGCGTTCCATATTTTGCAATTTATAAAATAATCTCAAATATTTAAAACTTATTATTAGATAACATATTAAACAAATCTATCTGCTTATGATTCAATATACATTTTATCAAATAGAAAAGAAAAGATGAATATATATGTACGTCTCCAAACAAATTTATTAAGAGTAGCTTTGACATCTTCAGACGCCATTTTCTTAATATGAAGTCTGTGTGGGTTGACACAGTATTGCTTATCAGTGTCCATATATAGATAGATAAATAAAGAAACCATCTCTATCAATGATACTTTAAAACTATAGATCTGTTACATTACGTTCACACAATTTGACGTTAAAAATCTTCACCCATCTCCAACATACATAGGTCAGCCTCAGAGGCAGGTGACTATGTTAGCGAGTTAATTTCACAGTCGAATTGACCCCGAGCGGTCAGGATGAGAGGACGAGAGCACCTCGGTTAGAATGAACTTTCACCTCAAAATGTCACGTATAAATACATTTATCGACTTATAAATAAAATTGATAAATTTCTCTGCTTGCTGATCTAAAGGTCGTCTGAAAGAAATATATATTGAAACTACATAAGGATAAAGTCTGCTTGTGCTTTATTTATTTACTAGCTGCTGTCCGGAACTTTGTATGCGAAAAATTAAAATAAATAATACTTTTAAAAAAGTAGGTAACCTAAGCATTATAAAATTATCTGGGAATGAAATTCCCGTGAAAATCAAGTCAGCCGATTCAGAAATTAGACGGAACAAACAAAAGGACGTAACGTATAAATATCATATTCATTTAGTGAAAATCTTTTAATTTGAAATTGTAAATATATACTTCAGTTTATTTATTTCTATAGATTAACCGACCCGACCCAAAAAGAGAGGTATAAGTTTGACGTGTGTACCAGCGTTTCTGTCTGACTGATACGTCACACCACCTACTGGAGGATAACTGTACTATGCCTATAACATTCTCACAGTGCAAACAATAAGTTGACAATTATGCATAAAATACGAACAAACAATCCTTAATTATTATATCTGAAACTAGCTGCCCCTCACGGTTTTACTTGCGTTTATGGCTACAGTTTCACTCCTGTAAGTCGTAGCGTGACGTAATATAACCTTTAACCTTCCTAAATAAACGGGCTATACGACGCAAAATCTCCTTATCTCATATCTCTCTTCAATCTCTTTATCTCCTACGTACAAACTTACAAACTCCTTTCACTACAACTATACATACTTGTATAGATATTTAATCAAATAAATATATACTTTTTGCAAGCTATCTTGACCTTTTAAATATAAAAAAAAATTAGATCAAACTTATTCATAGACACTAGTAAAGCATATTTTTTCTGACAACTGCAATACCTGAGTGTAACACGTGCGGTACACTTGTGATGTTTATTACAATATCATATATCAACGAGGTACAATTTCTCATATATACTGAACAGTATGTTTGTTTGAACGCTCTAGCCTCAGGAATTATGTATCTCATTTAAAAACGTATTTCTTGTTACACGAGCTTTTGCTCACACTATCGTTACATATCACCATTTATAACAATGTACCTTTAAAATAAGGTACCATTTTTTAAATTAGTGAAGTAGTTCCGGAGTTTTCTTCGTGCATTCAAGATTCGTTCACTTTATTATATTACTATAAAAAAACCTGTATCGAAGAAAGTAAGCAGCTACAATGATATTTTTAAAAATTCTGTCTTTTCTCATACGTATGGAATATGGAAGAAATAATATAAGAAGTTACTAAAGATATTCGTGTAACAAAAAAAAAAAAAAATATATATATATATATATATATATATATATATATATATATATATATATATATATATATATATATATAATAAAAATAACATTGTAAAAGAAAACTAGTACTAGCTACAACAGTACTTGAGACAATTACTTTTTCTGATGACTGTACTTATTTTTATAGATGATATTTACTTTTTTATATATAGACAGAAAAATGTTTAGATGTCGAGGAGTGGCGTGACACCGTCTGAGTCAGCGGGTCGTTGACGCTGACTTGCATTGAATCTTATGCAACTTTTTTTACACCAACTGTCTATTATGAATAAGTGGACAAAACTTCGAGTAATTAATCAATTCGTAGAAGCTATTTTATTTATATAAAATCCTAAACTATTTTAATTGACGAAAAAGCTTTTTGCGCGCTAGATAACTTATTTTTGATCCAAAGTAAAAATAAGTAACGGCTTGTTTACGAGACCTTTTCTTGGAAAAAGATCGCGGGTTTTGTAAACAGTATCAAAACCCCAAATACATTAACGTCCTTCGATTCACAACGACTATAAAAATACATTTTATACAGCTCTACAGATCTTAATTTTTTTTTTAAAATAAAATGGTCTCAATTTAACTAACCAGGAAAACTCAAAAGACATTGCTTTTCAATGATGGGTAAAGGCCACGTCAAATTTCAATTATCATAATTTAAAATACTTACATTTAATTACAATAAATTTCTTGGAAACTAATATACCATTCTGATAAACAGAAAAAACTTGTAACACCCTTTTTTACGGCGCTGGTTAAAAAAGTAAGTTACAGTATACTCCAAGAGACCAACACTTTCATTATCTATTTTAATTTAATAACGTTCAACAGAAAAAATAATCTAATTAGATTATTTTTATTATTTACAAGTCTAGATTTTAACCAGTGTCACTTTATAAATGTTAACAAAGTACTTTTTATTAAACTTTGAATAAGAATGATAATTTACGACATTAAAACAATAGAAAGATATTTGCGCATGCGCCTACGACGTCAAGCCGGTACAATTTTATGATTCATTAAGAAATTATGCCGTTTTATCATTAATTCGATATGACGTATTTGGAATTGTGTTCGTTTTAAATATGACGCGCAGCCATTGGTGCACTATTTAACTTTAATTTCCACTAATATTTTGAGAGATAAAATTTGATTATTTGTTTGTTTAAATGTCGATTTCTAAATTATTGTACTAAAAGAAAGCTATACTAATACGATACGTGTGGGCTATGTTTATATTGTATGTTGAGTATTTTATAAGAAGTGTGTTGATTTACCGTCATGGAGGCGTTGTCTTAAGTTTGGTTACCTAGTTTATAGCAATTATTGTTTATAATTATACTAATTATTAAAATTATTATTTAACGACCATTTTTAACTCATTCGTTGTCCATGAAATCAATATGGCTTGACGTCCTATTTACTGTTTTTTGACATTGTAAAATTAGGTAGTTTATTATTCGTAATTTTGTGATTTATTCCAGTATGTTATATAAAACAACTCTGTAACCTGATAACAGTCACCTAAATAGCCTCACAAAAGTTGTGAGTGTTAATAATAAGACGCTGACAGTCAATTCTTTCAGGTGTGAAGAAATGACAAACGACTTATGTAAATTTCAATGAAAGTCTCAGAGCTAAATTTATAAGTGTAATTCTTGCCTTACACTACGGCTCACAGTTCTAGAATCTCGGCGACTAAAGACATATTCACAAGCGATGCTTTCTACATTATTTATAGCAGAATTTGAATTCTTAAAAGGGATTAAGGCACAAATTAATAAGACCGTTATGTGTGTTTGTCGTTACTTTAGAATTAGCGTATGTTACTCGAATGACCGAGAAGTAATGTGACCGAGAAGTGTTTCGAGAGCATGATGTATCTATGTAGGTATTTATGTGTTTAAAAGTTTATCATAATTCCTTTTTTTGCACACCTTTCATTTTTTTTGTACGTGTTGGAGTTGGATAATGGAGAGTGTAGTAGCGTTAAGCAGACATTTTTTGGATTTTTGTGCAATAAAGAATACATAAACAATAAATACATTAATTGTGACCTCCTATAGTCTAAACGTCGTAAATGATTTTGAAGTGTAAGGCGTCTTTACCTTTGTATTCTTCCTCAGTGTTATAGTCTAGATGTTTAATTCAATGACGTCAGCAAAAATTAACATAGGGGATATAAAATGCCAAAACTGATGAACCGTTGTCACGTCATATAACCTAACCACTTTTACCGATTTTGAAGTTCGAAGTGTTTTTATAAGGCAGCCGATTTTTTAATATTTTTAATTAAGTTAAACTTAAGTTTTATTATTTTTTTTAATACATCCATCATAGTGTTTCCATGAGTGCTAGATATTTAATAAAAATCCGTGTAACTAGACTGCAATTCTATGTTATGTCTATAAAAATATAACAAATCATTCTTTTCATAATAATTGATGATTACAATTTATCTAATTACGTAACAACAGCAGTTTGTTGCAGCTCGATGTGCTAATTCCTTGTGAAGTGCTGACGTACGTACTGACAGATTTCTAGGAGTCTTATTTCACGCATTAACGCAAATTCGATCAAAACAAGTACAGTCGCCTACAATACTTGGACATTATTAGCGTAGTTTTTTTAGTGTCTTTTAATCTGTCACTATGTTATCCTATGTATCATCTTAAGATTAGGCTAGGTCCTCTAAACTACCAAAATAGCATTATTTAATGATGTAGAGCCCAGCTGTAGCTCAGTGTGTAAGCACTGTTGTTGTAGTTCGTATACGGACTGGCTTGACCTGAGCAGTACCTCTCTGTAACCTAGTAACAGATAAATAAATAAACGCATCACACTCAACGGACTCCCATTAGGGTCTTATGATCCTATGTCGGGGGTCCGGAAACACACAATACAAGCACAAACACCTAGACCACGGTAAACATCCGTATGACCAATACAGAAGTTGGCCTTGAGCGGGGATCGAACCCGCGACCGTTATCGCTTCAGTCAGTTGCAGTGACACTACGCCAACCTGTCAGTCATATCTCTCACAGAAGATCGGGCGAAGTTGCTAATATATCTGCGTTTCTTAAGGTGAGTGAGAGAGCCGGAAGCCTAACCCCCTTCCCAATTTCTTTCCTAACTTCTTATTCGTTTTCATTCGTAATTTCTCTTTAAGCTGGCAATGTATCTACTACTCCAGGCTGTAAATATTAATGGGAAGCATGAACAATTAACATCAGGTGTTACATGTGCTCATATGTCAAAAACATGACAAAATGTATGTTTTGATAGCGACAGTTTTCATCAAATAGGCCTTAGTCTGCTTTACTGTGGATTGTATTCAAAAATGTGTCAGAACTACTTCCGATACCTGTAAGTTCGCCGCCAAACACTAAATTATTTTAACAACTTTAGCTCGTCCGTCAACCAGTCCTTGATTGAAAACCATTACCATGTGTAAGATCCAATGTTTTATCCATTTAATTATTTGGGTTACACTAACCTTAATTACTACACAACTACTACTAGTACCCTTAATTATGTCACTAAAACTTTTAGTCTTACAAATAAAGAAGTTTTACTTAACAAATATTTCTACTGATAAAAACAATAGGACACAGTTTAATTGTATTTTGTTTTCTAATGTTGACAATTTCTCTTACTTCATCTCATTTGGAATCCACAAAGATATCCAGTTTTCGTTAATTAGATAATATTAATAAGTCTATTGACTTTTAAACTTTTATATTTATCTAATTGTACTTATTTCGAATATTGTGTAATGTAAATTTTGCTTAACGATAACAAAAAGGGGCTTTCCCTTTTATATCAAAATAGACAATTTTTAACCACGAAATGTACCTGCATTAATTTTAAAATATTTGTCCGTAAAAACGTTAAAATGTCTATATATTATTAATTATAAATAAATATTTGTTGCATTTCAACTTATTTTTAATAAATTAAATAATTTATATATTAATTTATAGAAATCCCGAAATAAAAATTCTATAGCAACGTCTCAATTTTACCTAACATTTTTGCAAAGATGTGCTTTGAACAAATTATTAAGCAGATTACATTGCACTCTTATTACCATCATCAGTATCTTATGTAAACATTTTTTTGATGGTACATTTCCTACTAACTCCCATATTTTAATTTCATCGACAAATAAAACTTTTACATACAAAAACTTTACAATAAAAAATAACTTGTATATAAAATCAATACTAAAATAAGAACTGTATTCTACTTAATATATATTATTCTTTTATAAACAAAAATGTAAAAGTATAAATTAAAAATACTAATTAATTAAAGAATTTCAGATTATATTTAAAAGAAGATGAGAACCCTACTCGCAGCATCTCGACACCGCTACTTCTCCGAAGCTATTAAAGTATGAATCAGAATTACACAGAAAGATCTACAACCCGCGGTCAGTTTCAATTTTTTTCCTCATAATAAACTGTGGTCAGTTGCTTTTCGCAGATATGGTCGCAATTTATTAGAAATATGTTAACCAAGGGCAATAAACAATAGGGCGAAATGGCCAACGTGATCCTCGATCTAGTGAAACCTACTTCCACGGTACTGATCAGTAACAGCCTATAAGTATCGAAAGAAAGAGTTCATAAAGGCCTATTTGAATAAAGTATATTTTGAGTTTCAGTTTGAATCTCAGTGCCGAATATATATGAATGCATATAAAAACAGTTTATTGAATTCTCCTAGGACACAACGTCAGGAATTATACAATTATATGTTAATAAATTCATAATAAAAAATTGAGTTCTACGAGTATGTGACCAATATAATAATAATAACAATAAGTACTTTCTCAGTATTAACGAGGGTATGCACAAGGATGTTGTGGCAATTGACAAGGGTTTTACCCCGTTATCCTTAGGCAAAGAGAACTGGCGTAAACCTGTAGTATTAGACACACTTGATCGCGTGACTGTATGGAAGAGCAAGGAACTACACGGACGATTCTACAGAGCCCTAATGAGTTCAGATGTAGATCTGTCCAGCTCAATATCTTGGCTACAATATGGGGACCTCTTTGGGGAGACTGAAGGTTTTGTCTGTGCAATTATGGACGAAGTTATCAAGACGAATAACTACCGGAAATACATTATGAAAGACGGAACTCCAGATGTGTGCCGTGCATGTCACCGTCCTGGTGAATCGCTTAGGCATATTATTTCCGGTTATTGTCATCTTGCTAACGGTGAGTATTTGCACAGACATAACCAAGTAGCCAGGATAATTCATCAACAACTTGCTCTTCGATACGGTCTCTTGGATGTCGAGGTGCCTTACTATAGGTATAATCCTACAGCGGTTCTCGAAAATGGTAATGCACTGCTCTACTGGGATCGATCAATTATCACTGACAGGTACATAACAGCCAATAAACCTGATATAGTGATAGTAGACCGGTCAGCGTGCCAAGCAATTATTGTTGATGTCACCATTCCACATGATGATAATCTCGTGAAGGCCGAAAAAGAAAAATTAAGTAAATATTTAGACCTTGCCCACGAGATGACCGCCATGTGGAGTCTGAACTCAACAATAATTGTTCCTGTTGTCGTATCGGTCAATGGCCTCTTAGCGAAGAGTTTCGATCAACACCTTAAGAAACTCTCACTAAGCAGTTGGATCAAGGGTCGGATACAGAAGGCAGTATTGTTGGAAACAGCACGCATCGTGAGGAGGTTTCTCAGCCTGGAGCCCTAGCTGCTGGTGGCCTGGGACTTACTCTGCTGCCAGTGGATTTCTATTTTTTATATTTTTAAATGTTTTTATATTTTATTTGTAAATATATTTAAAAATGTAATTGATAAGGAAAAAAATAAATAAAAGAAATAATAACAATAATAAAAATTAAGTAAATATTTAGACCTTGCCCACGAGATGACCGCCATGTGGAGTCTGAACTCAACAACAATTGTTCCTGTTGTCGTATCGGTCAATGGCCTCTTAGCGAAGAGTTTCGATCAACACCTTAAGAAACTCTCACTAAGCAGTTGGATCAAGGGTCGGATACAGAAGGCAGTATTGTTGGAAACAGCACGCATCGTGAGGAGGTTTCTCAGCCTGGAGCCTTAGCTGCTGGTGGCCTGGGACTTACTCTGCTGCCAGTGGATTTCTATTTTTTATATTTTTAAATGTTTTTATATTTTATTTGTAAATATATTTAAAAATGTAATTAATAAGGAAAAAAATAAATAATAGAATAATAATAATATAGCCTCCTTATTTCCATAATGATTAATTTATAAAACATATATATTATAGTAGGTATTATTATATATAATATGCATGCAAGGAATATTAAAATATTACAGTTCAAGACTAATAAATTCCAAATGCATTTATAACAATAATTAAATGTATTAATTTTTTTTTTTTAATATTATGCATATAAAAATCAATGTGACCAATATAATGATCATAAATTGATAAGACCATTTTCCCCAATCCTTCCTTTCCTTCCTCTTCATCCCTTAATCCCTTGAAAGCTAGCAACACATTTGTGGCTCTCTGGCGCTGCAAATGTTCACGGGCGGCGCTGATCATTTAACATTAGGTGAACCGCCAGAGCGTGTGCCTGCAATTTTTTTATAAAAATAAAATAATTATATCGATAATTTTATAGTTAATACCTAAATACAACATATCATTACTATACATTCCAATGTCATTAACTTAATAAAAACTTAGCGCCAATAACTAGTATATGAAATCCTTTTTTTGTTGACATTCCACGGAATATTCGAAGATACGTATAAATATCGATGTTTTACGCAGAAAGCTTTTGCATATTTGTTTATAAAGGATGGTCATTTAAAATAATCATATATACATCTACACCTATATTTTAAAATGTGTGAATTGACTTGATACCTACCTTTAAAGAAACGAAATTGATAATTCAAGGAAAACAAACTTCATCGGGTCATTTAGTATATGAATAAATAGACACGTCAATGAATTTTTCTGCAATTTTGAAATAATTGCCTATTCCTATTACCAAAAGGTTTAACGTTTCTAAAACCAAAAAACCTGTTGTTTTAGTCTATCTAACTATTGAAAATTAAATTAAATTTTGAATATAATTTATTACATGGTTAAGATTAACTTATTTATCATTTCAGAAATATTTCTATATAGAAACAACAAGAAAATAAAAATTAATATGATTATTTTTACTTACAAGATTTATGCGATTTAAAACGGCTGCTAGAAGTAAATGTACTAAAAAGTTATACCGCTGAGGACAGGATTCGAACCTGCGCGGGTAGAACCCATTGGATTTCAAGTCCAACTCCTTAACCACTCGGACACCTCAGCTGTGGTAATTATGGTGAAATCACAAAACATCATAAGGTACTTATACCAATGCATATATGAATAACTCTTATGTTTAATCAAGTGTGGCTATTAGAACTTTTGAAACATATCTTAGACGGTGAATATACTTGTTAGTTTTACTTTATAACTGATACAACTCAGTAACCTGGTAACAGTTACCTGGGTAACCAAACGCGATCGGTGGGTCAATAAATATGTCCCTGAGACACGACAATAAATTATTTCAGGTGTAAATGCAATGGTAAACAATAAATGTAAACCTTATGAAAGTCTGTGAGCAAAACTTACTAGTGTAAATCTCGCCTTTAAATATGTACATGGTTATATAAGCTGAGCTTAATCCCACCCCTCAATACTTTCCTTACTTCCTATTCACCTTCCCTTATTCATGTTGAAGCTGGCATTGCATTTTTGGCTCCTCTGGGCTAGGCTGCAAATGTCTATGGGCGTTGGTGATCACTTAACATCATCTGCTCGAATGCTCGTTTACCATCTATTTCCTACAACAAGGACAATCTTAAGCCATTCGGGAACCCTCTGGTGCGCAGAGTTTTAAACTGTATTATTGTACTAAAAAAAGCATGGAAATAAATTATTCTTTGGCATTTAATGTAATAATGTAATGATTTAAAAGATACAACAATATATAAATTAGTGCCCCTATAAGGCTGTTAGCTTCGGTCTAGTGCCGCGTGAGCTCGGGCCAAGATTGAACTTAGTATAAGTTTAGTAAAATCTTATAGATGTCTAGGCAGGCCCCTCATTCTCACTAAACACTGAGCAATTCTGGGCCCAGGGCCCCGTGATCGATGAAGGCCATACACTTCTTGCCAAATTATGGACAAATTATTAATAATTTAGAATTTCGAAAAATTTATTTTCTCTTTATATAAATTGTAACGAAATAGTTGCCTGTCAAAGACATAGGGGCCCGCCCCTCTATCCTTGTGTCTCCAATAGGCTAAAGACGGCCCTGTGTCTAGATCTACTTAAGAAAAGAATACAAGACCTAATTCACCATGCTATTCACGATGGATTGGCAGATATCCATACATCATTATGAGCAATTATGTCTCAGAATTTCTCATAATTATAGGTTATCTATGTTTTTTATAGGATATATTTCGATACCTCCCACGTAAGTTATTGTAAGCCACAAAATTGCCGTTAGCGTTTTTACTGAATACTACACGAATTTGCATTTCTTAATGCATTCAAAGTGAAAAAATACCAAAAATCTTTTTTTTTCCAAGGAAAGTTACAACAAAATACGCCTGAAAAAAGGCGTATTTTGTTGTAACTTTCAAACTAAAACGGATTAAAAGTGCTCTACTGTAAAATTGTAATTTTGGGGTTACAACAACTTACGTGGGAGGTATCGATTTATTTCACTTAGCTATAAATTTAGTAAAATAAATATTTAGAATAAACTCAAATCAGACATTTTTAGGTTACGACATTTTGACTATTCATACTCAATTGCACAATTTAAAAAATATGCAAATATATTTGTATAAAAATGGAACCTTGAAACAAAATAATAATTAAATAAATACATGCTGTAACAGACTGCAAATATACAGGTTTGAAAATAACAACTTTTTTCCGATAAGAATTAAAAGTTAATAACTTTGACTCACATAAACTTAGTTTATTAACGGTTAAATAAATCGTAATATAATAATAATAATGGTTTACTTTTAATAATTTAGTTTTAAATGCCAAAAAGACAAAATGTGTAGAATTTGCATTACCTACCGTAGATAAACAAAAGATTAATCTAGTCCTATATAACGAATCACTTAATGTAATTGATAGTACAGTATTTTTGGCTATAACACTAGATTCAAAACTTCAGTGGAAACCTCATTTGTCATCCCTTGCAGGAACTCAGCTCTGCAGCTTATGCTGTTAGAAAAGTAAAAAATTTAACTGATATTGACACTGCTCGATTAGTATACTTTAGTTACTTTCATAGTGTTATGTCTTATGGCATATTGCTTTGGGGCAATGCCACAGACATTGAATCTGTGTTCATTTTGCAAAAAAGAGCTATTTATAATCTCGGAGCTCGAGTCTCTCTTCGGGGTGTATTTAAGAAAATACGTATTCTCACCGTTGCGTCACAATATATTTATGTTAATATTTTATATATCTTTCGAAATAGTGATAGTTTTCCTAAGAACAGTGGCAGGCATTGTGTAAACACTAGAAGAAAAAATAAACTTTTCCGAGCTTTCGTCTTCATAAAGTCAGTTCATCCTTTCTGGGGTTTGGCATTCGCATCTATAATAAAATCCCGCAAACAGTTTTCCATTTGCCACTTATTAAGTTTAAAGCCTACATTAAAAAATCTTTAATAAATAAAGCGTATTATAACATACAAGAAATTTAGGCGACAAAGAGGCTTGGATCTATTGTGCGTTGATGTTCGCACAGGATTTAAAAATCCATAATGTATGAATGTTTTTTTAAAAGAGTACCTATCGAGTTTTTTGCCGGTTCTTCTCGGTATAAACTACATTCCGAACCGGTTGTAACTTAAATATATATATATATATATATATATATATATATATCAATGTACCTTTAACTTGACAATTCAAAAGTGCTGTAAATAGCCTATTTGAATAAAGTATATTTTGAATTTGAATTTTGAATTAATAAATATCAAATCATTTTTTCTCGATCATTGCTGATAAACTTTTATTCCAGTAAAACAAAAATGTATAACAAATATGTAATACATTAAATGTTTTTAGATGGTCGTCCGGCATAACGAAATTCCTATTAACACGAGCGAAGCCGAAAACATAAGCTAGTTAAAAATAATTTTGAGTTCCTATATCCTGTATCCAACAATAGAAAATGTTGAACGGAGGCAAAGACCTAGTTACTTTAGTGATTTACCATCGTAGAAAACGAAATTATATGCTCGGTACATTTAAATTATTTCTTTGCGACAAATAATAAATAATCAAAGTAATTAAAATGTTTGCCAAAAAAATAAAAAAAAGTCGCTGAGGACAGGATTCGAACCTGCGCGGGTAGAACCCATTGGATTTCAAGTCCAACTCCTTAACCACTCGGACACCTCAGCTGCGACAAAATTTGCGAAATTTGACGTTAGTTTCTAATTTTTTTTCTGTCTCAATTTTTTTTAATATACATATAGTATATTAAATTTATGTATTTTACCCATATTTACTTTAATATTATCTGTAATTCATTCAATGCAATATTGTCCCAACTCATGCGCATAGAGTACAAAATTATTATGAACGAAAATTAAGAATTTTTAATTATATTGTCATTTATTTGAAAGTCATAAATAAGCCTTAGATTTATTTTATAAGACTATAAAATATTAAATAAATTAGTATTTTTAATTAAAAAATATCAATCCTGCATTTCCCTTCATGGATTAAAACAAATTCATGACGACAACTAATTGAAACTTCAACGAAATAAATTGTATTTCATCAATAGTCTGACTAATTAATTAATTATTAATGTGATTCATGTATGAATATCATAGATTTATTTTTTATTTTTGTACCATTTAAATATGGACTAACAATGAAATTCGTATTATTTTGTCAACTCTAATTTGTTATATCGACTGCACCATCAATCTCCCTCGCGTCTTCTCCAAACCTGACTATAATCTGTGCCAAATTGGTAACACTAAGAACAATTGAATTAATTATTAAACCTCTTTATTGACTATTCGAAATCGAATGAACTGTATATAAGAACGTAAGGTGAATTTAATGATCTTCAATATTTCCCGCATAATAATACTTTCTGAACCGATATCTTTTCTTTCAGGTCACCAACATAACAGCGTTAAACGGGAAATCATCCTTTTGAGGGGACTTTAAAAAACATATGCTTGAAAATAAAACTATTTAAACCATTAACTTCGTACAAAATTATAATTATTTTCATATTTATCAAACCACAAGATTTTTTTTAATGTTATTTTTGTTTTCAATAGAAAATAAATAATTACAACTACATCAGGTGAAAAAAATAATTTTATGTAACTGTTCTCATGCTTTTACTTCATACTTTGAAAGTCGTTTGAACTGCATAAATATCATTACAATTTTTAATTCCACAAAATGTTTTTGTAACAATTACCTACTCGTTAAATTCCGTTACCTATTTATGTTAATATTTCGTACGATTAGCCTAATTGCTTTATACTTTTCCACTTGTACAAACAAACTACAACTTTATATATCTACTTTAATTGTAGCCTCTTGCCAACAGCTGAGGTGTCCGAGTGGTTAAGGAGTTGGACTTGAAATCCAATGGGTTCTACCCGCGCAGGTTCGAATCCTGTCCTCAGCGTCTATTTTGAATAATAATCTATCCCATTTAACCTTTATTGTATAATATAGTACTTTTGTAAAATGTAAAAGTTATGTAACAAAAAGATTTTTTTAGATAAAAGCTGTTTTACTGTGGTAGAGCCTTGCTAGAGCCCATCAACTTTAGCACATACATGTATGGACTGGCTAGACCGGAGCAGTACCACACTCTCACAAAAAACCAGCAAACCGTAAAATATTTTATTTTATATTAATATAGCTGTGTTCGAATGGTGGATCAAAGAGTCAAATTCTCCTCGATTACTTCCAATGGTTCTTATTCCCCATCATCCCTTATGCTACAGGTGTTTGACGGCGGCGGCGGCCAATTTATTTTAACATCCGATGACCTGCCGGCTAGTTTTACCGTTATTAAAAAAAAGAATGAAAAAACTAATAAACTTAGAATATTAGGTTTGTCTGTCATTATTATTCCTTACTAGAAGAGTACCTCTTAGTTTTTGTTAAATTTTTTATAGTACTGGTTTTTATAGTTATTTTTTATAAATAAAGTATATTTTAAAAGGCCCGTTATGTAAAAGGATACCTTAAAAATAGATTAATTTATTGGAAAAAAATATTGTTACAAGATTAGCAAGTTAGAATTAATTTACAATTAATAATTAAGTTGTAATAAATACGGTATACGTAGTGAAGTAATTCATATAAGATAAAAATATACCTACCTAGATATAACTGATTCGCATTGATAATTTAATAAGTTTGCTTTAAAACATAGGGAACAACAACTTCCCGATAAGATGAGGTTATTACCACCGTTCAAGACTTGCAAACACTACGATTACGTCAAATTTAAACACTTGCCTATTAACAATAGATCCTCGTCGAGATACTCAACATAGGTGTTGGTCATTTATCACAGTTTGTGCAAATAGCACATAAAGCATTCAGGTCGCCGCTGCGCCCGATCCGAATGACATGGAAAAACATATAGCGCCTTAAAGCACTGCATTTGCTTGAGATGCACCATTGAGATGCATTCGCGATATGGTTCTCCTACTAAATGTTCATATCTCTTACAATAGTCACTGTAAACTCACCGCGACTCGAACTACCACTAACAGTGACGTAACACGATATTGAAAACGATAATTTCCAAATGCTCTAATAAATAAACTTTAAAAATATATTATTTTGAATTTATTGAATTTATATAACTGTTTTCATTTAAAATGCACATTGTTCACGTAATAGTTAAAGAGAATTATGATTAATTTCAATATAATCAAATGTCTATATTTACTTTCTTATTCCGATGGCTAAGCCATCCAAAGTATTTAGCGTTAAGTCTTGGCGTTATTTCGTCCGATCCTGCGCTATGACTTACATTGATATGACTGAAAACAAATTAAAAAAATGTTTAAACGATATTTCCTCTATAATCAATGATACATTATAATATATTATATTATTTGACATTTTCTCAATTTGGATATGTTCGTCAATTATCTTTTTAATCCAAATATACTCTCGCCTGTTGTAGTCAGTCGCTAGCTAGTTACTAAGCAACGTCGTCCAAAGTAGACGATGTCCTGGGCTCCGAAATCCATGAGCTTATATCTATATTTATTTAATATCACTACTTACAATACATACTGAGAAATGTAACAATAACATTCGAGTTTAACATGAGTTCAAGCAGTAACGCTAACAGCTTCGTAGGGCACTCGTTTGTTTCACACGTTTTAGCTCTGAGTGACAAGTAGAGGCTTTGGATTGCAGCATGAATTTCTCCTTCACGAATGAATTAGCTGGCACAAAGCTGACTTCCTTTACGAATATTTTACACATATATAGTATTTAACCCATGCAAATACTTCGCATTTAGCTGTTATTTTTCATGAAAGCATTTATTTTTAATTTATGTCATAATGCTGAAAAATGATCTGTAAAATTGTGGTTTTATAGTAAAAGTTGTAATATTAAAGTTGAACTTGAAGTACGTACGTAATGATTTGCATATTTACTTCAATTTCATAAAAGAGCATCCTTCAGGAGATTAAAAAAATATATTTAAAGATGTAGGGGACAACCCTCCCCTCAAAATTCGTACCAATAATTTTTAAATATTTACGAAAATTATATGTGTATATTAAAAACCATTATCTGACACTAGGCGAATGCATTATATTTGAAAATCTATCAAATTACCCCTTTTCATTAAAAATATCAAACATCGATATACAGATATTATGAAAAATAGCAACAATAGCACTCAAAAGCTGGTTTCAAAGGTTATAGCGGACACGGGTAAACAACTTTTATGTTTTCAATAACATATTTTTGATTATTTATAAAATAGTAACTAAACTTTCTTAGAAGAAGTATACCACCAAGACGAATTGAATTAGATATCGTTTATCACAATCACATAGGCTAGGCAATTTTTGAATCACTTGCTCACTTACGTTTCTTAGTTTTGCCCTCCTCCCCTCTCTTCTCCTCATAAAGGTAATCCTAGCCATGCCATTTTATATATTATTTGTGACACCCCCCGCCCCCCTATTTCACTGTGACCGCACCTGGTGATATCAATTTTAAATTTTCTGGGGTGAAGTCAGATTCATTAGGGACGGGGAGGGGGGAAAGCCTATTTAGCTTTAAAAATAATTACAATGTATTATACATTTTAAAACGATGTCTTCCCGAAATTTTCATTTCACATCTGTGGAGTTTCTATTAGACAAGCTGTGTAAACAATACAATACATAATCTAAATATTCTTTATATTTTTATCGTATGCTTTGTATATTTTATATGTAGTATACAACAGCTGAGGTGTCCGAGTGGTTAAGGAGTTGGACTTGAAATCCAATGGGTTCTACCCGCGCAGGTTCGAATCCTGTCCTCAGCGGTATAACTTTTTAGTGCATTTATTTGTAGCAGTCGTTTTAAGTCATAATCATATAAATTTTTATTTCTTTACTGTTTCTATATAGAAATATGTCTAAAATGTAAAATAAGTTAATTTTAAGCGTTTAACAAATTATATTAAAAATTTTAATTAATTAACAATAGTTAGATTATATATTTTGAATTAAAAATTATACAAGGTAC
The DNA here is from genome assembly GCA_037950945.1 of Hypolimnas misippus. Lineage (NCBI taxonomy): Eukaryota > Metazoa > Arthropoda > Insecta > Lepidoptera > Nymphalidae > Hypolimnas > Hypolimnas misippus. The sequence continues at coordinate 428,436 of JBBEEQ010000024.1, forward strand.
ATAAAATACATTATTTAATTTGAATATTTTATACTTGTTAGGAATACGATTCCTTGCTTTTGTGAGAAGGTTTTTGTTTTATATCTCTATATTTTATCATAGATAGTCTATTTTCCTTGATCTTAGCATAAATATCAGTTTTTTTGACATTCAGTAAGTGAATCAGACATAAACACAAAAAAATAGCAACTTTTAAGAAATAAAATATTTGCTCTGCAAAAAAATCAGGCCCAAAATCTATTGCTTATAGAAAGAAACTGAAGAGAAGGCAAGTATAACCACGCATGTATTATACATTTTTGTAAATAAAGTTTAAAAAAACAAAAATCAAGATAATTTTATTAGAAATAATAAAATAAATCTAATTACTTAATGGTCTAAGTACGCAATCAGTATTGTATAGTCTTTTATAAACACTAGTGTCAAGTGTCTATGTCAATTAGTCTGTGGTCAGTAGTCTCTGAACGTTGTTTTTCATGATGGCAGTTGTGACTTCTGCGATGTTTTGGTTTTTTTACATGATATAAGCAATTCCGTATAACCAATGCAACGTAATTCAATACAAGAAATCGAATACAAATCCTGTAATCGAAAAAATGACTTTATATATATAAAAGTTAAATGTGCTGTGGTGTGAATTAATATAGTATGTCAGATGATAGTTCGAGGACGGGAATATTATAAGATGCCGTGCGAAAGCTGTGCGGTGCAGTTCAGCGTATTTAAGAGGAAAAGGGCCTGTTCTGAATGCGAGCGCTACTACTGTAGCGGGTGCTTGCGGAGAGGCGGTGGCACCATGTGTGGACCCTGCAGGGTGCTGTCTACTCGTCCCCTGTACAGACAGAGCATCTCCCATCTGAAAGTTCGTGATCTCCAATGCTTCTTACAACGACAGAACGTATCCACGCGAGGCTGCGTCGGTGAGTACCCGATGACACCAGGATAATAATTAGAAGATAGAACTTTCTAGAATGATCTATAAACGATTTGACGTTTGAATTAAATTGACCACTTTTATAACGGTACGTAATCCACGGACTTTATATGAAGTGTCATTGTGTTTCAAAGATAATATGTTTTTGTTAAAAAAAATTTAGAGAATTATATGACAACTCACATGACAACACACAAAAAATTTGGCAATTTAAAGTACAAAAAAAATTAAATTTTACAATAAAACATATAAATAATTTAGGAAAATAACCAGTTAATAATTTTAACGAATAATGAGTAACAGTAACCCAAAACCATAAGTTAAAGTATATATAATTTCTGAAATTTTCTAATCTTAAAATATTCTAGAAAACAGGAGTAACTTTTATGTACATATACATTCTTTAGATAATAGTTTTAATTATTCAATATTCATTCTCAGATAATTTTAAATTTATCTTTTTGTATTTATAGGTTAAGATAAAATTAAAAATTAAAAGAAATCCCTGATAATCTAATCCTTAAAACCATCTCAACAAGCCCTAACATGATACTTCTGCTGGAGTTCTGAATCCAGTTGATTTCAAACAATGCATCACATCAAGGCTACAAAACTATTATATTTTGATATCAATTATGGTATTATAAATTTTAATTTGTTTAGACCTAAACACAATACATATAATTAATAAATAATATAAAAATATAAATAAATGAGTTAGGATAAAAAATACTTCATACTTCTCAGTATTGGAATAATAGCATCGACTAAAAGGGGCAGTATTAAATAAATTATTAACAGAAGATATTTTCACTGTATACTGAAATATTGTTTTTATTCTTTTTAACCAAAAAAATAAAATTAAACTCGATAATTCCATTAGATGACAGTCTTTTTTGTCTATTTCTTGCTGTATTGATTAATAATATAATATAATCAATTTAATGTGTATTATGATTATGGTGATTACCATTAAAATCAACCATACTTTGTTGAAAATAAAGATTATTAAACTAAACAGATTAATTTGATAGAATCCTTATAAATCTCAAATAAAGATAACCTAATACATATTGTTTTAGCTTTTCTTAACACTGAATAGTAAATGAGATCTCTCTTATATATTAGACACTTTATGATTAAAAAATTAATCAATCATGACAAAAATAAAAAATATGGCTGAATATTCCCTCGGTCATCACTTATTAATCACTCATTGACATATATAATGATTATTTTATCTCTAGTAGTATAATATATTCTAACTACTCATGATTATAATCAAATTATCAAAGATTAATTGAATACTGATACTAATGACTATGGTTTCAATTAAAATGAAGTGATGTTGCACTTAATTTATCATAGTGCATCCAGATTAACTAATATGTTGTAAAACTTTAGCTGTATAACTTTTTTCTCAACATAGTTTAATAATATTGTAACATACAGCAAATTTTGAAGACTTTCATGTTCTACGATTAGTCCAAAACAACTTAAATGATTTAGTTATTTAATTTTTTATTTTATATTTGAAAAGGAATACTCTACCATTATTCCCATAGAATTTCTATTAAAGTCGGTTCAGTAATTTTTTGTTTTAAAATCAAAATAATTGGATGTCGTCCAACAAAATTACGTATTTTGCATTTGGAATTGGTTTCTTTTTTAAATATACCAATGTACTATTATTTTTAAAGAAACTCATAATGAGTCATTTGGTAACAGTCTGTAAATGTCCCATGGCTTAACTAAAGCTTTTTCTTGTAGGTGTCAAAGGTAAAAAACATGTAAACCTAGTTGTCTCAGAAGATTCTTTTAGAATAAGAAACCATGAGGCCAATTTTAATACATTGGACTTTGGAGAAGGACATTTTATTTATTATATTATATATACTTTTTGTTGCATAAAGTAAACTCGTAGGGGGTGTAGAGGGAATGTATAGAGAACCTATTGTTTTCCAAGAAATAAGTTGATTCAAAATAATTATGAAATATAGACAGACCTACAATCTACCTTTTAATTTATTTCAGAGAAAGAAGAGCTGCTAAGCCTATGCGTGTCGCACGTAAACAGTGCGGCGTACCGGCGGCGCGGGCCGCGCTCCGGTGCCAGCCCCTTCAGTACCCTCAAGGGCATCACGACCAACATCAACGATTTCATCAACTCTGCCTTCGATTTGCGCAACCCGGCCCACCCATCACCACCGGCAAATAGGAGTATGAACCTCTGCACTTAAATTTGCTAATATTTTTAAAATTCTTAAATGAGTATTTTTATCATTGTGGCTTAAAATAGCCTTGTTAATTTTAAATCCAATGATTAGACTAAATTTAAGTCACATAAAATACATACATTACTCATTTTAATACCTTTTTTATAGAGTACAATTTATTTCTTTCGTAAATATTATTTACTTTTATATTTTATTATTTTTTTAATAATAAAATATTATAAATAACTTTCAGGTAGTTGCTTCAATTCATCACATGCTCACTCGCCTACAAACCCTACTGAACCAAATGTCAACATTCCTGATCGACGCTTCACGCCCACACCAGGTATTAAGATATGATTCTAAAACTACCCTCAAAATACCAAAATAAATCTATACTCATATGAAATCAAAGATTTGCATAAAACTCTACAAAGCTTGGGAATAGAACTAAAATTATAGTTTTTGCAAAATTTATATGTATTCGTAATAATCTACATATATGATAATGAAATGTGTTTATAAGTTAACAGCTGTTTATGATATAGTTTTATATGCACAAATACCGTTTGTAAAACATATTATTTTTTATTCATAAAATATTATAAATAATATAAGCCCTATTAATTTTAAAACCTATAATATGTTGTAAACCATATTAAGATGCACAGTAATAAGATTGTTTCTCAGGCGGCGAGCGCGACGTGCGCGTGCCGGCGCCGGAGCCGGCGGAGGGCGGGGCGCAGGGCGGAGCAGGTGGTGAGGAGGGCGGGGCGGAGCGCGAGGCCGCCGCCCCCGTCGACACCACCGACTGCTTCGAGATAGAGGACCTGGACGACACGGGCTGGGAGTTCATCACCCGACCCGCCGAACCACTGCCCAATGGTAGAGTTACTGTGGATTTATTAGTGGGGGCTGTATTCGTGTTTAAAACATCGAATCTATCTGTAATTTGTAGTAAAAATAAATGTATACAATAAAAAGTTCCCTCAATAATTTTTTAGGTAAGGTGAAAATAATTATAAATTATGTTTTCATATACTGATGTTGAAATATTAAATTAGATGTGTTATAAGACTCAAATTTTTAGGTTTGTGTACCTTATAGCTCTTATAGCTTTCTTTAAAGGATACATTTTTTGAAAGGTCTCAGAAGTTTTCGCCGTTCCCTATCTCAAAGCAGGGTCTCGTTGTCAGACTCGTCGGTGCTGCTGGCGGCGGCCGCGCCGCGGCGCGCCGCGTCGGAGCTGGAGCTGCGCAGCGAGGCGGCCGCGTCGCCCGCCAGCAGCGACAGCGCCAGCCTGCAGGACGAGCCGCCGCTGCCGGCGCCCGCGCGCGCCGCCGCCTGCGGTGCGCGCTCCACACTTGCATGTTCAATTTAGCGCTTGATAGTTGACGCAGCTTAAATGTATTTTCAAATGTTGAACAATTTGAACAATTTAGCGACCAAGAATTTCAATAATTCTCGATTTATAAAGTGAAACGATTCACCTTTATTAACTAATGTGTAAATCGTATTCTGATTTCCAGATAGTCCGAAGCACATGACGCTGGAGCAGATCACGGAGGCGTCCGAGCTGGAGCAGCTGAGCGTGAAGCAGCTGAAGGAGCTGCTCACGCGCAACCGCGTGGAGTTCCGCGGCTGCCTCGAGCGCCGCGACCTGCTGGAGCGCGCGCGCACGCTGTGGACCAACCACGCCAAGTACAAGGACGGTGAGTGAGAGATCGCACCACCCGACACGTGGAGACTATACAGACTTCTGCTTAGTAAAACAATAACTTAAAAAGGACCTAAGGTTCGCTCGTACTAAATCGTCGTTCGTCACAGAAATCGACAATCTCCCGTTCGAGGAGAGCTGCAAGATCTGCATGGCGGCGCCGCTGGAGTGCGTGCTGCTGGAGTGCGGCCACATCGCCGCCTGCACCGCCTGCTCCAAGCAGCTCGCCGAGTGCCCCATCTGCCGCCAGTACGTCGTGCGCGCCGTGCGCTTCTTCCGCTCCTAACCGCCGCGCCCCCCGCCGCCCCCAGCCGCCACCAGCCGCTACCAGCCGCCACCAGCCGCCACCAGCAGGGTTACATACAAGCTCCCGCCGCTTCCATATACAGGCGTCTTGTTAATGGCATATTGAGTTAATGTGGGACATATTTGCTGAAATACTGCGCATACGCACTACGAGTATCCAATAACATTATTTAGGCACCGTCACGTAGAACAACGTAACTTAGCGCAGATAGAAACATGTCATTAACGAGAATCCTAAACGTAAAACATAACCTGCCGCTAAAGGATACAGCTATCGAAACAATTAATTTAAACGGAAATCGATCGTTTTATATAAAAATAGTAAAGGCCTGAAAAGGGTAGAGAATATTTCAATAATATTTTAATTATAAATTTATTTTTACATTTACCTCGTTATAGTCTTCGATTCTAAATCACATTTGTTACTTATCGACATTTATTGCTCAAGGAAACATTGAATAAGTACTTCAATAAAACACGATTTTATCGCTTCTATTTGAAATTGTATACGTATAGCAATAGGACAATATAAATTGAATCCGCTTTCAATTTAATGTGCCATGGTCCAACTGTCTTATTAATATTGTCGCTGGCCGTAATAGACATAAGGCCTCTTCTACAATCCAAACTAAAAACTCGAAATATTTCCATCTTATATAGAGGACACTCCAAAGAAGTTGTGAATCCAATTATTTCTTCATTACATTTTTGCTATTTTATTGCAGCCTTTCTACAATACTGAATATAAAACATTATTTGTTGATCTATGAGTTGTTATATTAAAAAAAATTAACAGGTCATTCGTTCTCTTGGCGTTAATATGGCTTACTTCTTCGAATGTCTATGTGTGATATGTAATAGTATATTCTATTATAATATTCTAAATAATGTTCTTTTATATGATTCAGCAAAAATGTAATTTTATAGATGAATTGTTTTGGTAGATTTTTTTATTTTTTGGTATGATTTTATCATCAACTTTTTAATCAAATTGAATTTTACTCCAAACGCTCATTCATAGTAAAAGCCGCAACCGGCAGAACCGAAAATAAAAAAAAAATTACACGTATTTAAAAATGTGAAATGCTATTCTATGGTTGTGTTTTAGGATTTCACCTAAAATTAATATAATTCTATTAAATCGATTCAAGAATTAAGATGGTGGCAAAAATATGACTCTAAATATGTTACATAAACATGCAGGGACACTGCATACAATTTTTGGAGCAGTTGTGTAAATAATGGACTATATTTATTTTAATGTATAAACTTTTTTTCCATGAACTCGTGTCAAATGTAGACCCAGTCTCCAACCATACCTCAAACTAGATTCCTTCTATTAAAAGTATCCCGAAAAATGACCCAGCGCACTGGCCAACGCTGATGACGCCATGAAATGATTATTCAATGTTTATTCGTTCCGCAGTAAGCTGGCCAGACGCTGCCATAAAATAAGGCCATGTTAAAAATTGTGTTTGTGGCAACATTTACAACGACGCTGTCGTTTAAATAACATCAATAAATCTTGGCGTCGAGTTTTTCGGCCGTTAGCATCGGTCAGTGCTGGGTTGTGCTTCGGAATACCTCTTTAAAATACGTGTATGTTGCTAGCTAGGATATAATGAATTATGGGACTAGTAATGTATTATTTTTCGTTGTTTTTATATCTGTAATTATTTATATTCGTGTATATTGTAAGCGTGTATCGGTATCATGTAATTAGAAGTACATTAATCGTTTAGGAAATTATTCAACAAATTGGGCTGTGTGATGGTTTTTAAATTAAAAAAAAAATTGCCTGACGTACAGTCGTTGTGGCGCCGCAAGTAGTTTGAAAATGCATACTTGTCATTACTAGAGTCTGATCTGTCGGGCGTGTTCTGAAATACAATCCAGCCTACAATTCAATGACATCTCTTATTTGACGTGTACACAGATGTAATTTAAACTGGCCATTGTATTTCGGAATCTACCCGTCAACTGGAAAATACGATAAACCGTAAACTTTACTAATGAGTATCTTCATATGCTCAAATATAAAGTGTTTTTTGTTGTAGGGAAGAAATCACTGTCATTCGGTTAGAATTGTAAGTGTACATTAATGTCGGACTGGCTCCGCTGATTGTTAAACAAGAGAGATTGATCTCAAATGTTTTATTATATAATATTTCATCGATTTTCTAGCTATTCCTTTTATTTTTGTCTAAATATATTATATTCTTATTTAACGTGTAAATATGGGATCATTATAAACTTTTTTAGTCATTATTCTCATCGTCCAATTCGTTAAGCTTGTGTTCCGAAATATTACCTACCAGACTGGCTAGAGTCACAGGCCACACAATATGGCGTCGATTCGAGTACCGTAAGCTTCGGGCCAATGATCACATGCCAGTATAATTAGGTGTTGGTTCGAAATGCTATAAGCATAGGTCAGAATGCTAGGATATATTTCGGAAGACACCCTTTCGGCGAAATGCTTTTAAAATTGTGATTTTATTAAATTATGAAAAAAAATCTTTATTTTTATATGAACTGTCTTTGAGGATACATTTTTTTTTTCTTCAAATTGAGCTGAAAATAAATGTCTAGAATTCCTGGAATTGATTGTTTTTGGATCGCTTGTGCTGTCGAAGGCTAGTCCTGTGTGACGTGTAACCGGACATTTGTGAATTCTTTCAGAATGTGTAATATAGAATAGTCAGCGATAAATTTTTATATGATCATTAGTGTAAATAAATCGGATTTCTCATGTTATTCTGTTTTTTATTTTCAACTCCCACGTGTCGTTAAGAACGGAGTACTATATTTTAAGTTATTAAAAAGAAATCATTGGAGGTCATTCATACAAGTTAGTTATTAAATAATTTTTTAATCATTTTAATTTAATGAAGATTTTGTCACGTACATGAGTGATACCGTTTTTGCACCCCTGACGAGTATATAAATGATCAAGACGTGAAAACAACAAAGTCACATTCGCATTTACAAAATTATTTAGGATTTTTATTAATAATAATAAAATGAAATGTTTATTTAAAACAAAACACATTAACAAATTTATTTACAGCAGCACAAGTCACAAAAGTCGCGACGACATTTTCATGAACCGGAGAGTGTTTAGTGGTGTGTGAGTAGCCGCGCGCAGCAGGCGGCAGTCAGTCGCGGCCGAAGCCGTGCGTGTGCGCCGGCGCGTCGACGCGCAGCAGGCGGCAGTCAGTCGCGGCCGAAGCCGTGCGTGTGCGCCGGCGCGTCGACGCGCAGCAGGCGGCAGTCAGTCGCGGCCGAAGCCGTGCGTGTGCGCCGGCGCGTCGACGCGCAGCAGGCGGCAGTCAGTCGCGGCCGAAGCCGTGCGTGTGCGCCGGCGCGTCGACGCGCAGCAGGCGGCAGTCAGTCGCGGCCGAAGCCGTGCGTGTGCGCCGGCGCGTCGACGCGCAGCAGGCGGCAGTCAGTCGCGGCCGAAGCCGTGCGTGTGCGCCGGCGCGTCGACGCGCAGCAGGCGGCAGTCAGTCGCGGCCGAAGCCGTGCGTGTGCGCCGGCGCGTCGACGCGCAGCAGGCGGCAGTCAGTCGCGGCCGAAGCCGTGCGTGTGCGCCGGCGCGTCGACGCGCAGCAGGCGGCAGTCAGTCGCGGCCGAAGCCGTGCGTGTGCGCCGGCGCGTCGACGCGCAGCAGGCGGCAGTCAGTCGCGGCCGAAGCCGTGCGTGTGCGCCGGCGCGTCGACGCGCAGCAGGCGGCAGTCAGTCGCGGCCGAAGCCGTGCGTGTGCGCCGGCGCGTCGACGCGCAGCAGGCGGCAGTCAGTCGCGGCCGAAGCCGTGCGTGTGCGCCGGCGCGTCGACGCGCAGCAGGCGGCAGTCAGTCGCGGCCGAAGCCGTGCGTGTGCGCCGGCGCGTCGACGCGCAGCAGGCGGCAGTCAGTCGCGGCCGAAGCCGTGCGTGTGCGCCGGCGCGTCGACGCGCAGCAGGCGGCAGTCAGTCGCGGCCGAAGCCGTGCGTGTGCGCCGGCGCGTCGACGCGCAGCAGGCGGCAGTCAGTCGCGGCCGAAGCCGTGCGTGTGCGCCGGCGCGTCGACGCGCAGCACGGCGCCGCCGCGCGCGAAGTAGCCCTCGTAGTGCGCGCGCTCCGGCGTCGTGTCGCCGTGGTAGTGGCCGCCGTCGCCGTGCGCGCTGAACCCGTGGAAGTGCTGCACGCGCAGGTCCAGGCCCTGCGCGAGGCACACGCTGACGGTGAGTCGCGAAATGCTACTTCCGCTTTGCCATAACATTCAAAGCGCAATAAACGCCTTGGTCCAAAATTAGTGTATTTCTTAACTAGTCCAAATGTTTATTAAGGTATTGTTTATGTTCACGTAACACTTTTATCCGTGCAAAAAACAGCAAATAATTCAATATGCGATATGTGACCTCCTTCCACTCACATTTTTAATTATTAAAACTTCAAAAATTCAATATTATAGTTAATTTTGCGAAGCTCAATTATGATCACTTAACTGCAAGAAATCAGAAACGGTAGTACAAATATCTACCTAATTAAAATTTGGTTATAATATACTTGATGGCTTAAAGACATTCCCAAATACATCAAACAAAGAAATACAGTTTTTTTTACCACTACCACATGTTTTACCAACAATTATTTAGACTTACCAAATCACCAGTGACTAAAGTTCCGACATGCGTGATGGGAGCTTTCATTTCATAGAAGTGAAGCCACTTCTCCACGTCGTCGTCGCTGCACAGCGGGCTGCTGGAGAAGTCCGGCATCACGTGGTGCTTCGCCGACCCCTCGCGCAGCAGGAACGCGCCGCCCAGGCCTGCGCCGGCAACACACATTTACTTTGACGATTATTGTAATTACACGGAACCTCATCTTACAATTGATTACTTTCCATACCAGGGATGGAACATTTTGAAACTATACAATTTAGTCCCAAAATATGACAAACACGACTTTGTTAGCAACAGTTTTCGACAATAACTTTATGATATATGCAAAAAAGCGTTTAAAAATTTTGAGTAACAAACTATGTATATAAAAAGATAATATTTAAAATGAAAATTACCAACAACTTTGTCTCCGTAATGGTTTTTGAGCGCCTCTCTGATGGCGGTGATGAAATTTGATTCTCCAATTCGTTTCTTAGCCACTACTTTTATGACCTGCAATCAAATTGGATTTGAAAGCAATTATAAATCTATTTTAATTACATCTAAACGGAAAATTGACAACAAAAATTAACTTTTACAATTATTTATATGAGACATGATTGAAATACGAAATTAGCAATGACGTATTTAAAAGTTCATTGGCTAGGGTTAATTCAGGGTTACCAAGAGAACCGAATTGATGTAAACACCATACTAATTGGAAGCTGATAAGCAACAATGTGTCAACCCACAAAAATTCAAATTCGGAGATATTGATGTATTCTGATAATACAATACGTATTTAACATTATTCAAACATTTTTAAAGATATCTAAACTAATTAAGTACGGAAAAGTTTCTAAACTAAATGTTTCAAATATTGAAGTGCGTACCATATTTTGCGATATGCAAAAATCTCATATATTGAAAAAACTTATTATTAGATAAAACCTTTAATGATATCAATTTGCTTGTAATTCATTTACAAAAATAGAAAACAAAAGGTCGATATAAAATTCTTCAAACAAAAATAATTAAGAATAGGTTCGACATCTTTAGACGCCATTTTCTCAAAATGGTGTCCGTGTGTCTTGACACGGTATTGCTTATCAGCGTCCAATTACAAGTTTGTATTACATATATTCTATGAGCACGTCTTTATATCCCCTTTATGACGATGCCATCACTGTTTTGTTGTTGGTAAACACGATGATTTTCAGGAACTGTTGTTGTTTATAGTGTGCGCGCATCGGAGTCACGTAGCAGTGAGCGAGGGCTGCAAACCGGATCACAATAGTAATGATGTCACAGAGTATCACTGTTACAAATGTCACAGACTATACAGTCACTTGACAGCCCATAAACCTTACGCCGATTGAGCGCAAATATATGATAAAGAAACTATCTAATCAACGATTATAGAACAATCACTACATACAGCAAGTAGCCACCGACCTTCCCGGGCTTCCCCGCCGACAGCAGGTAGTTCCCCAGCAGCGCCGTGCGCGTCTCGCAGTCGGGCAGCTGCGCCTGGCGGTACGAGCCGTCCTCCGCCACCGACACCACGCGCGTGCCCTGCCGCACGCGCCCCGACTCGAGCTTCAGGTTGATGATGCCCTGCAATACAAGCTTGGCTATCAGACAGGTCGGCGCAGTGGTCACTGCCACTGATTAACCCTTAAACTCGTGACCAATATTTCGCTCGAAAAATTTAATAATTATAAAATTAAATCGGTATTGCCAATTAATTTATTTGGATTATTACTAATTTTACAAATATAGTATGATGACGTATATAGTATGATGACCAGTGGCGTGCAGTTCATAAAGACAAAAAGACACTGCCTACCCTAACTAACTCAGATAAATTTATATTGCATTATTTTATTTATTTAAATCATACACAAGTAAAACAGTATTTTATTTTAATATTTTATATTAATGTCTAATATTATAACCACTAACGCCATGTATCAATTAACGATGGTAGCACGATGTATCATCGATTCCTGTGTTCGTATTTCTTGCGCTGCACACTCGCGCTACTAGCGATATAGGCACAAACTCATTATCACTTATTGCGTGAATGTTTGCAGCATGACGGACTCGTAGTCATGTGAATATATTTATGTGTGCGCTCTTATAAATATTTGACACACAACGATAATATTTCACACACAAAGAGAAAAAAAGGCACTGTTTTTTTCACATTATTAGACGATGAATTAGGAAAATTGCCGAAAAAGGTAATGCGACTATTTTGAAAAGTTTTATATTTCATTTGATTACCGCATAAGTAAAGGACTATTAATTTTTGGTCGCATATTTTTTCCCTTTGGACGCGAGTTCTTTGAAGTCGCCATTATTATTGTTTGTATTCATTTTGCGGTCTAAAGCATTTAACATTTTATTCATATTTAATATAACGGGTCTTATCGCGATAACTAATAGTAGTAATACCTTTTTATTGCCCGACGTTTCGACGAAGTTACATTCGCCGTGGTCACGAGCTGACTGTCAGTCAGTATAAATCGCGAAAGTTTAAAATATATAATTTAACATTTTAACTTTGAAAATAGTGTGAAAAATACAATTTGTGATCTGTGAAAGTTTTTCAGGTAGGAAAATAAAAAGTGTTGAGTTTTTTAAACTATCTTTCAGTGATGATAATTGTGATTGAGGCCAAGTGATTGATTTGCAATTAATATAAACTAAAGGTAAAGTCAATCGTAAATTCAATAAAAAACATTATGATTCATATTAGTCTTACTGAAATATAGGCGTATAGATTTAATTAAAAAGTCTAAAAAATTCTGTACAGTTCCGTACACACAACTAACGACCATTTTTGCTGTAAATATTATTAATTTTGCAATTACCTAAACAACATGCAGTGAATATTTTTGGTAAGTATGTTTTTAAAATATTCTGTCTAAAAACTCTGTGCACGCCACTGATGATGACCCGAGATGGCCTAGTGGTTAGAATACGTCGATCTCAACCGATGATCGTGGGTTCAAACTCTGGCTAGCAGTTTTTTCAAGTGCTAAATTGGTGTTTAAATTCATCTCGAGCTCGGCGGTGAAGGAAAACATCGTGAGGAAACCTGCATGTGCCGGTAGAAATTCTGACACATGTTTATCCGCCAACCCGTAGTGGAGCAGCGTGGTGGATTAAGCTCTAAACCTTCTCCTTAATAGGAGAGGATGCCTTTGCCCAGCAGTGGGATATTTACAAGCTGTTACTTTTAGTATGATGACGTAATTTAAAAACCAAAAGTGATAAATAATATATTTATTACCATACCTATAACTGTTATTACGTTGTTTAAAAACCGCAGCGCATTTAAGGGTTAAAGAGCTAACGGTGTGGGTTAGGTCCCCGCTCGCTGTATTGGCCATAAGGATGTTTACCATGCTCTGCGTGTGTGTCTTGTGTATTTCCGTACCCCCGGCACAGGATTATGAGATCTTAATGGAAGTCGTTAAGTGTGATGTAAACAAACTTAACTGTATCAGTTTTATGGGAGTTATCAAAGTTATATTGATATCAGTTGATATTATTCAGAGATAGTTTTAATGCATTTTACAATTATTTTACTGGAACCATGTCATGACGATAGCTAAAGACTACTGCTGCAGCCCTAAGTTCCACGATGAATTAATAGGACAACATGTCGTCATTATTTTTCTAAGGTTTATGTTCTAAAGTCAATTGAATTATTATTCACTATTTATGCTAATGAGAAGATTTATTGTAGAATTTTATCATACAAATTATTAGTAAAGATTAGTATGTGAACAGAAATCAGTTCTGTATTGTATGAAAATTTGTTTTTATGTGACACTAACATTATACATACAGTATGTCGCCTTTGTCGGGTTTGTATCTCACGTGTACCTAGCTCAAAAACATCATGTTCCACGCAATAGGTCATTACCTCGCAGTTGACCCCCAGATACGGCCAGGGCCCGGCGCCAGCGCCGACCAGCAGCGCGGGGTCTCGCTTCAGGTGCCGCAGCAGCGCCGCCAAGTCGTACAGCTTGTCGCGCTGCACGAGCGGCACCAGGTACGGGGGCCCGCCCAGCTCCACCAGCTTCGCGTCACCCGTCAGTCCTGCTCATTGAAATACTGTTTCATCTAATTCATATTCAAATATTTCATTCGAAAGATCATAGGTACAAAAAATGTTATATATTATTTCATTTTTAAGTTCATCCACAATTTGCCATTCATTGAATGAAAAATTATACATTCTTTGTAGGTACAACGTTTCTAAAATAAGTCTACTAAAATTGTTAGAATGTGTTAATGTTTAGTGCTACTGAACAAAGTTCTTTGTATGTTTTTCATAAAAAAATTATTTAATATTTAAGGATGTAAAGGTGTTACAAATTTTCTTATAAATAATAATTGCTCGTAAGCAATACAAATCGATACCTCCCACGTAAGTTGTTGTAACCCCAAAATTATAATTTTACAGTAGAGCACTTTTAATCCGTTTTAGTTTGAAAGCTACACCAAAATACGCCTTTTTTCAGGCGTATTTTGTTGGAACATTCCTTGAAAAAAAAAAAGATTTTTGGTATTTTTTCACTTTGAATGCATTAAGCAATGCAAATTTGTGTAGTATTCAGTAAAAACGCTAACGGCAATTTTGTGGCTTACAATAACTTACGTGGGAGGTATCGAAATATCGATCTTGTATTTTTTCAATTCATTATATTATCAAAATAAATGAGAATTAACTTATGCTTTTGATATTTTTTTACAATATGAACGATATGCATAGTAATACTTATAGATACTTTATATGCAAATTAAACACATATTAAGACGTATATTTTAATATTAGGTATATATGCATCGAATTACAATCGCCTAATTAAGTACAATTATCTTCATAAATGTTTATACAACTAATGTTTAAACAAGACTTTTTAAAAAAACTTCCTTTTTCAAATCGTGAAAAATACCAAAACCATACTCTCTTTTTTGTTTTAATAAAATTTTATTTTATTTTTAATTGGGTTAACTTTTAAATATAAACATACTAATACGCATTTAAATGTATATTAAAAAAAATCTACAGTATCGAGTATCTACCTACTCATAAGTATAAATCAAATACTTGAAAATACAATTTGAAGTGATTGAAAAAAATCAAGATACGTCTGACGTAGCACTTGTTCATATAACGCTGATAACAGCCGACAGCTCCGCGTGATATCGCAATCAAAACATCAACACGGCTACCGGCGACTTATCGTTGTTTACTCACTACCGCGGCACACATTGAAATAAGAATAAGACAACAATTCAAATGTAATATTGTCATAATTTTACTATTAGAGAAACCCCTACACTGCGCATACAAAGTAGATAATAGCAAATCTGCCTATAAAATCCGTATTTAAAATCCATTTAATACTTTTTTTATGGAATTTAATATACTTTTATTATAGATAGATTAGGAATTGTGGAAATTAATAGAGAACACTAATAAATATAAAGCACTGGCTGCTTCTCGTAGTTTCACACACATTTATGGTTACTGCTTCGCTCCTACGAGTCGTAGCGTGCTGTAATATAACCTATAACCTTCTCACATAAACGAGCTATCCAACGCAAGAAGTATTCAGAGATAACATACAAATTTACAAACAAATTGTATCTCTTTATAATATTAGTATAGACAAATTCTCAAAACGTCACGTTACCTGGTGCCGTGAGGTTGAACGGAGGCTGTGTGAGGTCGGGACTCTCCTCCGCTGTCACTCTCACATATTCAAACGTGGAGGGCAAGCTGCGGGACAGCACTAAAACACATAACATGCTTTAGTTTCATGTTTTACATAAAAGAAAAAAACCTGTACGTTTATGGATTTCAACAATAAAAATATATATTTCAACTACATATTGTGTAGAGTTTAAACGTAAGCGTTAACCTAAGTTAAAAAATAATATACCGTTAAGCGATATGACGTATTATAAAACAATAATAATTCGTTTTTTGAATAAGAAACAAGTAGATAACATACTTACATACAAATTAAATACATTGCGTGTTCATGACCCGTGGCATGAAATTCCTAATAAAAATTAGTCATTTGATAAAACTATCAACCATTTAGAATTTTAATTTAACATACTGTTTTTAACCCCATAAATCTGTTATATAAAATTTAGATGAAAATAATAAGCCTCGTCGGTCGTTGGATCCAGACTCAGTTGTTTTCTGTTACTTCACTACGAAACATCATTTAAATTTCAACCGACTTCATAAAAGATGGTTCTCAATTAATAGCGTATGTTTTTTAAATTTAATCTTTTCGATGCATCTTTCGAGATAAAAAACTTACAATTTTAGATTTTTAGTTAGATTTACAGTTTCGCTATAAGGAAAAATTATATTCTTATTTATCTTATCTTATTTCTTTATTTATTATATTTTTTAAATGCGTAGTCATACTTGATTTTATCCCAAGACTTTAAAAAAGTGTCAGAAATTTTAAAACTGATGTAAAAAAAGTCAACAAAACAAAACTGTATCTACTGAACATCTACATTAGTATCAAATCTATATCATCGTAATAGCGCATGTTATACCTTGAAAAAAAAAATTGATTTACCTTCTACTATTTCTTCCAAGGGCGGCGTAAACAGAGGCTTCTCCTTGATCTCGACAGTGGAATAGTCGATGGACGCCATACTACAAGAGAAATGATTTAAATAAAAAAAACAATACGTTCCAACTCTTCAATACATAAGTGACTCTTTATAGATAATGTATGAACTTACCTACTACTCGTAACACTTACCGCGCATTTCAAGGTCGCGGATTCCGTAACTTTTATTAATGCACATTGAATAAAAAGAATAAGTAAAATATTTTTTAACAAGCGCATTTTATTACCATACCTCATTAACATAACCAATCACAAAACTTAGCTTTCATTAAACTTTAAAAAAACATTTTGACATAATTATCTGTAGGTCAAAAGTTATCGACCTTTAGCGTATATAACATGATTGTAAAGCCATTTGTGGATATATACAAATTGCGTGATGTACGTACTTTGTTTTGCTCACTGGCAACTTATAGTAGAGCTTTTTGAAGGTCAACAACAAGTTTTGACAACGTAATGCTATTTGATCACCACTTGTCAATGCGGAGCCGGGAGCCACGTGCGCACGCGTCGACCGTCGCCGGCGAGTGACCTTCCAGTACTTATTGATCTACACAAGTCTCGTTTCATTCTGATCTGTACTTATCATTGGGGAATTTTTTTTAGGTATTGTTATACAACTTTATAAAAGAAAGTGCTTAAATCGGCATTTTAGTATGTTACGCGATATCTCGATATTCAGTGGACTTAAATATGGTCAAATATATGTTTAACAAAAAAAAAAACATCAAAAATGTATAAAATAATTTTTGTCTGTATTAAAAACATATTTGAATACTAATATTTCAAGTTGAAATGAGGTAAAAAAATAAAAGACGAGCTTTAAATAATTTTATTATTATTAGTAAGAAAAGTATGTTATTAGTAAAAAAATGTTTATTTTGCGTTCGCTTACAATAGCTTCGGTTAGCTTACGTAAATTAACATCTCAATGCCCGCAGTCAAACAGTTACAACATTATACTAAATAAACCCTAGACCACACTGGTTTAACGTCTAATGCTGAGCGGAAAAGCAGAAAATATATTATTTTCTTTTATAACACACATTACGATAATTATACACTTTGATAAAATGGAAGCTGATAAGCAATAATACGTCAACCCACAAAAAGTCAAATTTGGAGTTTTTGATGTATTGTGATATTTAATCACCTACATAACATCATTAAAAAATTTAACTCATATAAACTATATACGTACGGAAAAAATATTCTTACTTAATCGATTCGAATTTCAAATGCGTTCCATAATTTGAAATTTATACAATAATCTCAAATATTTAAAATGCTTTTTATTAAATAATATATTAAATATGTCACCCTGATTTCAATTAATTATACTTTAAAAAAAAAATAAAAGAAAAGATTTGGATTTGGAATTCGGATACATACTTCTTCAAAGATATTAGTTAAGGATGGGTTTGACATCTTTATACGCCATTTTCTCAAAGTGAAGCCCGTGTGACTTGACACAGTATTGCTTATCAGCGTACAAATGTGGTTGCTGATTTCATGTTTATTTATCATATCTCAGCATTGGACAATTTCAATAAATAATATAATATGAAACAGGAAAATTGCGTTAAAACTAAATATTTCATTTATATATTCAACGTAATATAATAATTAATATTCGTAACAACCAGGTCCCTTTAAGATTATAAATAAGAACTTCACCAGTGACTTTATAAACAAAATAAAAGTATAACTCTATTATTACTTGCAAAACTTGTGTGAATGACAGACAATGTTTTAATCTCTAACCACTTTTTAACATCAAACAGAATACTGGGATATCGATACTCTTGATTTCATGAAATTTAAGAAAAATTGAATTTCACGGATTATTTAAACATTTAAAATAAACCATACCGTTGAAGAATATTCACAAAATCTTATTTTATTAAAAACAAAACTTTGTATTGTGTCGTTGATAAAATAATTGTTCAAAACCCCTTATTAATAAAAATAATAATAATCATATATTACGATTTACGTGTCTCACCTTTGTTGTAGTCAGAAAAATATTCTATAATGATTATCCTTAAAATTAATATATAATAATTTGAATTAAATTTATTACTGATAATTACTTCGTTAATTGGCAATATTAAGGTAAGAGCCATTCATAAAATACGTTCATAAATAGGGCGAAGGGAGGCGATGAAAAGGCGTGAGCTTTTAAAATAGAGCCGGTTAAGAGATCACGGGATTCGATAACAAATATAGAAAAATATCAATACCTACCAATTGGGAACAACATCATTTTTTAAGTCAGTTGAAAAATAAATTTTTCATTTTTTGGATTGTTGAAATATCCTGAAAATATGACGAGCTGTTAGGAAGGGAGAGGTAGAAACTTAAGATTGTAAAATGGTAGTTGACGTATTTATTGAACGGCCCTAAGTTTTATGCCACGAATGAAGACGAACAGAATGTGCTGAGCACAGCATCCAGCTGCATCTTGTCAACTTTGTGTGGCACAATAATACAAGAAAGCGATATTTCCTCATGGAGGTATCGCTTTCTTGCCCACATTCTAATCATAATTAAATTTCAGTCAAATAAGCTTTTACTATTACTAGTACAGCTTAAGATTATCTCCACTATTATATAAATAAAAATATATATTTTATATTTAACTCACCTTCCTTCTATACACCGCACTAAAACACAGCCTTTTTACTAACATCGCTATCGATAATCACTTATTTCAGTGACGCAAGTGCGATATCCATTTTCTTTTACACACAAACACACATTCATAAATTATGTAATAATTTAAAGGAAGCAGAATTAGTGTGTCTTTTTTAATTGTGATATTTCTGTCTCAAATCTAAATACTATAAATAAATTAAATAGATAATTTGTTAAATACGAACTAGCCTAAAATTAAAATATTAACGTTACATAACGTTTCCGTTTCTTTGGAATTCGGTTACGGAAAATAGTTATAAAAATTCTCTACTTTTGTGTTTCTCATGATCTGATCACACTATAAATATAATTTACATAATGACAAATAGTACGAATTTCGGTAAAAAAAAGAAAATAACGCCACGCAAAAACAGACATACAACATTTTATTACATTGACTAATTATAAATAATCGTTTGGTGCGATATTGCGATGTCGCGTTGCACGCGTCTCTATCCACTACTAATTAAGACTATAAAATATTTCTATATAGTACATTAATATATAGAACTTCGAGTTAAAAATGACAAGTATACGTGTAGTAGAATATATACAGGCTTTAACATCAAATTATTTGATCGTTATTCATTTGGTTTCAAACTTTATGAAGTTAAATGAAACATCTAATGGCACGCTTAACCCTTAAATGCGCTGCGGTTTTTAAACAACGTAATAACAGTAATATGTATAGTATGGAATATACTATTTATCACTTTTTATTTTTAAATTACGTCATCATACTATAGTTGTAAAATTAGTAATAATCCAAATAAATTAATTGGCAATACCGATTAAATTTTTTTCTAGACAGATAATATAATTAAATTTTTCGAACTAAAAATAAATCACGCGTTTAAGGGTTCAATGTGAGTGGAAACGTTTGTTGGCAAGATGCGACGTGCCACTTGACCTCGCGTCTAGTCCGCTGTTTCTAACTTGACACTCCCCTATCAATATCTACAAGGGGCTGTCCATAAATCACGTGAGGCCCAAATGAGGGAAGGGGGGAACTGGGAAAAAATTACCAAATCACAAGGGGTGTAGGGGGCATAATTTTTCAGAATTCAATGTTTAGCATTTTTTAAATATCAACAATCTTAGGTGGGGGAGGGGTTGTACAAAACCTCAAAGTGTGTCACCAAGGGGGAGGGGGGCCTAAAAAGATGCTAAAAAACATCACGTGATTAATGGACGGCCCCTGAGGAGTATGTTTTAAAGTTGTTTCACGTGTGCCAGGCGTCTCACAATGGTGTTTGATTTTCCTTAAGATGTACAATTATACACAAACAATTATCATACAAACACTTATTTCCATTCAAATCACAATTAACAGTTTAAAATATAGAATAGTTATCGTTACAAACGGATATTGTACGCATTACTTTATATATTAAATTTCGTCAACAAATCAATAAATATGAAATAGAACTCAATATTTACATTGAAATTGGCGTTACAAGTGTGCGCTAGAAGAACGTATTTGAGTCGAGTTTAATCAATGCGTCGAGAAGATTGCTGTCAGATATGTCGCTATTTCTTACACGCTAATCCAAATCACCGATAAGCTGTCTGCTCTCAGATTTGAGATCGGAGTCAGTCAGTAGACGGCAGTAAACAGACTACCGCGGCCACTAGAGGTCGGCGTGCGGCAGCAGCGTGTGGCGGCGGTCGTGGTGCAGCTGGCGCGCGGCGGCGGCGTGGCGCGCCAGCCAGGCCGCCAGCAGTCAGGAGACTACCGCGGCCACTAGAGGTCGGCGTGCGGCAGCAGCGTGTGGCGGCGGTCGTGGTGCAGCTGGCGCGCGGCGGCGGCGTGGCGCGCCAGCCAGGCCGCCAGCAGTAAGGAGACTACCGCGGCCACTAGAGGTCGGCGTGCGGCAGCAGCGTGTGGCGGCGGTCGTGGTGCAGCTGGCGCGCGGCGGCGGAGTGGCGCGCCAGCCAGGCCGCCAGCAGTAAGGAGACTACCGCGGCCACTAGAGGTCGGCGTGCGGCAGCAGCGTGTGGCGGCGGTCGTGGTGCAGCTGGCGCGCGGCGGCGGCGTGGCGCGCCAGCCAGGCCGCCAGCAGTAAGGAGACTACCGCGGCCACTAGAGGTCGGCGTGCGGCAGCAGCGTGTGGCGGCGGTCGTGGTGCAGCTGGCGCGCGGCGGCGGCGTGGCGCGCCAGCCAGGCCGCCAGCAGTAAGGAGACTACCGCGGCCACTAGAGGTCGACGTGCGGCAGCAGCGTGTGGCGGCGGTCGTGGTGCAGCTGGCGCGCGGCGGCGGAGTGGCGCGCCAGCCAGGCCGCCAGCAGTAAGGAGACTACCGCGGCCACTAGAGGTCGGCGTGCGGCAGCAGCGTGTGGCGGCGGTCGTGGTGCAGCTGGCGCGCGGCGGCGGCGTGGCGCGCCAGCCAGGCCGCCAGCAGTAAGGAGACTACCGCGGCCACTAGAGGTCGGCGTGCGGCAGCAGCGTGTGGCGGCGGTCGTGGTGCAGCTGGCGCGCGGCGGCGGCGTGGCGCGCCAGCCAGGCCGCCAGCAGTAAGGAGACTACCGCGGCCACTAGAGGTCGGCGTGCGGCAGCAGCGTGTGGCGGCGGTCGTGGTGCAGCTGGCGCGCGGCGGCGGAGTGGCGCGCCAGCCAGGCCGCCAGCAGTAAGGAGACTACCGCGGCCACTAGAGGTCGGCGTGCGGCAGCAGCGTGTGGCGGCGGTCGTGGTGCAGCTGGCGCGCGGCGGCGGAGTGGCGCGCCAGCCAGGCCGCCAGCAGTAAGGAGACTACCGCGGCCACTAGAGGTCGGCGTGCGGCAGCAGCGTGTGGCGGCGGTCGTGGTGCAGCTGGCGCGCGGCGGCGGCGTGGCGCGCCAGCCAGGCCGCCAGCAGTAAGGAGACTACCGCGGCCACTAGAGGTCGGCGTGCGGCAGCAGCGTGTGGCGGCGGTCGTGGTGCAGCTGGCGCGCGGCGGCGGCGTGGCGCGCCAGCCAGGCCGCCAGCAGTAAGGAGACTACCGCGGCCACTAGAGGTCGGCGTGCGGCAGCAGCGTGTGGCGGCGGTCGTGGTGCAGCTGGCGCGCGGCGGCGGCGTGGCGCGCCAGCCAGGCCGCCAGCAGTAAGGAGACTACCGCGGCCACTAGAGGTCGGCGTGCGGCAGCAGCGTGTGGCGGCGGTCGTGGTGCAGCTGGCGCGCGGCGGCGGCGTGGCGCGCCAGCCAGGCCGCCAGCAGTAAGGAGACTACCGCGGCCACTAGAGGTCGGCGTGCGGCAGCAGCGTGTGGCGGCGGTCGTGGTGCAGCTGGCGCGCGGCGGCGGCGTGGCGCGCCAGCCAGGCCGCCAGCAGTCAGGAGACTACCGCGGCCACTAGAGGTCGGCGTGCGGCAGCAGCGTGTGGCGGCGGTCGTGGTGCAGCTGGCGCGCGGCGGCGGCGTGGCGCGCCAGCCAGGCCGCCAGCAGTAAGGAGACTACCGCGGCCACTAGAGGTCGGCGTGCGGCAGCAGCGTGTGGCGGCGGTCGTGGTGCAGCTGGCGCGCGGCGGCGGCGTGGCGCGCCAGCCAGGCCGCCAGCAGTCAGGAGACTACCGCGGCCACTAGAGGTCGGCGTGCGGCAGCAGCGTGTGGCGGCGGTCGTGGTGCAGCTGGCGCGCGGCGGCGGCGTGGCGCGCCAGCCAGGCCGCCAGCAGTAAGGAGACTACCGCGGCCACTAGAGGTCGGCGTGCGGCAGCAGCGTGTGGCGGCGGTCGTGGTGCAGCTGGCGCGCGGCGGCGGCGTGGCGCGCCAGCCAGGCCGCCAGCAGTAAGGAGACTACCGCGGCCACTAGAGGTCGGCGTGCGGCAGCAGCGTGTGGCGGCGGTCGTGGTGCAGCTGGCGCGCGGCGGCGGCGTGGCGCGCCAGCCAGGCCGCCAGCTCGCCGCTGTCGCACTGCACGCGCGGCCGCCGCAGCGCCTCGCCCGCGCCCGCGCCGCGCACGCCCAGCTCCACGAACCACGCGCCCTCCGACACCACCGCCGTGCACGACACCAGGTTGCTGCGGGAAACACAGCGCTCGAGGAGTCCAAAAATTTAATAGTACAACCTAGAGAAGGGATCGTTAATAACTTTCACTCGGGATCGTTTTTTAGGGTTCCGTACCTTAAAAGGAAAAACGGAGCCCTTATAGGATCACTTTGTTGTCCGTCTGTCTGTCTGTCTGTCTGTCTGTCTGTCTGTCGGGATGTCAACCCTTTTTTCTCAGAAATGCATGGACGTATCATGTTGAAATTAATATCATATACTCAAGTCTACGATGACATGCGGCCGTGAAAATATTAAAGTTCTAAGTCAACGCAATCAAAAGATAATGGAAAATATGTCGTATATTTTGACCATTTTAGCGTTTTCCCAAGGGAATCAAAACCTATAGGGTACTTCCCATTGACCTAGCACGATGAAATTTGGCAAGAAGTAAGATCTTATGGTACAAATAAAAGAAAACTCTGAAAACTGTAAATTTTTGTATGTATGTTTGTCGTTTGTAAGTTTGTCTTTCAACCTTTTTCTCAGAAACGCTTGAAGGTAACAAATTTTTATCAACGTCAAGTACTCAGTATTGTAATTACTAAGAGCTGTGAAAAAATCAAACTTCTAAGTTAACGCAATCAAAAGATACCGTCATTTATATCACATATTTTAAGTATTTTAGCGTTTTTAACGTTTTCGCAAGGGAATCAAAACCTATAGGGTACTTCCCATTGACCTAGCATTATGAAATTTGGCCAGGAGCAAGGTCCTTTAGTATATATTAAGGGAAAAATCCGAAAACTGTAAATTTCTGTTCGTGTGTCTGTCAGTCTGTACGTCTGTCTTTCAATCTTTTTCTCAGGAACGCGTAAATGTATCAAGTTGTAAATTGATCAAGCTTAAAATATATTAATCTTAGAATTAAAATTATATGTACTTGTAACAAATTAACATAGACGTTGACCATGGTCAAAAAAACAATTTTACAAACACTGAGAAGAAATTTGTATCAATACGAAAACATTAAAAAGCGGCAAAGCTTTATAAACAACGCAATGCAATCGATATATCGCAGCTAACAAAATGATAGCGCGATGTAGCGTATAGTTAACGCCATCTATTACAACATTATGACATTAACTGTAATGTAATTCTGCTCGATTAATAATTTTTTTTTTATTTTAATTATTATTTAAACGGGGTAAAAAAAATAAAATAAACTTTTCATTTAAAAGTTTTATCGTCGATTTATAACGTCATTATGTAATTAACATTCAATATAAGAGCTTCACGCGATTTGATTTAAGTACTCGAATTGACTTAGTACGAAAATTTTAAAATTAAATTCAAACAGATCGAGTTATTTAATTTACTTCTTTATCTACACATATAAGTCCTCTGGTTGTTAGTAATATAATTAGTTATTT
Organism: Hypolimnas misippus; assembly: GCA_037950945.1. NCBI lineage: Eukaryota > Metazoa > Arthropoda > Insecta > Lepidoptera > Nymphalidae > Hypolimnas > Hypolimnas misippus. Next base: position 453,027 of record JBBEEQ010000024.1, read on the forward strand.
ATAAATAAACAATTAGTTTTGTTCGAATTAAGGACTACTTATTTTCGTCTTAGCAACACTAATATATATTTTGATATTTTGATTGATAATGTAAATCTAAATATTTTACGAACGTAGTGCAGGGGTAGTGGAGTGTAGTAGAATATAAATAAAAATAAAACGATAATAAAATATAATATAATTATGTTGTTAATGTCAAAGTCAACAAGTTACTTCATTGAAATTGTCAAAAGATGGCGCTGGGTGTATCCTGAATCGCGCTATAACTTTGCTTTTTTGAAAGTATAAGGTGTATTTCCATGGATTGCATCCATGATTGTGTTTTAAATTAAAGTGCTCCTAAGTAGTTTCAAAATAGTTTTTGGGACGTGATCCATATGTACATAATATTTGATTATATTTAAGCGACTTCTAAAAAAGGAGTGTTTTCAATTCGACCTCGTATTTAATTTTTTTTTTGTTTGTTCGCCGATTACGCCGCCATTTGTGTACTGATTTTCAAATTTTTTTTTTGTTTGAAACGGTATACTTCCAAGGTGGTCCCATTTTCTTCAGGTTAGGATCAGATGATGGAATCCTGGAGAAATTGAGGGAACTTCTCAAATATTATAGGCACACCTATACCGATTTAGGTATTTTTGATAGTAACTTATGTTGGAACCGATGATGAAGACCACAAATGGCGTAGATGGGTTAGTCTTATATAGATTTCTATAAGTTTGTACGGAACCCTCGGTGCGCGAGTCCTACTCGCTCTTGACCAGTTATTTAAATTTTATGATCGTTGCGGTTTGTTGCTCTTGATTTACAACAAAAAAGAAATAAATCACCCCTCCACTTTCCCCTCCTTTTACATTGTGAAACAATAGACTTAAATATCTAAATACTGTCTGAATTTTTGGAATAAAGTTGTTACAGGCTATTGTCATTACTGTTTTCGGTGTTTATTTGTTCAAATAACAATAATAAGTTTATTTTTAATAGAATCTAAATTTTAAGAAATTCATTATCTGTTATGATCCACTGCTCACGTCAGGTCCGCGCAACGAGGTCGGCGCTCCTTCGGCAACGCGTGTCTGGTGTCGTACCTGAGGTGCGTCTCCATGACGACCTGCGGCGGGCCGTGCTTGCAGGTGACGATGCGCAGGAAGGAGTCGGACAGCAGCGCGCGGATGTCGTGCGGCGTGTCGCGCACCGTGCGGTAGGCCAGGAAGCGCTCGTCGGGCTCGCGCGCCGGCAGCGCCAGCAGCAGCGCCGCGCCCTCCGCCAGCGCGGGGCAGTAGCGCGGCAGCGGCGCCGCGCCGCCCGCGCCCCCCGCCGCCAGGCGCGGCGCCCTGGCCCTCCGCGGGGCGCCGCCGGCGCGCCGCGAGGACTCGCGCAGCGCTGCCGCTGTCTCCGCTGCCAAGTCCAGCACGCCGATCACGGGCTTGGTGACGGTGCCCACCAGCCCCTTGCCCACGCCGGCCAGGAAGCCCGCCATGCCCTCCGCCGCCGCGCCCTCGTAGCTGTGCTTCACCAGCGACGTCATGCCACCTATGGGATTAAGCGAAAATAGAACCGAGATTCCAATTATATGACATACTAGCTACGCCTACTGGTTTCACTTGCGTTTGTGGTTACTGTTTCACTCTTATAAGTTATTGGTGACGTCATGTAGTCTATAACCTTCCTCAGTAAACGAACTATCCACGCTAAAACATTTTTTTCAAATCGGATAAGCAGTTTCAGAGATTACCTCCTATATACAAGCTCGCCAACACATTCTACCTCTTTATCACAATGTTAGTATAGTACAGCCCGCACCCAGTAAGCCGAGGCCGAGCCCCCTGAACCCGGCGGCGAGGTGCGCGCCGGCGGCGGCGGATCGAATGCGACGCCGCGTCTCCTCGTGGGCCTCGTCACCGACGACTCGTTCCAAGCCGTCGCCCAATGTTTCTACAACGAAAGTAAATAGTCACAACATCGTCTTGGTACTTTCTCAATCTCAAATAAAAAGTAATCCAGTGAATTACCTGTGACTTTGGCGGCGGAATTAGATATCCCGTGCGTGACGTTCTTCAGCAGAGCTCCGACGTTGCCCTCCAGCAGCAGCCCCGACACTCCCTCCGACACGTCCGCCACGAAACCCAACGGATTACCGAGGAAGTCCACGGATCCCAAAATCTTGGCAGCTTGCCACTTTAATTCCTGATAAAACAAAATATTCATAAATATGTACAATCACAGTATCTTGACGTTCAAAAGGAAAATATAAATACCTAAGTACAGAAATAAATAAAATTAAAGTACTGTTTGTAATTTCAAATTAACAGCTTTTAGCTAAATGCATATGAAAGTGTACTCAGTATTTACATCAAAACTACAATTTTTTAAATTATTATCTGTCTGTCTGATGTTCTGGCTAATTTCTAAAACCGTTGAACCGATTTTTACGAAACTTTCACTTACAGATAGCTAATGCTAAAAGGAGTAACTAAGGCTACCAACTACGAGTCACCTATTAAATCAATGAAATAGTGATCAATATTCGATTTAAGTAGGAAAGTTAAATAATATATATATACCTCGATTCACGTAAGTGTGTCGGTCTGAACTATGCGCACGACGCTGCGCAAAACACTAAATTAGGCACCAGGACAGTCGTTCAGACATAACTTTAATTTGAATTATTAAATGCTTCTTATATAATTATATGTGTCAGATTATTGACTTAAAATCATTAATTAACAGTTTTAAGTGTAATTCATATCGAATGTATTTCTAAAATAGTTGAAAACATTAATACTGAACGATTGTAATAATTGGGAAATTCGTAATTTTCGTTCCCAAAATGTGTTTATTTAATAAATAAGTCAAGTGAAGATATGTAAATTTTAAACGTCCTCTAAAGGCTGAAAATATTCAATAAGTTTATAACAATATACAGTCATATCATTTAATTTCAATGTATTAAGTATTGTCTACTCGACTGTATCATTTGCGAATTCGTACTCGCCTCGTGTTTAGACCAAACACCCTTACGTGACACAAGGTGCACATATTTTTCCCTATAATTAACGCGGGAGAAACCGCAGGGCACAGCTAGTTTAGAATTAAAATATTTTCATTTGATTAGATTCGAAGCCAAGTCGGCACACTCGTAGAGAGAGTGAGGGAGGGGTACTGACGTCCTTGAAGTGGCGCAGCAGCTGGCGCGCGAAGCCGGCGGCGCTGTCGAAGGCGTGCGCGCGCACGAAGGGCTCCAGCTCGACGGCCGCGTCCTCGAAGCGGATGAACGTGAGGCCCAGCCGCCGCTTCAGCGCGCTCAGCTCGCCCTCCAGCTTGTTGGCCGTGAACATCGACAGCCGGATCTGCGGGCGACACTCGGCTTACGTGTACCGCTTAAATAATACAAGTTAAGGTCGGATTCTCGATTCCAGAGAGACTCTGTTTTCGCCAGTCCTCTCATTAGCGGAATAATATGTGCTTAACTGACACAACTAAAAGATACTAATCAAAGAAATGAATTTGAACAATACAAGAACCGAGATGGTCTTGCGGTTAGAATACGTCGATATCCATCAATAATCGCAGGTTCAAACTTGGGCTAGCCTAACAATTTTTCAGGTTCTAACTTTTTTTTTAAATTCATCTCGTCAATTAATAAAAGAAAAAAACTATTTATAACGACATGACTGATTATGGTCCCGGCCATCTTTCCAAAAGAAGAGATTTTTACAATATAGTAAGTTCTTTAGACAGAAAAGTAGATAGTAGAGAATAGTAGGTCGCGGGTTCAATCACCGCTCATGGCACGCGTCTGTATTGACCATACAGATGTTTGTCGTGGTGTTTGTGTTTGTGCTGTGTGTGTTTCCGGACCCTCAACAAAAGGTCATCAGATCTTAATGCGGGTCGTTGAGTGTGATGAGTGTATTAAAAAAAAAGTTAGCCGACCTGGCTGGGTATGATCTTGATGAGCGCGAAGTAGTATCTGGTGGCGTGCAGCGCGGTGAGCTCGTGCAGCACGCGCCGCGTCTCGTACTCCGCCTCGTCCGGCTCCTCCGACACCTCCGCGCCCTCCGGCGCCTCGCCGCCGCCCTCCACCCACGACCACACCAGCAGGATCAGCCTGGGGGCAGGCACAGGCTGCGGTAGAGCCTAGCTGGAGCCCACCGACTGCAGCCGGCGCGCGGCTGGCTCGACCGACGCACTACCTCACTCTCACAGAAGATCGGCGTGAATTAATTAACAGAGCTGCTTTTTGAACGGTGAGTGGGAGAATCGGGCGTCTAACCCACTAAATAGGGGATTTCTTTTCGCATTTTTTGTCCTTTTTCATCATTTATGTTTTTAAGCTGGTAATGCATTGGTGGCTGCTATGGTACTGTAACTGGTCCTGTGCGGCGGCGATCAATTAACATCAGGTGTTCTACCTACTCGTTTACAGCCTCTTTTAATAAATAGAAAGAGGTCGATTGGGATTTAAAAATTCGATTAATTTAAATTATTTTAAATCCGAGAAAGTTGCTATAGATTGAGGTATAAGTTAATTTTACTAGGTGTGGTATAGCGAACCTCTCGTCGAGGCGCACGGCCACGGGCCGCAGCGCCACGATGAGGTGCGTGAAGTACACCGCGTTGTAGTGCGGCGGCGCGCGCGTCAGCTCCAGCGACACGTGCAGCGCCGGCAGCGCCGCGCTGTCGTCCAGGCAGTACAGCAGCACCGGGCTCGGCGTGCTCGTCAGCTGCGGGGTTTCAATGCTAGTTAGTCTAGTAAATGTGGCTCGTTATTGGCTTGAGTACACTTTGAACTGACTCAATTGCATTTTTAAGATTTAAGAAAAGTATACTTAGTTTCAAATAAATGCTGCATCCGCGTATGTCTGATGTCAATGTACTGTACATCGTTCAAAGATAATGATCGAGAGAAGGGACACTCGAGAAATATGTCGCGGAAATAAAAAAGAAATCAGAGAGAAAATGATCATATGAATGCTCCTAACAATGAATTGAAAAATGAAACCCGCTCGGACCTGGTTGTCCCACTGCATGGAGTCGACGGACAGCGCCAGGTGCGCGCTGCGCGGCGCGCGCGCGGCCCTGAGGCGCAGGCGCGACAGCTGCGCGTACAGCAGCTCCGCCGGCGGCCAGCGCGCCACTAGCGACAGCGACACGCCCGCCAGCGACACCGACAGCCCCCACTCGCGCGCGCCCTCCTCCTCCGCCGACGACTCCTCCACGTCTGCGCGCTCCTGCCGCACGCGGGTTGGGACTTCTTATGCAGTGAAGCGGAAACTATGCCTCGATTCATGCGTGCCGGTGTGCGATCTATGCACAGTATACTGTACAGCACACTAAATTAGGCACCGGGACAGCCGTTTAGACATTTCTTTAATTTAAATGATATAAGTCAAATTAATGTGTTTAAATCATTAATTAATAACATGTTGAACTGCAATTTATATCGGATTAATTGTTGAAAGAGTTCTCTGAGGTGCTCACGGGGTCGGCCTGGTCGCGGATGCGCACGAGGCGCGTGGGCCCGTCGGCGCTGAGCGCCACGGCGAGGCGGCCGGAGCCGGGCCGCAGCGTGCGCCACTGCACCGCCTGCTCCGCCGGCACCGCGCCGCGCCACGCGCCCGCCAGCCCCAGCACCACGCGCCCGCCTGCGCGCACACTACTACTACACTCTGCCGGCACTAGCTGCGCTCCGCTTGTGCTTACTCCGGTTTTACTCGCGTCCATTTGAGGAATCATTATATTTGTATCATATTTACTCTAAATCTCTAATTGGATAGTTTAGATATAGTTCTTTGCCTCATTAAAAAAAAAAAGAAAAAGCATCGACTCCAGGTCATGGATCTGAGAAAATGGCGGGAAGAAAAGTATTAAAAGCGAAGTAATAAAAAAAGAATAAAAAAGTGATCCATGATTAGTTATCCACTTATGAAAAAGTGCTAATTAATGAAAAGATATACAAGAACGTGTAACATTATTGACGTATGTTTGAAATATAAAGCTTAAAGAGTAAGTAATATTGTTTTGTTTTACTATGAATTCCTAACAAAACTTAAAAAAAAAATAAAATAAAATAAAACAAATAGTTGAAAATGGATCTGCATCCTGCACTTGTATCATATGCATTTAGTTAAAAGCTTTTAATTTGAAATGAAAAATAGATACTTAGTGAAATTAAATATAGACTATCAACTGGTGAAATAACACTCAAAATCATATAGTTACCGGGCGCGAGCCCCATGAGCCCGTTCTCGGGCTGCACGCACAGGTTGGCGTGCGCGCACGCCATGCGCTGCGGCGCCGCGGGCGCGTGCGGCGCGGGCGCGGGCACGAGGCGCCACGCCTGCGTGGACGCGCGCCGCGGGTCCGCGCGCCGCAGCACCAGCGCCGCCGCGCGCCCCGGCCGCGGGGCCGCCTCTTCGATGTCCAGCACCTGCGGCGCGACTCCTCATCTGACTGATCTGTCTCATTGCACTGACGGCATCCTGAGCCGAGGTGAGATCTCACTAGGAGACACGCTTAGAGTGATTGTCTATTCTGAACCGCAACGGAAACTCCCCCTTTCAAGGCTGACTCTCTGTACGCAGCTACCTACCGACGACACTGTTAAGGCCACTAGGGCCAACAGCATTAGACATTCAGAAAACAAAGACCTATCTTTTCTAGTATAAAACTAAAAAGTTTATTTATGTATATGTTTAAATACTGTACTTTCTTGGATCTGCCGTAATCGATAATAGTACTGAATTGAAACCAAAATATTATGATAGATTTGACTACAAGAATGAGATGTATACCATAGCGTGCGGCGAGAGCGTGCACTCGTCGCTGAGCGCGTCGGTGGGCTGCGGCGGCGAGCTGCCCTCGTGCAGCAGCTGCGAGCCCGGCCCGCGCCGCCACAGCTGGCTCCTGGCGACGGGATCGTGGTCAGTTCCAAGCGACGAAACGAAGCGAAAACAACATTAGCAAAACAATGCACGTTATTAAGAACACCGCACCTGTCTCCATATCGCTTGCGCGCCAGCTGCACTCGAGTGGAACCCATGGGCACCTCCAGTACCAGAACACCCTCATCTTCGCCTGCGTCTCCCTCTTGCACACTGCTGGCATTTCAATTTCCATTTATAAATTAAAAATAATAATAATAAATATTTAATGGATCGGCGACTGTGCGAGTAGGTACCAGACGGCGGAGGGCCGGGCGGAGGCGGCGAAGGCCACGTAGATGAAGTTCTGGTAGAGCAGCGTGTGCTCCTCGTGCAGCGCGCTGAGCGGCAGCGCCAGGCGCGGGCCGCCGGGCGCGCGCAGCGCCAGCGCGCTGGCGCCCTCGGGCTCCGGCAGCGCCCAGCACGCGCGCGCGCCCGCGCCCACCACGCACTCCTCCGTGCAGCCCACCTGCAATGTCACATAGGCTTTGACGTGGACGAAATTGTTTATTCAGTCTATGTGTACTTTATATCTGTCTGTTCATCTCTAGTTTGCTCGAAATGCTTGAATTTGCGCTTTATATAGCACATTATATACATTTATTTCTATAACTATTAATATAGTCTGAAATGCGCGTGATTTTTTATTTCTTTAATGTTTACTTGTAACAGCTTCAGCCTTTGTTAACTGTGAATTCATGTATTCTTGCTTGATGTGTACACAAATATTAGGGTTTAACTAATTTTCGAACTTTGTAATTTATTATTTAGATATTTCATATCAGTTATTACCTGTCTTGTGTGCCATATGTAATACTTAAATAAATAAATAAATAAATATAGTCTGAAATAATTTACAATACATCTGTGAAAGAAAGACACTAACCTGATGGAACATGATGGCGACGGGCGAGCAGTTGTCGATGCGCAGCGGCGGCGGCTCGGCGCGCGCCGCGCTCAGCACCACCAGCAGCGCCGCGCCCTGCGCCACCACCTCCACGCGCATCAGCTGGTACGAGCCGCCGCTCTCCCTGCGCACGCGCTTATGCTATAGCGACCACATTATCGCTCGGTTCAGAGTAAATAGTGCTTGTCCTCCGGTCGTGGGTGTTTGAAATGAGGGTCTTACGTATCCAATTTCATACGGCTTCAAAGAGAACGTTGGAATGGTTTCAAATTGCTGTATATACCAGCGTAAGGTACACGGAGGTCAATACCACAAATTGTCGCCTCAAAACGAGCTTCAGCAGCTCGTTTTGGGCGACGGCGACAAAATAGAAATATAATAAATAAGACAATAAAGAAAATGCGTTTCCCGGGCACCTGCAGGCGACGTGCAGGCTGCGCGGCGTGTCGATGCGGAAGCCGCCGGACCAGGCGGTGAGCGCGCGCGCGCCGGCGCCCTGCTCGGGCTCGGCCAGCACGCGCACGCACAGCAGCTGCTCGCGGTCCGCGCGCGCCCAGTGCCACGGCAGGTAGCAGCCCGCCACCGCCGACACGTGCGTCGCCATGGCGCCCGGGTCGTTCTGACGGTCATCACAATGGCTCATCTTGAAGGATTGCCATACGAGAAACGGTTAAAATCTACTCACTACCGTGATCATTTACATTCTATAAGCAATATAGATTTTTATCGAATGCCGATACTATTACAGAGATTCTCATTCAGCTAAAACACAATAAAGAGCAAATAATGGTCTACAAAGCAAATGAACAAGCGAAGGCACATGTAGGGAAGAAACAAAGCAGAGGGCACAGGGAGCGTATGTACGAGCGTGGTGGCGGTGCACTTCTGCGCGAACTGCAGGCGGCGCGGCGTGTTGTTGTGCAGCTGGTAGCGCGGCGTCAGCGTCACGATGTTGGTGCGGCGGTAGCGGCCCCGCCCCGCGCGCACGGCCACGCCCACCGCGAAGGCGCGCTCGCCCTCGGCGCCGCGGCTCTCCAGCCGCTTCACCGTCACGCCGGGGCCCAGCCCGAACGGCGAGCACCACTGCGCACACGGACTTCGATCGTATCGTATCGCATCGATTTTACTCGAAATCGAAAAATCGTATCGTAATTTTTAAAAATAATAAAAAATTATTTATTTTTATATATTGTCTTCATTAGAAATTGTGCCACGGATGCGAACGGTAGTATGCTAAAATCGGTTTACACAATCGTACAGTTTCACATTTAATTAATATGATTTTTTTATACGATATCAGAATCAGATGAAAATTACACTGTTGAATGGATTCAAAAAATTGGTAGATCCTATGACCGTGAATTGATGTTCTGGAAAATCGATTCAGATCGGGCATCCCTAGTCAACAGTCAGTACTCAAAGTCAGCCAGTTAGTAATAGTCTAGCCCGCAGCTAGGCAAAGGCTCATTGAAGAAAATGCTGAATCGCTGCGGATTGGTGGAAAGTGGGTATACAAGCATTAGAATTTCTTCGTTTCCTTACGATTTTCCTTCACTACTGAGCACAGGACGAATTTCAACACCAATAACATTTTAAAACACAAAAGTGCGAACTGAAACCCGTAGTCGTCGGTTTGCCGTTACGTTACGTCAAGTGGGGCAGTGGTAGGGTGGCGCGCCCTAGGTGCAGCGTACCTCCGCGCTGGCGGCGAGCGCGGAGCCGAGGCGCGCGCTGAGCGTGGGCCCGTCGCCGTCGGCGAAGGCGAAGGGCAGCGGCGCCACCATGCGCGCCAGCTCGTGCTCCGCGAACTGCCCCGCCGCCTCGCCGCCGCCCTCGGCGCGGAACACCAGCGGCAGCCCCGTGCGGTTCACCAGCCAGTACGCCGCGGACACCGACACCTGCCCCGACGCCCGTGCGTCACATATCATATTAATATGATTATATTTAGAATCGTTTGCGAGTTTTTCCATTGAGTCCATTATACAATTAACGCTTTTTTACCTTAATACCATCTGTTTTCTTGACAGTGACTCTCGCATTAAGATACAGTCGGCGGCCGCGCAGGTCACGAAGCTTTAAACGCGCAGAGAATGAGCCCGCATTCGCCGCCCCGCCCACGCTCAACGGCGTCGACCAGCCGAAGCCTTCTAATTTCACGCACAACTCCACGCCTTCTTCTACGTTGACCTGTGAGAACAATAAGGCTTATTGTGTCAACGTAGAAGAATATTTATATATATTTATATTTCATACGACTTTAGTAATTCACATCACGGATACCTGGTGGAAGGGCTGCGTGCCCGCCGGCGCCAGCGTGCCGGACACGTGGTCGGCGCGGTACTGCATCTCCAGCGGCAGCAGGTTCTCCAGCCGCAACGCCGGCACCAGCGTCAGCGTGTGGCCCGCCAGCAGCTCGCCGCGGTCCGGCGGGAACCGCTCGCGAACTATTGCGCAGCAGAACCTTCGAACCGTTTGTGAAAATTATATGGACGAAACGAAACATTTAACGAAAATAACTAAAAACTGATTATACTAAAAAAATATATGCGTAAAACATCATATAAATGGTATACTATATAAGATGATGTCACCTATAGAGATAGTCATGTGGCGCGCGACTTTCGATGTGCAGCAGCGCGCGCTCGGCGGAGGCGGCGGCGGCGCGCCAGTCCACAGCGGCGGGCGCCAGCACGGGCGCCGGCGCCGCCTGCGCGCGCACCAGCGGCCGCGCCCACACCGCGCCCGCGCGCGGCGCCAGCGGCACCGCCCAGCGCGCGCCGCTCGCCACCTGCGCGCTGCGCGCCGCGCCGCTGCTCCACGGACCTGCCGTAACGTTACATAAGACAAGCGAAACATAACAAGTAACCGTACGAGTTAATTCATTACATTGCAGCGGCAGTAATCGCTGTAATTACAAGAATAGACAGTACGCGTACAGCATAATAAGATAAACCGCAATTTGGCACTTTGAGCCGGATTCGAGCTTTTAAGGATGACGTTACTGATAAAAACATTATAAAGTTGAAAGTGCTACAAGGTAGGCTAAATAAAACTACATCTATCTAAACGAGACTACGACAAAACTAAACAACATTCACTACACATCTAAAGCCACAAGCACGCGCCACGCTACGACGGAACATCTACGAGACAGGGACCATCACCGCAGTTGACAAATATGGGAGTGGCGGCGAGCGCGCGCGCGGGCCCCAGCGCGCCCAGCGCGGCGCGGCGCTGCAGCGCGGCGCCCACGGCGCGCACGTGCTGCGAGCGCGCGCTCGCCCAGCGCGCTGCCCGCCCACACACATCGTTAATCGATCTCACAAGCTCACAACTTCCCAAGGAATCAAAAACGTGACTCGTGTCGTATACTATTGCGGTAAGCGAATGATTACACTGGGGGTCGACCTTCTTGATCTGCTACGATAACCTTTAAGACATATATTTGATATATTTACTTTATACTCATTTTAACATACTTTTTTATCCACCCCATATTTCTCAAATGCGATTACGAATATGTATACTTCCACCGAGATGTGGGAAAAAGGATAATTAAAAAAAATAATGGTAGGTAATAAGAAGTAGTGAAACGTCACTAAAGTGAACGGCGCTCACCGGACGAGACGGAGGGAGCGCGGTCGAGGCGCAGCTCCACGGGGTGCGGCAGCTTGTTGATCAGCTGCAGCGCCGAGCGCACCGTCACCAGCTTGCGCGCCGAGCCCTCCAGCGACACCTCGAGCACCAGGCGCGCCTCCGTGCCGGTCTTCTGCACGCGCAACACAGAGCATTAGCCGGTCGTCAGCGGGCCGCGCGCCGGGCACAGTAGCAGTACGCACCGCGTGCGTGACGTGGCGGAAGAAGACGCCGACGCGGTCGACGCAGACGGGGTCGGGCGGCGCCCAGCCGTCCACGCTGAGCACGAGGCGGTGCAGCGGCGCGGGCGCGTGCTGCGCGTCCCGGCCGCGCCCGCGCCGCGCGCCGAACGAGAAGGGCTCCGTGTCGCCCGCGCGCACGCACACCCACGAGTCGTCCGGCGGCCCGCGCCGCGCGCTCTCGCCGCTCTCGCGCAGCCTGCGCCACACGCTCGGTGAGGGAACTGTTTTAAAACATATTTACTAATCTAATTTGTACTTTAGCTTAGAACTTACTCGTCGGAAGTGGTAGTTAGCGTAGTAAACCACAGGCGTTGTCCAGTGAGGTTTCGAAGGGCGTAGGGTACGAAGGGTGATCGCCGCCGGTGTCCTGCTGGACTGCTCTTGGGAGACTGCTCGGAAGCCGTCGTCTAGCATATTTTATTTTTCTTTTAGTTCAACGGGGCCATAATAATTTAACGTGAATAGCAATTGAAAACGAATCATTCACCTGCGGCGCGTAGTAGTCGGCGGTCCAGTTGGTGCGCACGAGGCGCACGAGGTCCACGAGCGCGGACGTGAGGTTGGTGTCGAGCGTGTCGGCGGAGCGCACGTCCAGCTGCACGCGCGCCAGCGACAGCCCGCTCGACAGCGTGTACTCCCAGCGGCTCTCGAACCTGCGCTCGAACACGCACTGATGATACGCACGGCAACCAAGGTAAGACGAGATAATTTATTGACATAATACAAACATTGTTTTTTTTTAATAAACACAAAAACCACAAACTAATAATTCTAGGTTGAGAACAAAGTATGGAAACTTTAGGAATATCGTGTGAATCAGACACGAAGCTACCTCCAGGGCTCGATGACGGGCTCCCAGCCGGACAGCGTGCGGTTGTAGTAGTCGGCGCTGAGCTGCGCGCGCAGCCGGCCGCCGCCCGCGCCCGCGCGCGCCGCCTCCGCGCCGCCCGCCGGCTGCGCCGCGCCGCCCGCGCTCGCCGGCGTCGACACCAGCAGCGGGTCCTCGAACGACTCCTCCACTTTGCGCAAATCCTGGCCACGCAAAATGTTGCTTATTGAAAAACTTACCTCGCTTTTATGTTCGAATGACACGTCAGAAAACTTACTTGTTCTACGTGTAAATCGTTTAGAGACACTTCTAGCAGCGGCACGTCGGAGTCCAGACAGTCGTCTATCACGCACAGCGTCACGCACTCTGCGTCGACCTGCGCGAATATTGTAATGGTAATAATAATTATAACATTGTTGACATCCTAGGGATACCTTTATTAGAATTGTAGCAATATACCTGCACGGCTCGCAGCGGCCAGAAGCTCGGCGTGTCGGGCGGCGGCGCGCGCGCGGGCGGCGCCGAGCGCAGCCAGCGCGGCCGCGCCACGCCGTAGCTCGCGCCGCCCGCGCCGCCCGCGCAGCGCATGTGCACGCTGTTGGCGGGCGCGTCCGCCGCCTCCTCCTCGGACTTGCCTGGAGTGAATTAAGCCGTGTTGTGGAAAAAATGTTTCAACCCACAGTTGAGCCAATGGTAGATTCGATAATTTCCGCAGATAATCCAATTTATAGAATGAGTGTATTCATAGTTAATTTTTTTGATATAATAAAAACAATATATAAGATATGACGGGAGAATATCCTCAGATCCGTTTTTAAAAAGTTCGACGTCAGCATAGCTGACGTCGATATTTTCATTATTATTATCACACATGATGAAAGGAAACTTCACTACTGTCTTCAATCACTTAATTTATTAAACTGACTTTTACAGAGATCCGTACTGTCCGACAGTTCAAGAGCGAATGCTCAGTATGATTAATGCGACCGTATTTATAGGGTGCATCGCTTGCACACAATAACAATGAATCATTTGAATTACAATGTTTTAAATGATTATTTTTACAGAACTGAATAATCAAATGATTAAATAATTATTATTAATAACAAAACAATAAAATAATCACTTATAAAAGAGTTTTTAGAATAATTAATTAAGTAATGTAACTTCTTGCGCCGATACGGCCATACTGACAGGCGGTGCGCGCTCTGCACCGGCCTTCTTGTTGATATTTGTTGTGATACTCGTTGATTATCTGCGAACATAGAAAGTGTTTCCTCTGAGTCGGATATCTGTAAGCCACTCGTGTGGTTTTTCATTGTTTTATTTGCGTTTTCAAAAACCATTGTAAAATTTAATTTTATGGGGATTTCTAACGAAAGATATTGAAGGGTCTCATAGAGTTCTCGAAGGTTCTCGTAGAGTTCTCGGAGGATCTCGTAGAGTTCTCGGAGGGTCTCGTAGAATTCTCGGAGGGTCTCGTAGAGTTTTCGGAGGGTCTCATTGAGTTCTCGGAGGGTCTCGTAGAGTTCTCGGAGGGTCTCGTAGAGTTCTCGGAGGGTCTCGTTGAGTTCTCGGAGAGTCTTGTTTGAAGGTTTTGCTAAAGGATGTTGAAAATAATTTAAAGTTATTAAGAAAATTGAAATTAATTTGCTTACCTTTAATTTGATGAGTTGTCTATTGATTGTAGTTGTGGTTCTTCTCGTGATGTCAATGGAATAGGTTCATTTGATATTGTAACTTCGTCTCTGTGAGTAGGTGTATCGTGTTCCGCCGATACGGCCAACTGTTCACCGGGTTGTGGAGCGCGGCGCAGCTGATCATGGGCAACCTTGCGCGGTCTACCTCTGCCTACAACTTTCCTTACCAAGTAACGGTCATTTTCTAGAACTCTACAAATCTCATATGGCTCACTGAATTTAAGATCTAAAGAGGTTTGATTTCGAGGATTGTTCTTAATCATCACGTACTCTCCTCTTTGGAATGGATGGATTTTGGCCTTACGTAAATTAAAGCGTTGTCTATCTTGTTCACTGGAGCGAAGCATTTTCTGTTGTACATATTGAGTAAGTGCTTCGATATCCACACTTTGGTTATCAATGTCTACCAAGCTGAGAAGCTGAGGAGGTACGCAGTGCTTCCGTTTCGTAATAAGTGTCAGTGGAGCAACTCCAGTGACACGATGAGGTGTACAGTTCATAGCCAATTGGAGTTCCTCAAGTGTCATGTGCCATTGTTCCGTTTCATAATTCTTGATTATTACTAAAGCGTTTTTGAGAGTTGCAACAACCCTTTCAACTTGGCCATTCGCTCGGCTAACTCCTGGAGCTATAGCATGGATGTTTATGCCTATCTGGTCACAATAGTCTTTAAACTCTCCTAGAAATTCTCTTCCTCCATCTACTATAATTTGTACTGGAGTTCCAAATAAATGCACGGTGCGTTTCAAAGCAGCCAATGTACTATGTGGATTTTTGTTGCTGGAGAAGTAGAGCAAGACGTACTTCGAGAAGGCATCGATAGTGACTATTACATATTGTTGGTCATCTGTGGCTCCAAGCTTCCCTGTTATGTCCATGTGAATGACTTGGAACGCAGTCGTCGGTTTCTGGATTGGGTGTAATTGGGCTTGAATTGCTCCGGATCTTCCTTTCGATGTTCGACATATCACACAATTATCTACAAATCTTCGAACAGTAGAACTCATTTTGTCAAACCAATAAGTTTCTCGAATCTTTAGCAGTGTCTTTTCCCAGCCAGGATGTTTTAGTGCCGTGTGATAAGAATTGATGATGCTCCATTGAAAGGACTTAGGAACAACTGTACTAAGTTGTTGACCGAAGATAGGATCTCTGACATTCTTCTTTAGTACATTGTCTTTCAAAACGTAGTCCTCTACAGCAATATTATCACTGAGGCTATCCATTATTGGGCGTAGTTTGTCATCTCGTCGCTGTTCAATTTTAAGCCAGGTTAAATCTCTTGTCATGACATTAACTGCTAATTCAGTCGGATTTCTGCTGAAATAATCAGCGTGTTGGAGATGCTCACCTTTGCGATACTCTACTTTAAAATCGAAGTTTTGCAAGAATGCCCACCAGCGATGAATCCTTGGCAGGAGATCTTTCTTATGTTTAGATGCTTTTAATGCATTGCAGTCTGTTATTACTGTGAATTTTCGTCCATACAAATACTGACGAAAATGTTTAATAGCGCGTACCACTGCCAGCGTTTCCAGTTCATAGGAGTGATAGCGACTTTCAGCTTCAGTGGTTCGCATGCTCATAAAAGCCACTGCATGCTGGCGTCCCTCAATCACTTGTACTAGTACTGCACCGAATCCAAGACTGCTCGCATCCGTATATAGTTGTATAGGTGCTTCTTCCTGAAATAATGTCAGTACTGGAGTTGATGTTAGGCAGTCAATAATTGCGTTGCGTGCTTTTTCATGTTTGTCTGTCCATGTCCATTTTGCACCTTGTTTTGTTAATTCATATAGAGGTACCATTATACGAGAAAAGTTAGGAATATACTTCCTGAAGTATCCTGCCAATCCATTGAACTGTCTGACTTGTTTCACGGTCTTAGGTACAGGAGCCTTGACGAGAGCTTCTACTTTTCGTGGACTTGGTCGTACTTGTCCATCGGAAACCACGTTTCCAAGATACTCGATGGACCGTTTGAAGAAACTGCACTTGTCTGCATTAATTGAAAATCCAGCGTCTTGTAGTGCCACAAGAATTTGTTCCAGATGTGATATTCCTTCGGCAAAATTTGTACATTTACTCAGTACATCGTCAACATACACCTGTGCAGCTGTTCCCAGTAATGGAGTGAGAGCTCGGTTGATACATCGCTGGTACACTGAACAAGCATTACTTAAACCAAACGGCATGGTGAGATATTCATATAAACCATCTGGTGTAACGAAGGCGGTCTTCTCTATGGAGGCTTCAGCGATAGGAATTTGGTGGAACCCAGCCGCCATATCAAGGCTTGTATAGTAGTAACCTTTCGCCAACTGATCAATCTGATCAGAAATCAGTGGAAGTGGGTAATGGTCACGTAGAGTATTCGAGTTGAGCTCTCGGAAGTCAACGCAGAGCCGATCGTCACCATTTTTCTTTTTGACTAAAATGATCGGGCTTGAATAAGGTGATCTACTCTCCCGAATGATGTTATGTTCCAGTAGTTCTTTTATTATACCACGAACCTTTTCCCTTTCCACTGGACTAAGACGATATGGTCTTCTCTCTACGAATTTATCAGGATTTTTTAGCCTAATTTCTAGCTCACCGGTATTTACTCGTGTCTTCGGATATCCACGAATAAACAGGTGTTCATATTTATTCAGAAGTTGACGTAATTGGCCAAGTTCTTCTTCGTTGGTTAGGTCACAGTCCAGGTTGTTAAAGAGAGAAGAACACGTACTCACATGATTGACAAGTGCATTGTGAATTAGCTTCGTCCCGTTAGATGTGACCATCATACTTAGATTAGTGCCATGAATCAGATTCATGCCCACTAAAATATTTGTTGACATCTCATAATCCGGCAGGACGTAAAACTCCAGTTCAACACTAATGTTGTCTATAACACATATAGCGATAAGTTTTGTTAATGATAATGCTGGAAACTGACCAATTCCTTTTAGGTAATTGACCACTGGTTTTCTTTGACCAGGTAGTACTGCGGCAACTGATTCTCGTATGATTGAGCACTCCGCACCACTGTCAAATATGGCTTGTAAAGTCTTTTCGCCTATTTTGATGGTAATGGGTGCCAATTTATTGCTAGCTACATAGTTGACATTTGAAGCCAACGACCGTTCACGTTTGAAACAAGCTTCATACGTATGACCCAGTTTCTTACAATAGGTGCAGGTAGGTGCAACTGGTACTTTCGGATCTTTGTTGCTTGATTCTGGTTTTGCCTCCGATGGTTTGAATCTGCAATCATTAGTAGAGTGATTTGTCTTTTTACAAATGCGACAACATAATGTCGATTGTGTACCGTCTCCAAAGCGTGGACGTTTGGCGTGTAATGTAGAGCTTAAACTTGGATGAGAACGCTTCTTCCGTATGGATGTTGCGATTGAGATAAGCTCAGGGACTGAGGTAGCCCTGGAATTCAGTAGTTCGATTCGTAAACGTTCATCGTTAATGCATCCAATTACTGCTTCCACAGCATGTTCATCTCCCAGTTTGTCTTTCGTGATTCTCCTCCATAAAATCCACGCCCGTGAGAGGAACTCCGCAATATCTTTTGTAGAGTCGTAAACATGTTCTCGAAACATGATGACATCTCGAGAGTATCTATTTTCGGGCTCAAACGTGGTGATGAGGTTTTTCCGCAACTCTTCCCATGTAGTGGTGGTCACCATCCAATCATCGATCCACATCTTTGCACGCCCCTTCAAAAGGCTGCAGACTTTCATACGTACGTCGAAATCGTTTAGTTTATATGCTAAGATAGCTTGGTCTATATGTTGACACCACTCTCGTACACCAATGTGTGTATCCGGGTCGAAAGATGGTAGATATACGTCCTTAATCTTTATTTTCGATTCAATAGGAGGAGCACACAACCGCTCTGACATTTTCTGCATGACATCCATCATTTGCACCAGGAATTGTGGTGGTACTCCATCCATCTGTACCCCATGGCGCGGATACATCTGAGGTCTTGACTGTAGTATAGCTTCCGATGGCGCATTACCCACCACAAGCTCTTGTTGCTGTACCACCGGTGGTTCCCGTTCCTCAGATGATAAACAAGCTGGTGAGGATGTAGTCTGCGTGGATGCTCCTTGCAATCCCACTTCTGATGACGGGAGAATATCCTCAGATCCGTTTTTAAAAAGTTCGACGTCAGCATAGCTGACGTCGATATTTTCATTATTATTATCACACATGATGAAAGGAAACTTCACTACTGTCTTCAATCACTTAATTTATTAAACTGACTTTTACAGAGATCCGTACTGTCCGACAGTTCAAGAGCGAATGCTCAGTATGATTAATGCGACCGTATTTATAGGGTGCATCGCTTGCACACAATAACAATGAATCATTTGAATTACAATGTTTTAAATGATTATTTTTACAGAACTGAATAATCAAATGATTAAATAATTATTATTAATAACAAAACAATAAAATAATCACTTATAAAAGAGTTTTTAGAATAATTAATTAAGTAATGTAACTTCTTGCGCCGATAGATATTATTTTCTAATAAATAATTGTAATTTACCCGACAGCGCGGCCCTGACCTGCTCCGGCAGCGATTGCAGCATGGAAGCGAACATGCGCATGTCGTGGTAGGACAGCCGCAGATTCAACGTGCCCACGGCTATCTGTAAGGGAACAGGTTCATGTAACGAGCCGGCCGAGGGAGGAGAGGGAGGGGGAGGGGGGAGCGGGAGCGGTACGCACGTGCAGCACGGCGTCGCTGCGCAGCGCGGCGTGCAGCGCGGCGGGCTCCACGATGGACAGCGCCGTCTCCTCCTCCAGGCCCAGCACGCACGAGAACACCTCCAGCTCGTTGAGCTCGCACAGCACGGGCCGCGCCGCGTCCGCCGGCCGGTACGTGATCACCGTCGTGCTCTGGAGGCCAGGGACGACGTTCATTGCTCCGCTAAATAATGTTCTTACACCAATAATAAATATGCTATCTGTGTGGCTGATGGGGTTTCCCATAGATAATTTTTTACCTACACTTATGACTTCAAAATAATGACACATTTCCATACAAAAAATTTTCCTGTTTCACGGAAAACTATTCTCACGAGAAACTACCTTATATAAAGATTCCTATGTAGAATTTCATGATACTTGATTATAAATTACCTTAAGTATAACCGCGTTGGTGTCCCACAGCGAAGCGTCCTCCACCAGCACGAGCTGCGAGTCGGTGATGTTCAGCTTCAGCTCCATCACGCCCTCGCTCGCGCCCTCCGCAGCGCCGCCACTACTCTCCGCCGCGGCGTCCTCCCTTCACACGTCACGTCATTACATATACGACTCGCACAACACTGGCAACACTCAAAATTACTTAAGAACTATCATCTAACAATTTTGTAGGGACATTAATTGTAACGATATGGGTGTAACATTCATTCAACAGCTATATAAGCCATTGCGAAATGTAATTTAGTACGAGAGAGTCATAATGTGAACACGATATAGTAAGCACCTATATCTGTGGGACTATGTAACCCCCGTTTAAATATTAAATAAGGGGATAATGTGCAACCCTTAATATTTGAAACAGAGCTCACAGGTGCAGCAGGTCGGGGTCGGCGGGCGGCGGCGGCGCCTGCATGATGAACTGGTTGGCCGCCTCCCACCAGTCCAGGATGGCCATCAGCCGCATGTTGTTGATGAGGATCGTGTACGCGGACGAGTCTTGTCGTTTACTATTAAAGACAACAGACGATATTATCTAGTACTAGATAACCATACGGACTTCGTATCACCTATGTGTGGACGCTAATAACGGACTTCATTTTCAGAAAATAGTGTTTAAAGATGTCAAACCTATTCTTAATAAAATTGTTCAAAGAAGTATATATCCATCTTCTCCTTTCTATTTTGATAAAAAG
Source organism: Hypolimnas misippus (assembly GCA_037950945.1). Taxonomy (NCBI): domain Eukaryota; kingdom Metazoa; phylum Arthropoda; class Insecta; order Lepidoptera; family Nymphalidae; genus Hypolimnas; species Hypolimnas misippus. The sequence goes on from JBBEEQ010000024.1 coordinate 473,173, forward strand.
TATAATGAATTAAAAGCATTTTATTATTTAATAATAGCGAGACAAAAGAACAGCATTTGATTTATATTTATATATAGTAGTTAGAATACGTCGATCTCTAGCGTTGATTGCGGGTTCTAACCCCGGCTAACACCGCTGATTTTTGAAGTGCTAAAATTTGAAAACGTCGTGAAGAAACCTGCATGTGCCGAGAGAAGTTCTGACCCACGTATAACCCGCAGTGGAGCAGCGTGGTGGACTAAGCTCTAAACCTTCTCCTTAATAGGAGAGGAGACCTTTGCTCAGCAGTGGGATGTTTACTTTACTTTACTTTTTGAGGCTTGCATAGTAGCATTCCCAGTTAAACCTGTTGAAGCTCATTAGCGTCAAGTACTCAGTGAGCTGCGTACCGGGCGTGCACCTCGGCCTGCACGCTGTGGCGGTGCTCGGGCATGGGCTGCACGATGTGGCTGAACACGTTGCCGCGCCGGTTGGCCGGCTCCGCCGCGAAGCGCGTGTCGCTCACCAGGATCTCCTGGCGGCGACGGGGCACAGTTGCACTTTACAAACTGCCATGCTATCGAGGCCTACTATCAACTGGTGCGCGCTAGTTTATAAGTATAGATAACTAGCACTTTGCCTATTCAAAAGTTTCTAGAAGTCACATATTGCTTTGCATATTTCAATTGTTTAGTACTTTAAATTATCCTTAAATGAGGATAACTTTTTTTGCTAACATTAAATTTAAATAAAATAAAGTATATAATAGTGTAAAAACCGCAATACATCCGTTGCACAGTTTTGGAGATTAGCAAACACAGACATAAATACATACACATAGACAGACTAAAATTTTAGTTTTTGGAATTTTATTGCCTTTCTCTGATCGTTAACATTTTTTTAATGAATTTATTTAATGTCCAGACACGAACTTCCTACTGATTGAATATATGTATAGATAGAGCTCAGCAATACCTGCGAGACGAGGTCGATGTCCTGCGCCAGGTCGGAGTAGGCCTCCAGCAGCAGGCGCGACTTGATGAAGTTGATGCAGGCGAGCGGCGGCGCGCCGCGCGGGCCGCGCAGCTGCACGCTGACGTCCTGCAGGTCCAGCTGCAGCGACCACGTGCGCCACACGGGTGCGCGCGCGGGCGCGGCCGGCGGCGCCAGCAGCTCGGCGCACGCCTCGCCCAGGTTGTGCGCCAGCACGCCGCGCAGCAGCCGGTACTGCGCCGCGTCCAGCGACAGCTGCAGCGTCGCCAGCCGCCCCTGCACCGTCATCTCCGGCACTGCGCACGGCACGACGCTTGCATGGGTAATGTACATCGGACAGAAAGATATCTAGATTTTATAACTAAAATAAAAAATATATTGAAAAAAAAATCATAAAATATAAATTTCAAATTAGATGTCCAATGAATCTTCTCTCATTTAATATTAAATTTTAATTTAACATTTTATATTATATAAGAACTATAATATATTTCTAACATATATAAATGAAGTAAACGTGTGAACGACCGGTTATAATGCGTTCAGACCAGTAGAGAACTGTATCGAGGTGTACGGGATCCGAGTGCGCGTACCGTTGTGCGTGTCGCAGCAGTTGCGCTCCACCTGCAGCTGCAGGCCGGTGGGCGCGGGCAGCAGCGGCGCGCCGCGGCGCCGCACGCTCAGCTCGCCCTCCGCGCCGCTCGCCGCGCGCGCGCACCACAGCGACAGCCCCTCCACGCGCACCGCGCGCACGTCCAGCACCTCGCGCGGGCCTAGGCAGTTTATTGTGTGCTAGCGGTTACTCGCGGTTTAGCTCGCGTTTATGCTACCTGCTTCTCTTCTATGAGACGGTGCTTGATGTAATATAGCTTATAAGCTTTTTCAACAAAGAGACTACCCAGCACAAAAATATTTTTTCAAATCAAATCAGTAATTACATACATTGGCTACCTAATGACTGCCGACTCGAATATGCATACAAATGAAACACCACTTTAAAGAAAGAACACTGTATTAAAGAATATATGTACAAATTTTACTTTCGACTTATATATTATTGCGAAAAAATCTAGCCGATTATAACTTTATCTTCACACTGCCATCTCTTGACAGCAATCGGAACTACATATATCAGACATACATACAAACTTACAAACCAATTTTACCTTTTTATAATATAGATATACATAACACTCCTCATAAATACGTATTAGGATGAGAAAACTATTGGTTGATAGAAAACTGAAAATTTGCTCACCGACATTGGGATCGACGATCTTGCTGACCGTGTCGGGGTCTCCGGCGAGGCAGAAGCGGTTCTCCAGCAGGAGCAGCTGCAGCTCCGCGGCCAGCGCGGAGCGGCTGCGGCCCGACACCGGCAGCACGATCACCGGCGCCTCGCAGCGCACGCGCAGGTGCATGCGTTGCAATTGCGTTGTGTCACGTAACGAGCTCGTTACCTAAGTCATAAGAGTTATGATAGTCACTTTTTAGTATACAGAAAAAGAAAAAAATTATATTGTTTCCAACCAAACACACCTTTCGCCTCGCCTGCGCGATAACGCGCCTCAGCAAGCTGAAGTCACGCGCGAAGGCCTGCAGCTCGAGCACGAAGCGGCGCGTGTGCACGTACGTGGCGGGGCCCATCTCTAGCGACAGGCTCGTCTCATACCCCGCCTCGGCTGCCTCCGCTGCGCTCAACCTGATGTAACGGCAATTATGATATTCTGTTTAATTTTTATCACACGTCGAAGAAAAGCAACTTACAAAGAATTTTAAAGCGTCGAATTTAAAACTAAGAAATTTAAGAAAGTTCAGGTAATGACCTTCTGTAGTGTATGTCGAGCGCGTGCGCGGTGCGCATGCGCAGGCGCTCGCGCCAGAGCACGGCGCGCGGCGCCAGGTCGGCCAGCGCCAGCGCGCCCAGCGTGGCGCGCACGTCGCGGCCGGCGGCGCGCGCCTCGTCCCGCACGCGCACGCGCACGCGCGACACCAGCGCGCGGCACGCGTCGCCGCGCGCGCCCACCACCACCACCGATAGCGAGCGCACGCTCATCTCCGTCTCCGTCGCGCCCGCCTCGGAGCTCGCGACAGTCTCGCTGACATTTTCCGCTGCCGAACCTGATATAGTATATTGGATAATGTTTCTCAAGCTCAATTTTCTATTAAAAAAAAAAATTAGTAGCTCACTCGTCTCTTGTGAGTCCGCTGCGGGCGATGATTGTTCGGGCTCATCGCCCGCGATGCCGAAGAAATCGAGCACCGCGACCCAGCTGTCGATGCTCAACACCAGTTTCAGACAGTTGAATTCCACCTTGATCACTTTGGACACCTATAAACAATTCTACTATAACAACCATAGCACACGCAATCCAAGATGGGGTAAAATATTATAGGAATTATTATGTATGTAAAATTGCAAGTAAAAGAGTAACAACCATTTCCTGTCTAAAAAGATCATAATAAACCCAATTTTTTTTAAGAAGTAGTAGGCTCGAAGGACCAAATATGTTTCAAGGGCGCGGCACCTTGTTGTAGACGTCGCTGAAGTGCGGGTGCTGCGGCTGGCGCGAGTGCACGGACACCCACACGAGGTTGTCGCGCGCCGGCCCGTGCGCGTGCTCCGGCGAGCTGGGCGGCGTGGGGCAGCGGCACTCCTGCTTCTCCTCCTCTTTGCTGCGCTTGTACTGGGAATGAAGTCATCGAATATTGTGTACACATTTTAAGTAATTTATTATCATTTCATGAGTCCAGGTATTTAACCTATGTAACATATGTATGTAATATATGGAATAATTAAACGATCTTTTACCTCTCTATCTGCAACTCGCTCGATAACGTTCAACTCAGTAGGCAAGGACGTGGAAAGCGGCTTCGTACGTATCAAGGAACTGGCCATCATGTCGGGGAACTCTGTCACGAAGTCAGGGCACGATTTGGAAACGAAGACCGCCTTGGGCGGCATCGGTGGCGTGTGAGACACCATCAGCATGCGGTGCTTAGACTCGGGGTCCTTCGTCAGGTCCTCCATTGTAATTGAATGGAGTGATACCTACAACAAATCAAAATAAACTCTAAATTACCCTTAGTTGGGTTATAAGAACCAAACCTATATAATCAAACAAGCGCTAACTGTTACACAATCGTCAATTATATACTAACTATATTATATTAGGAACTCTTAACTTACACGTTACGTACATACATACATACGTGTATATTATAGACTAAAAAATTAAAGTATTAATAAAATATAAGTAAAGCTTATTTGACATCTTGTTTCTCCGAGCGACAGTTAGGAGCGTACCTGCAGCGTGGACTCGTGCGCGCGCGGGCGCTCGTGGCGCAGCGAGAACTCGCGGAAGGTGAGCGCCACGAGGCTGCGCTCGCCCGCGCCCACGTCCGCGCGCAGCGACACCGTGAACGTCGACAGCTCGAACGTCACTGCGGCGAGGACCATCAAGATATACTTTGTTCAAGCTCTCACGAGCCCTTTACAGTCGTCAATACACAAATAAAGTACATTTATAACCATTTTTATGAAAATTGCGCATATGGAAGAGTATGAAATTTCGCACGTTACAAGTTGCCACGAATTCGGAATGTAGATTCTACCAAAAATGAACTCGCAAGAAACTCGATAGTTACTCATTTAAAATTTGGGCAATAATGGTATGCACGAGCGATCGCGAACATTATACTTATTTAAAGATAAAGATAAAATTATGTGCTCATGCTCAATTTCTGTGGCGTATCTATTTGCGATTTTTAATGCCATAAATTTCTAACATCAATTCAATATAAATTACATTGAGATTATATCAAAATTCTGTTAATAATAAATTTCTAAAAAGTTAAAAGTTAAACATGCTTTAGATATAGATTAACATACGTGGTAAGTGTCATCTGTCAAATGTAACGTATAACATTTTATCAATAAGTTTTTTTATGAGTTTATTCTCTGTTAAGCAATTTAGATAATATTTTAAGCAATGTTTCATTTTTAAACACTGTTTAGCTAGACACTTGTTCAACATGGTTTTAATGGGTCTTTTGTAGTATGACAGTTAATGTTTTTTTTTAATTATTTTTATTGTAATAACGTATGTCTGATATGTTCTAAATAAACTTTTCGTATCCGACCTTACCCAAATAATATTATATCAAAAACGGCCATGAATCACATTGGAAAATCAAACTTTTTTCAAAACTTTGATTTAGTATATTAGATACTACAATGGCTACAATGACAATCATGTTTACATAATAATTGAACCTATCCTAAATAATACAACAACCAATTAGAAAAAAAAATAACGCTAGAAATGAAAGGTGCAGTCCTGTGCACTAATATTAAAAATATAAAGCTAGAAAGTTCAACACATAGCGTCATACCGACGAGCGGCGTGTGGCGCTGCGGGGCGGGCGGCGCGGGCGAGGGCGGCGGCACGGCCAGCACGGCGGCGCGCAGCTGCGGGTCCAGCCGCAGCGTCGGCACCGCCGGCTCCACCAGCGGGCTCGTCTGCACCGGATTCATTTACACCACACTCACTTCCATATTTACACATTTGTACATTTACACGGATTACACTGATAAACGGTAAATTTGTTAAACGAAATCAAGTCATATTTTCAAACACTACCCACTCGTATATACACCCCATACCTAGTTTTGTTTTATCACCCTCAGTTTTCATAAAACATCGACTTACCCGAGTACGTGAATTTTGCTCACCGACGTGTGTTTCCGAATATGAACGAAAAAATACTTAAATTGAAACAGAGAGAGAAGATTATAACGTAAAAGTTGTTAAATTATATCGACGGCGCATAACATGTGGTGTAACACAATAAGCAATTCGGCATAAGATAGAAGACGTACCTCGTGGCGCGCGGCGGGCGAGGCGGCGTCCGTGACGTCGGCGGCGGCGGAGTCGCCCAGCCAGCGCAGCGTGTCCAGCAGCTGCTCGTACTGCTCGCGGCTGGCCGTCACGTGCAGCCCGTCCACCACCGCGCCGTCCACCGCGCACTGCGGCGCGACACCGCGTCAGCGTCACATCAATCAAAGTATACCTCAATCAAGTTGGCTTTTACAAGCAATTTTGAATCATCACAACGAACAAAAAAAAATGTAATTAATGTCAAGCTACCACTGGTTCGGAATGTAAATTTCATCGAAAAGAAACGGTATCTTGATCAAGGTCCTACCGTGAATTGGCTAGTTCAAAAATAACCTGAATCCCGGAAAAATCTACATTATTGGGAGTAAAGCCGCGGGCAGCAGTCGGAGTTTAATAACTCAGGCAGTGGAGGTGCATACCGTGGGCCCGTCGCCCTGCTCGCAGAAGGCCACGCTCAGCTGCAGCGCGGTGTCGTGCAGCACGGGCAGGCCGCACGACACGTCGTAGATGTCCGCCAGGTTGTCCGTCGCCGTCGACATGTTCCGTTTGCGCAATTTGTCGCTCACGTCCAGCTGAATCACAAAGTCAGCAAATAATTTAATACATATACCAAAAATTATTTCGACATATACACGACATAGGCTTCGAGTACCAGCCACCTTATCGAGTACCATCGAGTGATACTATTTGCCCATTTGTTCCCTTTATATAAAAAAGTTACTAGTCGGCACTCACCGAGACCAGCGAGATGTCGCGCACGCGCACGCGGTACAGCGTGTCGCTGGGCGCGCCGGGCCGGTTGGACAGGCTCATGCGGCCCAGGTGCGCCACGAACACCTGCGCGCTGCGCGCCGCGCGCGGCACCACCACCACCGGCGACTCCAGCTCGACGCTGACGCTGCGCCGGGCGTGAGCGGTGTGTTAGTCTCCCGAACACGATCGAGTAATTGTGCCCAAGTTAATAGTTTACCTCAGAACGATTTGTCGAGAATCACGATCGGGCTCGTCGAGCGAACAGCCCACGCTCGTCGTGCGTCTCCTCGGCGAGACGCCTTCGGTCGATTGAGATAGGCGAGGATTCGCGTACAGCGTGTCGCCTCTGGAACACGGAGCTTTATTAGTACTATCTGTACTGACAACTGAAATTACATAAGCTTGAATGAATGCGCGTTTGATAGGAACCTGGGGTGCACGAGGCCGATGGCCATGTCAGCGGCGGCGGCGCGGATGGAGCGCGCCAGGTTGGCGAGGTACTGCTGGAACTCCGCCACGCACGACTGCAGCTCGCGCAGCAGCGGGCCCGAGTGCGTGTACCACACGCTCGCCACGCGCACCGACGCCTGCACCTCCACCACCTCCGCCGCCTCCGCCGCGTCCTCCGCTGCTGTACGGGGCTCAGTACGGCATCACTCAAACGACTCAGCCGCGGAAGGGGACGGGGCACGTACCGTGGGCGCGGGGCGCGCGCGCCGGCCGGATGGTCCTGGCGACGGAGAACAGCAGCGCCTTGTCGTCGGCGGCGAGCGCGGGCGCGCGCTGCGCGGCGGGCGCGCTGCCGGCCGCCAGCACGCGCGAGTGCACGCCGGCGCGCGCCGACAGCGCCACCACCTGCACGCCGCCCAGCGAGCCGCCCACCTCGATGCGATCGCCGTCTGCGTCGTTGGAAGAGAAGCCACAGTTGGTTTACACTTTATGTAAAAGTTAATTATTTGTATAAAAAATAGCACTAACCGAGAGTAGCCTGAATGCGAGCATCTCCGACGGTGGCGGTGGCGATCTTGCTGGCCACCAGCGCTCCGTCTCGCACGCCGGCCCGTAGCAGCAACACACCCAGCCGATGAAAGTCAAACGTGATCTCCGTGCGCACGCGCCGCTGTTAAAGACGATTCTATTAACGTCTCCAGTCATAACGATTTGTGAATAAACTTATCACGTACGAATGTAGTAAAGAGTGTCTTCACATCTCAAGTACATACCGCCAGCGGCAGGTCGTCCAGCACGTCCTCGTGCGCGGCGGGCGCGGCGGGGGGCGGCGCCTGCGCGCGGCGCGCGGGCGCGCCCGCCACGCGGTGCGCGAACCCGATCAACTCCACTATCGTCTCTTGGTTGGCTGGAAAGATGGTTAAAACATTTAAAACGACACTAAAATAAGTATTTCGAAAACATTATTTATGACAAAAATAATTGAAATAGTTACAAAACTATATCATAATACTTACCGATAACATCCAAATTATTGAACAATATATTCGCAATCCTCAAGTCTTCGGACTCTCCTTCGCCTTTCACAAAACAGAGCTCTACAGCGATCAGAGCCTCGGAGTCCACTAGACCCGGGGCTCCCCAGCCGTTGCTGTTCCCCCAGGAGACACCCTCGGCGCCCCAGCCAGTGCCAGCCGGCCCCCACGCAGAGGAACTCGTACCCCACGTCGAACCAGCAGTTCCATAAGAATAACTAGAGTTCCAATTAGGGCCGGTTAACCCACTCGGATTGGGACTCGTTCGGCCCGGCTCTGGATAATCTGAGAAGAATAAGTAAAATGTGAACAAGCGAACATAAAGTAAAACGTGATTTGATCATTAACTAGCTGGTACCCGTGACTTCGTCTTTGAAAAACTAAAATAAATAAAATGGCCTAAGATTTTTCTTATAACATTAGTTATCTGCGAGTGAAAGTTCCGTCAAAATCGGTCTAGCAGTTACAGAGATTAGCCGGTACAAGCAGAAGGACAGACAGACAGACAAAAAATGTTAAAATTGATTTTTCGATGTAAGTATATACTTTCATACCCTTTTAGTGAAAAACGGTTAATTTGGAATTACAAACATACATTAGAATTTAATTTTTTTTGTATATATTTATGAGATAGTTTTAGGAGTAGTTACGGGCCGGCTGCCCGCTCGTGGCGCTGTGCAGCGAGTAGAGCGCGCGGTGCAGCGCCAGCGGCGTGGGCGGCGGCAGCGACGCGCGCGCGTCCGGCGAGGCGGGCGACGTGGGCGACGTCGGCTCCGAGCCGCGGATGCTGCCCGACGCCGTGTCCATGCTGAGCACACACTTACGATTATATTATTTAGTCTTGGGTCAGGTTATCTCTAAATGTATAATAACGTCGTCTAGTCACCAAAAAGTTAACTATGTCTAGCTGACAATATTATCTGTAGATGGGAGTGAGCGAGTCGTACCCGACGTGGCGGTGGCTGGCCACGAGCAGCTCGAAGTCGGGCCCGTAGGTCTGCAGCGCGTCCACCAGCAGCAGCGAGTGCACGGACAGCGCCAGCGACGTGTCGGCCGCGCGCACGCCCAGCGCCGCGCGCACGCCGCACACCTGCACCTCGGCGATGCTGCGCCCGCGGGACTGCACCTGCACAGCACGCAAGCGTTGCGTGGACAAGTACCATTCCACACCACATAGTTAGTATCATATCGAGTATCAACTGTACCAACTGTAATACAGAGTTGTATTCTGTTTTATAATCTGTATAATGTTTTAGTTTTAGCGATGTAGTCAATCCGTGAGTGGTATTTCTTTTATACTCATAATTATAAATTTTTATTATGATTAAAATAATTTTAAAAAGAAATCCCAAAATTGGTGAAACACAAAAAATAAATGGACGCTGATAAGCAATACTGTGTCAAGCCACACGGACTTCATTTTGAGAAAATGGCGTCTAAACATGTCAAACCTATTCTGAACACATATGTTTAAAGAAGTATATATCCATTATTTCTTTTATTTTTTGATAAAAGGTATAATGAATTGAAATCAGACTGATATATTTAATATATTATCCAATAAAAAGTTTTCCAAATGTTTGAGATTATTGTATAAATTGCAAAATATGTAACGCCCGTAAAATGCGAACCAATTAATTAAGAAACTTTTTTCCGTACTTATTCAATTTATATGACTTTAATTTCTTTTTAATAATATTAAATAGGTGATGCAGTATCAAAATACACCAATATCTCCGAATTTGACCTTTTGTGGGTTGACACATTATTGCTTATCAGCGTCCAAATGTACAGTTAATTACTTACCTCGAGAGACATCTGGTCGATAGCGAACTGCAGCATCAGCAGAGTCGCATTCTGGTTCATAGAGAAATCCGAGAACTCAGTTTCCGTGTTGTCATTGCTCTCCTCCTCTTCCTCCTCCTGGATGCCATCTTGATTGGGCGACCTAGACACAAAAAACTATTAGTGTTATTAATTTTATTTAAAGTTAAAATGAACCAGTTTATAGTTGCTCGAGTATTATTTATTTTAAAAATTGTTATTTTATATCAAAATATTTATTACATATGGACGCTGATAAGCAATAAGTGTCAAGCCACACAGACTTCGTTTTGAGAAAATGGCGTCTAAAGATGTCAAACCGATTCTTAATAAATTTGTTTGAAGACGTATATATTCATCTTTTCTTTTCTATTTTGATAAAATGTGTAATGTATCAAAAGCAGATAGATTTATTTAATGTGTTATCTCGTAATAAGTTTTTAAATGTTTGAAATTATTTTATAAACTGCAAAATATGGAACGCACCTGAAATTCGAACCATTAAGTTAAGAAAATTTTTTTTCATACTTATTTAGTTTAGATTACTTGAAATATTTTTGAACAATGTTAAATAGGTGACGTAGTATCAAAATACATCAATATCTTCAAATTTGACTTTTTGTGGGTTGACACATTATTGCTTATCAGCATCCATATAAAACCTCTGTTACAATATTGTCTTGAACTTATTAAGAAAAAATTGTCACTTTGTTCATGTCCCTTGAAGACGTAGTTTTATTATAAAAATACTTTAAATAAATTTAATAGCAATCGCCAAGAATAATGACTTTTAAATTGTAAGTTGAATATGATTAAGCCAGTGTATCGGCAGTGCAGTGCGCGAAGTGCGCGCGGGCACTCACGCGTCGGGCGCGGCGTGCGCGGCGTGCGCGGGCCGGCCGGCGAGGCTGGCGCTGGCCAGCACGGCGCGCACGGCGGCCAGCTTGTGCTCGCTGAGGTGCGCCACGAGCGCCGGCAGCGAGCCGCACAGCGCCAGGCGCGGGTACTGCGGCTCCGACGTCGCCACCACGCGCCGCTCCGCCTGCGACGCCTCTCATGTACTCGTGCGCTCTCGATAGCGACCCTCACATTACTAGGTTGCTTCGGCCATTTTAGTGAGGTGGATCCGAGCAGATCAGACCAGGAAAGGGCACTTTACAAAAGATCGGCGTAATGTAAATAGATTAACTGCGTTTGTACGGTACATAAGCCAAAAACCTAGCCCCCTCTCCCATTCCTTTCCCTAATTTTAATTCTCTCTCATACCTTATTTATTTTTAAACACATGTGTCTGCTCTGCTGCTGTGAATGCTTAGGCAGCGGTGATCATTTAAAATTTGGTGTTCCGTGTGCTCGTTTGTCGGCGTCTACGCCAAATGTACACATATCAGTTAGCATTTCTCACAATTCCCGCCGTCTTTAAGCTGCAGTCAATCCTTTTTTACAAATTTATATATACCAAATGAAACTTAAAAATGTAATGTTTAAAAAAATAATCGTATTTTATCCAATAAGATTGATATTGTGTATATGAGAGCACCTGCAGCGAGATGCTGAACCGGTCGAGCAGGTGCAGCGCGGACGTGCTCTTGGTGTGCGCGTACTTCCAGTTGTCTCGCGCGCGCCCCACCAGGATCTGCAGCTCGCTCAACTCGATCTTGTACCTGCGCGTGGGCGGATGGTCCATTTAGTGATGTGCCGGATATCATATCTGTATCCGCGAGTATCCAAACATCCGTATCCGTTAATTTGTTGTGGGATTTTTTACCCTATTAATTTTCATTACGCGAGCTATCAAGTGGTTTCAGCTATTGTTATATGGTCTCGCGCATCGTCACCAATGGATTGAGAAAGTTATCGGCAGATATATATTTAAAACAATCAGTCACGTCTATTAGTTCTATATCACACAGATTTTCCGATTGTAGTGCAATTTTTACTTTGAGGAATTGTACTATTTATTGAGGAGTAATTTTGTATAAAGTTATTTATAGCCAATTTTAAATGTTATTCAGATTTAGTATATAGCACATTTCGTTTCGGAGCCGATCCAATGCAAAAAACAAAGACAGTCAAATTTTTCCTCTATATATTCTGTGCTACGTGTGGTGTGAGCGGGGTGCGGTGTGCGGTGTGGTGTGTGCGGAGTGCGGTGCGCGCACCGGTCGTAGAGGCTGGTGCGCAGGCGCTGGTGCAGCGCGGGCTGCGCGGGCTGCGCGGCCTGCGCGGGCGGCGAGGCGGGCGGCGACGCGGGCGACAGCAGGCTGCCCGGCGGCGTGGAGCACGGCGTCATGAACATCTCTGACGCAGTCAATAAGTTTAACATTCAAAATCATATTAATCATATACTTTTATATTCTAATCAAATCAATTTATCATTGCAAAATTATCTTATAAGTCATAAGGAACTGCGACACGGGTGCGTATCTCAGGTCTTCCATGAGCGTACAATATTTTAGTCCTTTGAGCCGGATACGTGAAATAAATTGTAATATTTCGTAACTTTATATAAGTTTATAGCATAAACCCTTGTTGATTGTTAAAGTTGTTTAAAATAAATATGAAATAATATTTCTATGTTACCTTCATCGTCGTCTAGAGACTGTTGTTTCAGGGTGCTAGTTTCAGTGTCAGGCAGGTTGGCATTGGCTAGCTTCAAGCGACCGAAGTCAACAACGAGTACCGACGCATCGCGATCGCACAAGTCCTCCACCAGCAGGATCTGCGGCGCCGATATATCCAGCTCGATTTGCCACGAACGACGTTCCGTCTGAGATCAAGAAAAACATGGAATATACATACATGGAATGTGCATTTAACGTCATCATTTACGATTTCACTATTGTAGCAAATATTTGTACAGCTATTTGTACATATGTTTTAATGTTTGTCCTTATGAGTTTACCCACCGTGCTTCTGAGAGCACTGAAGCTATCAGTTCCGGTTATTATCACAGTTACGTTATAATGAACGTTACACTTAGTAGAGAAAGAACTACTGACTTGGATTGTATTAAACGGTAATCATTAACGAATTAACTAAAAAAAGCCGAAGAGGCTACATGTCGGTAATGATTCTAGACGTAAAGAAAAAGTGGTATTTATTAGATGTTAATCTAAAGTAGACACAATAAAGAATTCGCGATATAGTTAGTAGTGGGTGTGCACAGAGTACAACACAGTGCGTGCGTGTGTACCGGTCTGCGCGTGTGGTGCAGCAGGCGGTCCCAGTGGTGGTGCAGCGTGGCGCGCGTGTGCAGGCGCACGTGCGCGATGGCGCCCGCGCCCGCGCCCGCCGCCGCCCAGCGCCGCGCCCAGCGCGCCGCCGCCGCGCACCACACCACCTCCAGCGACGTGGACTTCACGCGCAGCCTGCACGCACGCTCACGTCAGGTACAAATACTAACTAGACATGTTAACGTTTGCACATTAAGATAAGAGGTTGCCAATAATGCTTTGGTTTTCTAAGAGCGGTCCAACAAAATATGGGCGAAATATGATGGACGTCTGAAACTCTTTGATTCTACATAAATAAAATATGCTTCATTTTGCCTCATTATGCTTCATTCATTGGGTCAAAATATTCTTTTTACGAATCCGTGCCATACTACAGTTATAGTAAAAATTTAAATGACGTCATCTGAAGACAAATTAATTAAAGAGTAGGCGTCAGTGGTAGACCGACTTGTAGTCGCAGTTGAGCCCGGCGGGGCGCTTCTCGTAGGACAGCTGGAACAGCGGCTCGTCGCCGGCGGCGGGCGGCGCGTGCGGCGCGAGCAGCGGGTCGCGGCGCGCGGCGGCGCTGAGCCCGTCGCGGATGAGGCCGTGCGGCGCCACCAGCACGGGGAACAGCGTGCGCGGCGTCACGCGGTCGCGCAGGCGCACGCCGCCCAGCGACACGTGCAGCGCGTGCGCGCCGGCGCGCGGCCGCGACTCCACGCGCACGCGCACGCTGCTGAACTGCAGCTCCAGGCCCTCGCCCTCCGGCCCGCCCGGCGCTCCGTCGCCGTTCGCGCTGCTGTACGTGTTGTTTGCTTTATTAGATTTACTATTCACCATAATTATATATTTACTAAAAATGTTTTTATATTATATTTAGATAAGATATATATAAGCTTTCGTGTAAGTGACTATTTATAAAGAGAATGATTTTTTAGCCAAACCTTACTAGAACGGAGTTATGATATGACAAATGTAAGTCTCACCTCGAAATTTCATCAGCATCGGTGCACAGGTCCAACGATCCTTTCAACAATGTAAACTCGAAGAGTCCGAAAAGGGCATCTCGTCTGAGGAGGGTGTTATCGTCGAGTGAATCAGCTATAACGTCAAGAATCTCATCCTCGAGTCGAGAGGTGGTGGTCGCGGTAGGGGTACTGGTAGTGGTGGTGCTGGTGGTGTTGAGGGCGGCGGGGCTCGGCGGGCGCGGCTCGGCGGGCGGCGCGGCGTACCAGCCCCACCACTGCGGGAACCAGCGCACCAGCACGCTGCGCCCCGAGCTCGACTGCTCGGGGGTCGACACCGGGGTGGACACCGGGACTCTTCGTATCGCTACCTAGGGTGTCAAATACTTATGTTGTAACAAATAGATAACATACTATGATGGAACGGTATGTTAAAGCCCCTACTACTGCCCAAAGTCTTCCATACCTATTCAGAAAAAGGTTACAAGTTTAATCCGATACGCCGTTCAGTACAAATTAAAAGTAACGCGACATTTTTTTCCTTCGTAGAGTTAGGTAAAAATTTCACAAAACTGCAGCACAAAAATCGAACATGGAAATGAATGCAGACAAGGAGCGGCTAGTCCAGTGAGCCGCGGCCGACCTCGCGCAGCGCCTTGAGCACGTGCAGCGGCGTGCGCCACTCGAAGTCGTCCTTGGCGGCCTGGCGCTCGGGCGGCAGCGTGCCGGCGGGCTGGCTCAGCGCCTGCAGGCACGCCGACACGTACTCGCGCGCCTGCCGCGCGCGCGCCGCGCACGCCGCCCAGCTCGGCCGCGGGTCCATCCCTGCGGGTGCCCCTCGATGTCAGGTATGATATGAGATGCCAAATATGTTGAAAATCTTTGACTAATTTTGTGATTCTCTATCAATAATTATAGTAAATTTTGGAACAGAAAGTTACTAGAATACTCTAAAATATAATATTTAATACATATTAGGTAATAGAAGTTTTAATCATGTTATTTCATCCTAATTTTCAATTGTTATCGAAAGTGTAATAATTATCAGGCATATAAACAAATTAATAAAAATATTATTGAGAAAATTAAAGTTTTTTGTGTTCTACAAGAAAAATGTTTAAGACTTTATCAATTATTCAATAAGATCTTTTATTCGCTCCTAACATTCGATAAAAGAATGGTGCGCACGTACACGTGTGGTGCGGCAGGTGCGCGCGCACGGCGTAGCGCCACCAGTCGCGCGCGTGGCCGCGCACGGGCCGCTCGGGCCGCAGCGCGCGCAGCTCGCGCAGCCGCGCCACGCGCTCCAGCCCGCGCGCGCAGCCCGCCATCTCGCTGTACTGCCTCTGCGACACCACACCACGCGACGCATCAGTACGACTCCACTGACCGGTTACATGTGAACTATCTCATAATATACTTTATTCAAATAGACTTTTATTAGCTCTTTCGAACATCATCTACAATTTCATTTAAATAATTTCAATATTATACCATCCATTAGTCCAGTAGTAGCATTAACTAATTGCATTTTATTATTGAAATAGTAACAAAAACAGATTTGAAAATATAACTTGATTAAAAATATGCAGCAACTTAAATACAGGGAGTATTATAAACAAAGTTTTAAGCCGACATAAATCTAGTATCGGTCTTCAAGTGTCGCTGTTAGGATGTAGATGTGCTCACGGAGGTGAGCCGCAGCTGCACGGCGTCGAGCGTGAGGTGGCAGGCGAGGCGCGGGCGGTCGCGGTCGCGCAGCGGCTGCTCGCAACGCTCGCGCCGCACGCGCGCGCTCGCCGTGGACGGCGCCAGCATGTAGCGGTGCGCGCTCGCCCACGTGGCGCGCATGCGCTCCTGGACGCGGATTACATTCAATATTTTACTGAATATATCACTATGGCTATATTCATGTAAACACTAATTATGGGAAATCATTTTTTGAAGGTTGTAAATAAATTCATTCTATAATAATAATTGTTTTTACATTTTCAAAAAAGATTACACATTAAAAGGCAATTGTATCCGTTTTCATTTGTATATGTCCATATTATGAAATGAAAATATAACTGTTCTTAACTCACAGTGAGTTCAGCGATCGTGCAGTCGGCCATCATGCCGGCGGGCACCGGCATGGGGTCCCAGTAGATGGCAAGGTTGTGCAACTCTAGCAGCTTGAAGGAGCAGGGATCATCGAGCGGCGTGAACCCGCGCCGCCAGCCCGCGTCGCACGACTCCGCCGCCAGCGACTCCACCGTGAACCCGCACGCGAACGCGCGCCCCGGACACGTCAGTGCATCCTCGTAGCGGATGTGCACGTCGTTTAACTTCAACTATAGAAGAAATTGATATGAAGTTTTGAATCGGGGAAATTGAACACTAAATTTAATTAAAATTTATTTTAAGGACCCAGGTTACAAATTATAAATTATGAAATACTGCATTAAGATATTTACAGAACAACTCTCCACTGTTTAAAAATGAAACCCGATAATTTTCTAAACCAAAACTACTTTTTTGCGCAAATTAATATTATTGTTTATTTTGTTTAAATGTACCTGTAGATTTTCGACGATGTTAGCGAGCAGGCCTGTGCCGTAGCTGAGCCATGAGGAGTAGGAGGCGGCGTAGTAGCCGGCGTCGCTGGCCTCGTGCTCGGCGCGCCACTGCGCCTCCAGCGCGTCCAGCAGCGCCATCTTGCGCTCATGGGCGATCGTCGCCTCCACTGCGCTATCCCACTAGAAATTCAACTCCTTTTTATTTCTTAATTACTTTAATAATAAAGTAGATCAATGTATATGAAGTTAACGAATTTTACAAACATATTTTTAACTAACAAAAAATTATATGATAACACATATGAATTCCTTATACGCTTATTAAAATATGGAGAATTTCCTGGACCAGTCTTAAAGAGAAAATTGAAATATACTACAGCTAATAGCCAGATACATCGTACTCGACGGCATATTAAACATCAAAACAAATACAATTTAATGAATTCCGACATCAAAATGGATGAAATATGCCTTTCGGAATCTGTAAACTGAATGCAGACTTTATCATATGAAGTAACTGAATACATATTCAGTAACTTCATACGATAAAGTACGAAAAAAAATAGAAAATAATACAATTTATTTACTCTTTCTCATATCATAAAAGTTAACAAGCTGGTTAGCTCGGAACCACAGCTTACTCACTTATGTACACTATCTATACTAAAATAATAGAGAAAGGAAAAATCTTCTATGGGCGAAGTAAACACCGGAACCACTGAAACTTTTTTTAGCTTTATACAGAATTTGGTACCGGTTCTCAATTCGTAGTGATTTTTTAAATGTTTGTTAACTGTGAGCACCATTAACTGATTCTTTCGTAAACGATTTTGAAAATCCTTTTGTAATACGAAAGGGTATATTTCTAGGTCTACTAATATATCAAAGTCGGTGTGATAGTTTGGCTTTTACAATTAAAATAACTGGATTAAGTAAGTCATACAAGTAAACGAAATTATATATTTTGCTTTTGGTGTGGCTTCGAAGGTTTGTTAAGTCTTTGTTATACCCATTATGGTACCATCTAAAAGATTTGTATCTTATCGTCACGTCACGGGTATCGTATCGTCACGGGTAGTCTACCCGTGACCACGAACGTTGCAAAGTGCTCGAAACGTCGGGATGATAAAAATAAAAATAATTAATATACGCGATTTAAATCCGTTTAAAATAGTTTTCTTTCAATGAATAATAATCGCGAAAATCTAAGACAAAAATAAATTTTCAATTCGTGCCAGTAGTTCCTGAGTATTGCACGTTTAAACAAATAAACACTTCAGCTTTATAATATTAGTTGAGATGAAGCCGCGAGCAAAAGCTAGTTGTGAATATTTTATTGTAATGTATTCATATTAAAATCGTACCGCGTGCTAACATACGCAAGAAACTGAACGGATCAGTGAATGTTTAGCAAGGCCATACCTACTTGAAGAAGAATGTATATACCTACTTTCAAGATTTACAGCATTGATATTGACATATAAACGGGTCGAAACGCGATTTATTTAACCACGACAAACGCATCTGCTGTAATGTATAAAAGATATAAAGGATAAGCTTATCAAAGTAAAGAAATCATGATATATGTTAAATCATTGTAGTTATACAGCAGAAAAAAAATAGTTCTATAGTATTTCTTATACACATATAGATTTTGAAAACCATGGAACCACGGATGGAAGTAAATAAAATCGGAACTATCTTGAATGATGATACTAAATTGACAGACGCGTTGGCGCAGTGGTCACTGCAACTGACTGTAGCGCTAACGGTCGCGGGTTCGATCCCCGCTCACGGCAAATGTCTGTATTGGCCATACGGATGTTTGTCGTGGTCTGGGTGTTTGTGTTAGTGTTGTGTATGTTTCCGGACCCCCGACACAAGGTCACA
The DNA here is from genome assembly GCA_037950945.1 of Hypolimnas misippus. Classification (NCBI taxonomy): domain Eukaryota; kingdom Metazoa; phylum Arthropoda; class Insecta; order Lepidoptera; family Nymphalidae; genus Hypolimnas; species Hypolimnas misippus. The sequence continues at coordinate 491,738 of JBBEEQ010000024.1, forward strand.
AGATCTTAATGGGGGCCGTTGAGTGTGATGCGTTTATTTATTATTATTATTATTATTAAATAAGATAAAAAGTTATAATGATAATCATAATTCGAAACAATTACTCAAAGTCCAATGCACTTTTAATCTATTCACTTGACTCTTTGATTAGTAATCCATAATTCATTTTTCGTAATATAAGTACAAAGTTCATCTGTTTGCGATGATTTCATAGTTTTCCTACTGAATTTATTTTAATGTAATTTAATATGAAAGTAGCTAGATGTTTAGACAACTCTATTAAAAAAAAGTATAATCCCCTATTTCAACCTCTACTTTGCATTCTTCGATTTTTTAAAATATCTGATAAGCTCAATACACATACTTAAAAATTTACTTTTTAGTGTGGGTACTTTATAAAATTATTTCAGGACAAAACAGAACCCACGTGGAAAACCACAGGCAACGGCAAGTGATATATACATTTATGACTAACAGATTAGGTATAATAAAAATCCAGGTCTAACAACTAGAATATTTGTCTTATCAAAACATTAATACATATTTTGTCATTCTTATCTGACTGCTAAGTTCAAATTCAAGGTCACGTGATTGTATTATTTTTATACCAGATATGACATGATTATTATTAAGTAAAACCTTGTTAAATAAAATATTTACTTTTTGTTAATCAAAGTTTGTTGATAACAAATTTTAATAGACTGTCGTATTGGTGATTAGTTCATCACAATGTTTTCATATTAAATGTTACTTAGACTTTCTGGTTTCCATTTAAATAAATAATTATTATTAACATGAATTCTCTTATTTACCATAATATGCAGAGATTTATAATACATTGAAATAAAATTTAGATTTCGTAGAAAGTATTTCACATTTATACATGTGAAACAAATAATATTTAATACTTAATGTTCCACAGTTACAATGTCTTATAATTCATTGTAACTACAAAGTACTATTCTCTTTAGAAAACCTGTTTCCCCTTAGTGTGAAATCTATTAAAAAAAGAAACAATGAGATTTATAAAATAAAGAATAATAAAATTAAATTGACATAATTTTCTACTTGTGAAATAATTTGTAGTGATATCGTTGTCTTAGATGATAAAAATAATTAATATACGCGATTTAAATCCGTTTAAAATAGTTTCATTTCAATTTGTAGTGATTTAGACATATTTGTATATTAATAAATAACTTTTAAGTATGTACTCGTAACAAGACTTTCTTAAATCCTACCCTTTGATGCAGTCTCTACATTTGTCATACTATCTAGATAATACAAAAGATAATGCGAAGATATGACAGTAATAAATCTTACATAATAATAAATATAGTAATAAACATAATCAATTTTGGGAAATACTTCTTAAACCTAGCATTACAGTGGAAAAATTATTTTACAAATATATCCAAAAGTTTCTGTTACCCTTTTTTTTTTTAAATAATAAATTAAAAAAAGTTACATTGAAATGAAGACTTAAAACGAAAAATAATATTTTATAAGCCTCTTATACCTCTCTCTGTCCTACTGAATCAGAATGTAGAATATTATTTTATTCTACTTGTAAGTTTCAAAAGAATTTTAACTCAAATTTTAAACATGTTTTATTGAATTATTACCTCTTATTTGGACGCTGATATGCAATACTGTGTCAGGCCACACAAACTTCATTTTGAGAAAATGGCGTCTAAAGATGTCAAACCTATTCTTAACAAATATGTTTGAAGAAGTATATATGCACCTTTTCTTTTATTTTTTGATAAAAGGTATAATTAACTTAAATTAGACTGATATATTTCATTTAATATCTAATAAGAAGTTATTCAAATATTTGAGATTATTGTATAAATTGCAAAATATGGAACGCACTTGAAATTCGAAACAATTAATTAAGAAACTTTTTCCTGTACTTATACAGTTTATATGACTTAATTTTTTTTATTGATGTTAAATAGGTGATGCAGTATCAAAATACATCAATATCTCAAAATTTGACTTTTTGTGGGTTGACACATTATTGCTTATCAGCATCCATTTAAGAGTTGAACCACAAATACATTTTTCAAAATATGTTTCATGCAACTACAATGGATTATTTTTCTATTTCATAGCTTCTAACTAAAAAGTCTTTACTCTAAACTACTTTAAATGTGTCCTTTTTACTTACCTCATCTAAATTAACAGGTGCAGCAACTAGGTATAATTTCTCAATGGCAATGAGCCATGGTGCGGAGCGTATCTGTCTGACTGGAACCTGCAGCTGTACTTTCCCAATAAAGCCTGCCTTAATCTCCACTGGGAGACCCAGGTACCTCAAAGCATCTTTCTTTAGAGGTAGGTTTTCTAACTCTACTTTGCCTGTAGTTGAACAATTTTAGAAAGTTACATTAAAAAAAACTTCATTAATTAATTTTAAAGATTGCATATTTTCTATAAAATAAATTATATTATATTATTAATTTATTATCAAAATTCTTGACATAATTTTAAAAACAAGCGGCAAAAGCCGTGTAATATGACCTATTTTTGGGTATAAAGTTTACTCACCGGATAGCAGAGCGACGCTCAGCTGATCTGTATTTAGATTTTCCACATACTTCCCGAGGTAGTTGTTCAATACCCATGCTACCAGACCTTCCAACATCGTGCATGATCGTCTCCGCTTCCTTTTTAACTGTACCGCGCACTTTCACGTAAAACACTTGTGATACAATGTATTTTTTATTTTAAAATAATATGTCACACACAAACTTCGGTCTGTAATAAATTAATATGTCTATTATTTTTTGCGTAGTTGAAGTACATCGTCACTTAACAGCTATAAAGATTTTTCTTTACATCTGTTTTTAGTTTCTTTGCCAAATTTTGACTTATGTCATAACTCGTAAAGTATGACATAATCTTTGACAATTGAAATCAAAGTCGAATCGGTTCAACATTAAAAACAAAAACAATACTATATTAGGACAATAACCTTAAAAGTTGAATGATACCGTAAAATACTTAAATAATCAAGTTTTGTTCGCAAATTATCTTGTAAATACTTCGAATCTAAATAAAATTTCTCAGTCAGCAATATATTTTTTATTTTACTTTAAACTGTATTGCATTGACACAATGAGACTTGACAGTTCTCATCGTAGAACGAAACGTATTCGTAGATTAATTTTATGTTAATGTAAAAAAAATCTGAATTTTTAGTTTGTTTACTCGTTTTGAGTCATAGACGTTTATAAAAATGAAGTCAGTGCAAATAATGAACAGGATTTGTAGGGTTTCAATAAATAACATTAATGTTTGCTGTCATAAAAAACCTACTAAACTATACGTTAGACATAGTGCAACAGTGATATCCTCAAATTACAGCAAATTGACTCCCCTTATTATAAATATTCGGCGTTTAGGCTTGGGTCCTACGTCGAAGGACTTCGAGGAACCGACCCAGTTTTCGGGGCCAGTGACAAAAGCGCACGCAACAGAACTCGTCCTTCGTCTTAATAATGAAGAGAGAAAAATGTTATTCAACGCTTTACAGGAGTTCGAATCGAATAGGATTAAAGAAGAATTTGAAGGTCTTTCAATGTTTTCCAAAATCGAGCCCCAGAAAATATTTTTATTATTTTTAAATTAATATAATTATCCATGCATTGCTTTAGACAAACTGGCCGGGCAGAGGTGGCGGAGTAAACTCGGGAGACCGAGCAAAGTCCCCACTCTAGGCGATGTTGATCCCACTGGATCTTACTGTCCTGTTCCCGAAGATTGGTTAAAGAAAAAATATGGTAACTTTCACTATAGTTAAACAATTAGATGCTGCTGAGATCTTATTATAACTACATGAATTTGCTTTTAACTGGTAAAATCCAGATTTTAAATTATCTTCACCTGTTTAAAATGAAAAGGTGTGTTGTTTTAACCTCATTCTAAAAGATAAAATAAACCACTGTTTACAGAGATCTAAGTAATTACTGAGACTTCTATCAGATACAAAAGTCATATTTTTTAGTAGAACAACATTATTAAGTAAACAAAATACATAATAAAAATGTTTTAACATAATTTCAGCTGCAAGAGTGCCAAAGCCAACAACAAAAGAGTTATTTCATTGTAAGTATTTTTTATTGTATCTTACTTTATAAGAGTTTCTAGTAAACAGACAATTCTTATATTTGCATGAAAGCTAGCAATATTAATATTTAATTTTCGCATTTATAAAGTCTAACCGCTTTACTGCAAAAGGTTAAATAAAACCATGTTCAAAATGTTATCTAAATTTCTATACTGTGTGTAAAATTAAACTTATTAATAAAATATCACACATTATATTCGATAGGTAAAATCGGTTTTAAGCACATATTAAAAATACCTAAGCATATGTTTATACATTATTAAACTATGTCTATGTAAAACCTGTTTCAAAACTATCATTAGATGCGGATTTGTATTATAAGATCTTAATTGTGTTTAACATAATCTGCCTTACTACAAAAGATTTAAACAGACGTTAAATGCATGTTTATAAAAATCCGTACTACAAATCCGCGTCTCAGCACAGTTTTGAGTTAAACATGCTTTAGATATAGATTAAAATATGTTTAAGTGAGTTTAATAGATGTCTAAAACTTATTTCAGCTGTCAAATGTCAAATATAACATTTTACCAATAAGTTTTTTTATGAGTTTATAATATTTTAAGCAATGTTTAATTTTTAAACACTGTTTAGCTAGACACATGTTGAATATGCTTTTGATGCGTCTTTTGTAGTATGGCAGAATATGTTTAAATTTTTGTAGTATAGTAAAACTGTAAATACAACCTTTTTATTTATAGTTGAAGCTGTGGTTAACCAGATATTTCAATTTGAAATATAAATATATAAAATATAAAAAAATAGGTATTATATTGTTTTAGTCATATTATAAATTAATAAATAAACTGTGTTTTTGCAGTGTCACTTGCAAATTCTATTCCCTTCATTGGTTTTGGCTTCTTGGACAACTTCATCATGATAATTGCTGTGAGTGATCATTTCTTCTACAAATGTTTTATTATAATACCACTTATAATTAGTAAAAAAATATAAATAAATGTAATGTAAGAAACCAAATATTAAAAATTGCTGCATAATTTTTTCATGTATTATTTACTAGAAAATTAAAATTAGTAACTTTTATTCTTTGTACTATTAGCCTAAATTCTATCATATAACACAAATTGTTTTTGAGAATTTAAGTCATAAAATTACAAAAAGTTCACCCTAGCAAATTATCTTATGCATATTTTTTAATTTAACAGTAGTCTCTAAAAGTGACTATTAATTTTTAAACAAAGAATGTATAATTTCGTAATTATAAGAAAGAAACAAAAAGAGGAACACTTTTTTCATTGAGAAATATGTCTTTAAAATGTTGTGTTTTAGAGCTATCTGTATGGCACACTAAAGTGTTGTTGTGTACGGCAGGGTGACAGCATAGAGAGCAGCATGAGCGCGTACATCACGCTGTCGACGATGGCGGCGGCGGCGCTGGGCAACACGTTCAGTGACGTCATCGGCATCGGCTCCTCCTACTACGTGGAGCGCGCCGCCGCGCTCGTGGGGCTCGGCGCGCCCGCGCTGTCGCCCGTGCAGCTCGACATGCCCGTCAGCAGGCGCTTCGCCAACATGGTCAGTCTGACCATAGCTAACGGCCCTAGCCATTTTATGAAGAGAGAAATGGACTAGGAATAATTAATTAATCAAATCAATGATTGGTTTGGTAGATTACTATAGAATTTCTTGCCGGTTCTTCTCGGTAGAGACTACATTCCGAACCGGTGGTACCTTTATAAAAATCTAAAATGAAAATATGACATGTAACTTGACGATTCGAAAGTGCTTTAAAAGCACATTTGAATAAAGTATATTTTAAGTTTGAGTTTGAGTTATTATAATTTTGAATAACATTTTTTGAGTGGTGTAATTTTTGTATTTTTCCCATGAGTAATAAATATATTACTTATAGGAAAACTATAAAAATTACTTCCTAAAATAAAAAACAAAGATGAAGATGGCAAATATCAGTATGTGACTCTATTCACGTGTACAAGCTCCTAAATGACTCATATCTTGCTAAAGGAAGTTCAGTATTTAAACAATAAACAATGAGTCAACATTATCAATTCACACATGTATAAGATTTTCCAATTTTAACTTTTTCTTCCATTAACTGCTAAACCTTATTTCAATTGCGTCTTATAACTTAAGCCATCTGCCATTGACAGTCACATCAAAATCGTACCAGATTACTCGGAAGAAATAGGAAATCAAAGAGACAGACAGTTTTTTCTTGTTATACATCAATAACTATATGCATTCAATAAAAAGTTATTATTTTGACATAAAAATAAATAGATACTTTATTTTTATTTAATTGCATAGATGTAAGACCTCATTATATACATTCATCAGCTGAAGAGTACCTGAGTATTGGGCAACCAAAGGGATGGATGAAAAGAGAGTACATGCGACAGAGGTGCGAATGTTGAAATGGATGTATGGAGTGAGAAGAATTGAAAAGATACAAAATAAGTGACTGACAAATTGTGGAGTACCAGATTCGCGTGGTATGGGCATGTTATGATTGCCATGAGGATGATTGTCATGTGTCAAGAAGAGTGTTAGATATGTGAAGTGAAGTGTTAGATATGTGTATTGATGGATATGTGGGTCGAGGTAGACCAAAGGAGAGATGGATGGCTTGTGTGAAAGATATGAGTAGGAAAGGTGTATATACTGAGACGACGGCTGACAGGCGAGAGTGGAAGAGAAGGACATGTTGTGCCGACCCCGCATAAGAGTGGGAACAGGGCAGGAAGAAGAAGAAGAATTGCATAGATAGTGTCGCTTATTAATTATTACAATGGTTTGTTCCAGGGTCGCGTGCTAGGCATTACCCTCGGTTGCTTCCTCGGGATGACGCCGCTACTGTTTAAAGACGACGAGAAGAAAACTGACGCCTAGTAAACGAAATGTTAATTTATTATGTAATATACTGCCGGCTAAATCTGATCACAAACCCGAATCTTATAAAACATGCTGGAATATGAATTAATAGTAATCTATTTAATGATGAAAATACATATTTTACATTTTATCTTTTAATTTCGACACTGACTAGACCAACGCTTGAGTAACAACTTAAACTTAAGATATTAAATATAGCTTAGTCCTGTACGTAGTATAAGTAATGCAAATAACTTGTATAGTGTATATACCTATGAAATACTTTAAAAACTATATTAAATATATTCATGTTGTTAATGAAGATTTTATAAAATTAAGAGCACAAACCAGATGCACCTCTAGTGGTTTTATATTGATCACATAATATAGCACAATCATATGATAATATTATTCATCGTTTGATAAAGATTTATTAATATAGTTGATATTAATGTTAGTATTTTGAGCTTTTACTATTTATAGCTTAAAATCACTGATAAATTGTACTGTAATTTGCTTATGATCATTTATCGAATACTATACACATTATAACATAAAGCTGTATTAAAAATATAATAATATTCCTCATCATGTAGAATATAGATTAATAAAATAAATAAAACACCGACTACGGCGAAAATAATTTCATTAATGCGCAAGAATAACATATCCGTCATTTAAAATTTTTGGGAACTTGCGCAAAAAACTTTTTGGGTGTGGTTAACAGTATAAAGTAAGCATTATCAATTGCCTGATTGGTTCACCGCGACGCGTCATCGTCGCTAGTTGTGATTGGCGCGCATGACTCTCGATAAACACGTGCAGTTTCGTATAGTTTATTAGATTAGATTTATACATTTTTTTAAATTATTAATCAGTGCTAATATTATAGAAATTCATTTAATAAAAATAATAGTCTTACTCCCTAAAGTTACTTTGATTTTCAGTATTAATAATTTTATCAATATAATATATTCGTTTAAAACACTATATAACTACAATTCCCACTCTTTCGCACCGCTATCGAGTGTCGTAATACTATTAATAGACACCTGGCGATATGTGACATACATACATAAATGATAATTTAATTACATTCAAACAGCCGTAGTCGGATAAAAAGATGCAAATCAAATTTATCTTGCCCCTAAACGTAACGTGCCATTCACCTTCCTAGACTGATTGCCTTAATAATAATTAATAAATATTATAATAGTAGATAATTCAGTAAAAATATAATGTGTTTCTTTGTCATTGCTCATTGGCCGTTTTCATATAATGTTCTCAAGGTTTTGAGAACAACCTTTGTATTGTCTTTTAAAAATTTAGTAGGAACTTTAATGAAGCAATTATATTTAAATTTCTTTCAAACAAACTAAGCAGAGAATGTAGTGGCAATTTATGGTTCCTATTTAAACAAACATTGAATTTAGAACAGATTCCCAAATTATATTTATATTAAGTTAAAAAAAATAATGTAACAAAAGAAAATTATTATTCATATCATATGTAATATTAAGTTATTGCAGAATTTTTTTTATTTTTATTAGAAAATTATTTTTATAATCGAATCTAAGGCGAGAATTAAACTTGTAAATTTGTCTCTCGTGTGTGATATTAAACATCTGTGTTAATAAATAAGGCACTGACAGTAAATTCTTTCCGGTATAAAGCAATGAAAAACAACTTTTGTAAATCTTTATCAAAGTTGGAGAGCAAAACTCATAAGTGTAATTCTCGCCTTAAACATTTTACAGATTTGGAATTGAACTTTCATACAAAACAGAGATACTGTTTTATTTTAAGTCGTTATGTTAATTTATAAACGAGTGCTTTGACGAAAATTAAAAGATATCCAACTGTCTACAAGTTATTTCATTTGTTATAACAAACCAAATAGTTATTTTTTTGGCTACCGGAATCAGTCTTTAGGGAACCGATTCATACATTCATCAGCTTAAGAGTAAGTTTACGAATAGATCAATAACAATATGACAGACACGTTGGCGCAGTGGTCACTGCAACTGACTGTAGCGCTAACAGTCGCGGGTTCGATCCCCGCTCACGGCAAATGTCTGTATTGGCCATACAGATATTTGTCGTGGTCTGGGTGTTTGTGTATGTTTCCGGACTCCCGACACAAAGTCACAAGACCTTAACGGGGGCCGTTGAGTGTGATGCGTTTATTATTATTTATTATTATTATAACGATTGCTTTTTTGTGTAGGTACTTGCACAGCGCTTTTTGTGGAAAAAGTAAGAAAATATTTTGAATGCTTTTATTTTAACGTGTTTGCCATGTTTTCGGAATACAATTATACACTTAAACGATCTTTATGATAGGTATATTTTAATTACGTTCCCGTCTATCTAGTACGCATAACTATTATGTTTTAGTGTTTTTTTTTTCGACTAACCAAATTATATGTGTATATATATATATATATATATATATATATATATATATAAAATAAAATCTTTAAATAATCATGCCTTTTAATAGAGCCGCTTAGCGACTGTAGTGATCACACATTTTATGCTTATTGATTTTATAATAAGGTCATCATTTGCAATAACGAATCTAAACCCGTTTTTATATTTTAAGTCACTGACAAATACTCAAATCTAGAAAGAAACGATATTGACTTTAGTGTTGCTTAAAATCATTATTAGGTGGGAATTAATCTTGTAAACTATACTTTTAATCGTAGCAGTTACCAATAAATATGTCACTGATACTTTTAGTAATTTAGTAAATGTGTAAAAGAAATGGTAAACAAAAATTTGTGTTTTTGTGTGAAAGTCTAAAATTGACAAGTGTGATTGTAGCCTTACGAATTAAGAAGGGAGAAATAAACAAAAATTTAATTGCAATAATCATTTATTCACAGAAATAAGAGTTACTTGTTTCCGATATATTGCATACATTCACATCAGTACCTTGGTTTCAGAGCTGTCTAATTTTTTCGATTTGCCTAATTTAATGACAAATACTTTGTTATAAAACTGTTAAAAATCGATTGAGGTAATACAAAATACTATTTTGTATTACTTTAGAATTTAGTTACATATAATTAAAAAAAAAAAAATTATTGTATTAGTCTGTAATTGCGATGTTTTAAAAACAAAACATTACAAACATGATGTCATTTATTAATGATTCATAAAAAAATATTATAAATAGTAAACAAATATCGGACAAAATCTACAATGGTTTATTAAAACGAAACAAAAAAAAATTGAATCAATTGTACAAAACGAAATAAAAATATGTCGCATAAAATTTAGGGTTCCGTAGCTGATAATTTACAAATCAATCGTTATTAACACTAACGGAATACAATTATTTTTTATTCAACTATATTTCACAGCCAAAATTGCTCGACACATCGCACACTACAGCAAGACACTGTTTAATGAAATAGCAAAAAATACACAACGGAACCCAGAAGAATAGCTCAGAAAAATTTACGTTTTATTTATTTTAACCTTACGTATATTTACTGCTAAAGTTACGCGACACTTTTTAGTAATTTATTTAGAATTTTACAATTACTTCCTCCTTGGTCTTTTAACTAACTTGAGATCCGTTACCTTACTAATGTGTACTTTGATAATTTAACATATTAATTATTATTAATAATATGATACGTCGACGGGTCCCATTTTATGGAAAAGATTTTCTAACAATAATTATTGCAGTGCACGTAGGCCTCGGGCAGTAGTCATAACCCCACCCCCTTCTCCGAAAACGCTATTTATGTTAATAGTACATTAAAATATTCGATCCGATCACATAGGTACAATAATATGTACGTTATATATTTCTCTATCTAATACGCCACAAAAATACAAGCAAAATATAAAGGGTAAAAACAAAGAAAAGAAAATATCACAATTCAATTAATTAGGAAATTTGTTGTTTTTGACACTATCCTTCAAAATTTAAATTAATTTACATGAGAAGCTCTTTTGTAAGAGAATCGAATGTTTCAACCACGAAAATAACAGCGCACTATACAATTACCAATTTTAGGTGCAATAAAAAGGTACTTATATCACACAAATTACAAACGTAATACCAAATTTCAATTCTAGAAGCTTCTATTATAAAAGTATGGTTTTAAGCTTCACGGACCCATCGACATACACTCCACACTGACCGCAGATCCGCTGCTGCGTCCTCAGCGCTTGAACCGTGAACAAGCACTAGATCGAAGCCGTCACCTACAACTAGAATCTTATACAATTTAACGTTATGCTTTTCACTAATATTTCATACAACTTATTTATACAAAAATGGTCTTAAATTACTTCCAAATTTTGCAACGTTCTTGGAATCATGATATATGCTTTTGAATACTGATTTATCGTCGATATCCCTACAATTTATTCACATTAGCTGCCTCAAATTTCGATAAATTGACTTTTTAACGTCAATTTGTTCCTTAGGGACCTTGAATAAAATTCCTGGCGTTTTCATTTAGCGTATCTTAATTCCTCCAATTATTGGCGATACAACAACCAATAGGTTGGTTATGAATTTTTATAGAATCGAAAATTAAGGTTCACCAATTACCACTTTTTATTAAGATTCTACAAAAACCGATCACATTAAAAAAATACTGCCTAATGGAACTTTACTGATTCATTGCCTTTAGAAAAGAATTCCCCATACACCTAATTTGTATATAAACTAAATTTATATAATGTAAATAATTAAAAACAACAGGTAATTTATTATAAACGATAAATTCGTGACAAATATAAAATACGAAGGAGCGACAGTTGACTAGAAAGCGGTATTTAACGAAACGCCTACCAGCACAGAGTGGGTTCCATGTCGAGTGAAGGCCAAAAATCGCGATGCGACGTCGCACCACGTGATTTTTCTAATTAAAATTAAAAAAGTGACAAACGTCGCGTTAAGATTATTTACGATGACGTAAAGTGCCACGTACGTCGCCATATTGTTAGCGAATTGAAAAATTTAGCGGGTTCGTAATTATTAAATTATTTTATCTTTCGGCAGTGTTGCATCTTATGTGGTTCATCTAAATGACTACCTGATATTTAGGGTTTGTTTGAAAGAGTGAACAGGGTACAAGAGCCAATAGTGGGGATGGGTTATTTATATTTTAAACTCCTACATTAGAACTAAGTGTTGAAAACTGAGGCATGGCCGAGCGAAGCGAAAGCGATCACAACACTGACGTAACTTTACTACTTTGAACTTTGCTAGGAAGATTTTTGATTGCAGCTTTATAGTATCGCGATCGCCTCGCTTCGCTTGTTATCACAAATATTTTGCACAACTGTCTTTTTCTGATAACTATTCTAATGCAATATGCAATAATAAGATTAATAATATTATGTACTCATTATTATAGATAAAACACAATACATATGCGAAATGACACAAGCAATATGTCAGTGATACTATCATACATAACATATACATAGACCTATAGTTTATAATACAAATAAATTACTAGACGTGCTATAATATATTTACAATTTACAAGGGGCGTTTATTATATAGAGAATACAAAAAGAAATCACCGTGTTCTACGCTCATCACCTCACTTGTCACGACCTGGCGGTGCGGCGCACTGGCCATCAATGACAACTGGAATTTACATTTTTCTACACTTAAAAAGACGTTAGTACAATTTGCACGAGGCAAGGTGTCATTAGGACTGACCAGTCCGCTGGATTGATGACCAGATTTCAGAACACAAATATATAAACTTATAAGAGATATGTAGGAATCCACTAAAACAAAAAAAGGAATACTGACCGATATTCATATCACAACCCACAGCCGTAACGAAAAGAAGTGTTAGTATTCACAGAGTACTCAAATATACAAAAATATTTATTTTACAATTAAAAAAATAATCACTGGTTTTGATCACTGAAATACTTGTAAAAGCCATAGATTGTTAGATTAAAATAATTTAACACACATTTAGTGTAATAAACACATAATTGAATATATTATGCATAATAAAAGGTATAATCAATACAAACTTGTAAATGTAAGTTATATGCGCGTAGGGTTGCCAGCCGCAATAACTTGCGTGTTTACTCACGATATAGACGCCAGACGTGTGTTAAATGTGTTTCAAGAATTCAAGGTTTAAACTTTAAAATTCAAGATATGTATAAGGACAAGGTTTGTAAGGAAAAAATTTTAAAAAAAGCTTAAGGAGCTGAGGTGGTAAGAGATTAGGTAATATGTACTCAAACATTCTTATCATCGGCCAAGAACTTATGTGAAAGCTATGTATGGTAATTAGGACGTCTGCAGCTCACTCGATTAATGAGATGGCAGCCGAAAGTGCATGGATGAAAAAATTATGACACGTGCATAGAAAATGTCCAGCTGTGGACGGACAGGCTGATATGATGAGGATTTTTGGACCTCTGGTAAATCGTTAAAACTTTTTAAAAAGTAAAATTAAAAATTGTCATCAAGAATCACTCGTTACACATACTCAGAAAACTGATGAAATTAGTAGTGAACAGTATCCGCGCTACGGTGAGGGCCGCGGCGGCCTAGGAGTAGTCGAGCTGCGAGTCGTTGGCCTGCCCGGCGCGGCGCCAGCAGCGCGCGTCGCGCGCCGCGTAGCGCGCCTCCTCGAAGCCGGCGCGCGCGCCCAGCACGATGCTGAGCGCGGACGCGTCCTGCCCGTGGCAGCCCGAGTAGCGGTACTGCGGCTTCTTGTCGAAGCGGCAGCCGCCCGACTGCGCGCCTGCGACCATTGCGAGTAGAGAACGGAGGGCTCGTCCGTAGCACTCATTGCTATTATATTATACTATTACTTTTAATAAACCTCTCTGAACTTGCAGCGAAATTCACGAGTAAACTTTCTGGTTTTACTGTTATATACAAAATATACTACGGTAAAAATATTTATCACAGTACAAAGGAACGTTACATAAAACTTTTAATTTAACCTTAGAAAGCCCTAACTTGAAACTCTGAACTGGCGCGCCTGATACGTACCGATGGGCATGATGCAGTCGAGCGTGAGCGCGCACTGGATCCACTGGCGCATGACGTCGGCGATGGCGGGGTGCGGCGCCACGAGCAGGCGGCTGGCGTCCAGCATCTGCACGAACAGGAAGTCGTCGGCGCTGGCGCGCAGGTAGTGGAACATGCGCGGGTGCGTCAGCGACGTGACGGCGGCGCGGCGCGGCCACGCCAGCACGCCCAGCGCGCCCGCGCCCGCCGCGCGCGCCCACAGCGCCGCCAGCGCGCCCGCGCCGCCCGCCCAGCGCTGCGCCGCCGACACGAAGATCACGCCGCCCGTGCGGCTCAGCGCGTGCTGCACAGCGCTCCGTTACACCGGCCCTGCGCGCCGGCGCCCCGGCCGGGGCGCGCGGGGGCAACATGCCAGGGTTTTTATACAATTACGATTTGCCCCAGGAAAGAGATCCCCGTGTATTTCACTGACTCCGGGCGGGATAATTCAACTAAAGTTTGTATAACCGATAAAAAATTCATTGCTCGCATTAGTCTCCCTCGCTAGATCCGCGCCCACGCGAAATTCAATAGGCCAAGTTCATAAATTAGCGTCACGTCTGACGCAACGCTACTCGAGATAAGAGATAACGTTACTGGGACAAAAACGCCGCTTAGAATATCCTCAATGACCGTCTCGTGCCTTATCTTATCGATGAAACTAATGATCGGCGGATGAGCAACAAATCGTTTGACACAATCTGCGATATATTATCGAGATGGTATCCTTTCATTACGGAATCTAATTATTTCATCATTATTTCACGTCACAAATTCTTATCTCTGTTGATATTATGAGGAAATAAAATTTATTTGTAAGTTTGTATGTTTTAAGCGATATAGTATTAATAATTCAAGAACAATATTAAAAAAATTACATTTACTTTTTTGATATAAACCTTAGTATACACGTAAAATACTATCTGTCATACTACAAAAGACGCATTAAAACCATGTTGAACAAGTGTCTAGCTAAACAGTATTTAAAAATTACACATTGATTAAAATATTATCTAAATTGCTTAACAGCGAATAAAGTCATAAAAAAAACTTATTGATAAAATGTTATACGTTACATTTGACAGCTGAAATAGGTTTTTAACATCTATTAAACTCACTTAAATGTATATTAATCTATATCTAAAGCATGTTTAACTCAAAACCGTCTTTAGACGCGGATTTGTAGTATGGATTTTTTTAAACACGCGCTTAACGTGTGTTTAAATCGTTTGTAGTAAGGCAGATTATGTTAAACACATGTCTATAACATCCTATAATACAAATGCATCTAATGATAGTTTTGAAACAGGTTTTTGACATAGTTTAATAATGTATAAACATATGCTTAGGTATTTTTAATATGTGCTTAAAACCGATTTTACCTATCAAATATAATGTGTGATATTTTATTAATAAGTTTAATTTTACACACAGTATGTCTCTATATGCACAAATGATATTACCAGCTGCACGTAATTCGCATATATGTAATTAGTTTAATCAAACATATCTGGTCTTAAGAACCGCAATGTTCATTGCTACTTTCTTACGCAAACCCATGTTTAATTGAGTTTCACAACTAAGTGCTCGCGCAGTTTAAATATTAGATAGGACGACGATTTCAAGGTAAATGAATCAAGTGTTTACGCATATTATCACTTTGATAAAACAGTAAACATACTAAGTGTTTTTAAACTTACTACTACTTGGTATGCTTAATTTTTTATATTTGTTTGCAGTGGAATCAAAATCTTTTTAAGAGAAATGCAAAGGAGGTTCTCAATTCGTAAGGAACGTTTTTGTGTATGTTCGGCAATTATTTAAAAAAGGTCGACCAATTCGGTTTTTTTTTTTTTGTTTTAATAGGTATAGTCTCTGGTAGATCCCACAGAATAATCATTAAAATCGGTTTAGTATTTCGGATAGGAAATTAAAATAACTGAAATAAGTTTGTCATATGAATAAACGAAATTACGTATGAAATTACTTTTGAAGTTAATACCCCTTTTTTTTTAATCTTATTTATTATTCCCCAAGAAAACTATATTCCATACGTTTATATTCTTCCCCCAAGATTTCCGTTTACGAAAAAGTAACTTTTTCTTGCTTGTTTAAGCTGTTCTTGTCAATTAATCAATTAAGTGAGAATAAATCGTGCACCTGTATAATGAGCGGGCGGAACGCGGTGATGCTCTCGTCGCTGACGTGCGAGGGGAACAGCTGCAGGTCGAAGTCGATGATAGCGCACTTCGACGAGTTGCAATAGTTGGACACCTGCAATTTTTTGCAACTTCACTAAACATGGGAAATGATAGTATACACGAAAAAATTGATGTAATTAATAGCTGTTTAACATAGAAAAATAATTGTTCATAAAAAGAGGCAGATCCAGGATTATGGTCTAGACTTTTGGTTTCAAAGACTTCATTAGTAGTTGATCCAAAATTTTGATTTGAAGGCTTGATCCAAATTAAATATTACATCATAGTTAATATGAGATTTGTCAATGATGAACCCAAAATAATTTAAAGGAGACTTGAGTTGCAGAGCTCAGCCTTGATCAGCTACTTTTTATACACATCTATTCGTCTATAAATTAGGCATTTAATCAAATCAAAGTTAGAATACAAAATCAAACAAACAATCTTTTTATAATTATTAAAATAAAATGTCTATTTACCACAGCTAAAGAATAAGGTTTTAATCCTAAGTTATACACAAGTACTGTGTATGGTAGTCTTGCAGCATCCCGTATGAAGGAGACCACAAGAGCGTGGTCATCGTTCCTGGCATGAGTGACAATGACAGGGACGGTGGTGTTGTGCCACAGCTCTGTGTGCCCCTCCAGCCCCACAAGGCGGAAGTACCGTTCTTCTTGCACCAGGTGCTGCTCCTCTTCATCACGCAATTGCTCCTGGGTCAGAGAAACCTGCTTTGTTGTGATATTAATGCCTTTAAATTAATATTAATAACAAACTTTCATAATTTCAGCTCTTTTGACTGGTTTTCTAATTATGATAAATATATTTTCCCATTTCATTTATTTATTATTAACTATGCCATTGTTTTCAATTTATAGGTAACAAACTTAAGTGATAGTATTGTACCTTATTAATCAAATTCAGTAGAGTTCATGATGGTGTAATTTTTTATATAAGTAAATAACCATAGTATGACTTTAGTAACAACTGACAAACTGACACCAAATTTAGCATCAATTCATGCATTGCATTGATAAAGGATGTTTAATACTTATTCAAGTCACAATAAATGCAATCAGTATTAAACAGTTTCCTATAAGACATAATAATATATGTTAAAGAAAGAATAATTTATTATGACACATTAATATCAGTAGTTTCCTTGACATAAGGAGATCTTACTTCATGCTAAAAATATTTTTGCAAGCAACAGTTTTTCTCTAAAGATATAATAAATAACAATTAATCAGAAAATTACCTGAAAATCTTTGATGTGCTGATGCGTTTGTGTGACAATATTTTGAAAGGACTGCGGAGGCTGCGAGTGGAATATTATCAAGAATAAGCTTATTGCGAACACCGACGTAGAAAACAGTAGAAAGCTTTTCGTTTTCATGGTGGATACATTATAACAAAAAGCCCTTCTTGTGCATTACTAGTTCCTTATTTATATTTAAAGAGACATTATCTACATTTTTATTTAACGATCATTCACATAATAAAACAAATCAATATCACTGACAGAGACCTACACACCCCAAAAATTATGTAAACATTACAGCCTTGAATCAACGCTTTTATATGAATAGCAGCATTATGTCGTTTTATAAAAGGGGCACGACATAAACTCGATATAAACAAAGAATATCAAAATTAATAAACTTCGGTGACTAACTATATCGTCGCCGCAAAATTTTTAGTTTAACAAATGACAATTGACAGCTTTTTTAAAAACTTCACAAATGACAAGTCAAGAAAAGCTTTATTACGGTATTTACAGCTTAAAAAAATTATAATAAAATTGCATATTATACTTTTTACATTTGATATATCCATATATTTCCTTTTTAGTTATTGAATGTATAATAATGTAAATTAATATGTATAATGATGTTCTTTCAAGTGGTATACAGTAAAAGAATAAACGTTGGTTGTACCATCTTATATCCTCGCCTAAAAAAATAAGAAAAAAATCGTATGATTCAAATGTCATTAATGTCAAAATCTTTGCCAAAAATTCCAATCAGTGGTCGTATGCATTGTTTGATATTGGGTACTGTTTAAATTCTCAGTAATAAATTATAAATGTTTTTGTTTACCTAGAAGGCACAACAAGAAAAATCACAATGTCAAACGTATCTAAAAGAAGAAAGGAGGGTTCGAGAGCCAAAATAAAGGTAAGAAAGAGGTCAAGCACGACGTAGCTTAATCATACACAAAAATAACTATAAAAACTTTTATTTCTATAAAATAAGCTGTTATACAAAATTAGATGCTTTTCTGAATTAAGCTAGTTATTTTAACGTATATTTTCGTTGTTTTGACATTATAGTTTCTTTATACTCGGTGTTCTTGACAACAGGTTGTATGACGTATTATGATAACATTATCGCACTCCACATTTAGTTACTTATTAACCAAGAATATCCTTATTATTATAGACATTTATGTATAATAAGGTAATTTATGTATTAAATAATTTCAAAATGTAGTATTTTAATGTAAATATTAGTACAGATTAATTTATTTTGTATGGCCTAACCTGTAACAAAACTTTCCCCAAACACATTTCAATTTAATTATTTTTATGTTATATTTACAGTAACTTGCAATTTATTAGATTTAAAACCTAATATAGATCATACAATGTTTTTGACATCTTGACATTAGTTTCTTTATAATTTTATCTACTTTAATATTGTATACTTACCAATATTATAAATAAGAGAGTTTTGAAGTGAAATTTCAAATGTATATGACTTCTATCCTGGTTTTACATATAGGCTACATAACCTGCATGACACAACTAGTATAACATTATATGTTTTCTTATCACATGTCTGTTATGGTAAACTATACAGGAAAAATTGCTGAACTTTGTATCATAAATATAATTGATATTGTATTTTATAAATAAATAAATCTATGCTTTGATGCTAATATAATAAAGAGAGCAAATTTTGTATGTGTGAAATAATCTCTGGAACCGCTAAATTATTTTAAAAAATTTTTGTAACATTTAAAATGTTTATTTTCAGTTTAATATGGTATGCAAATATTATTTTAAAACAAAATGTACATTTACTTAAGCAAATGAGCAAAAGTTAATTATAAATAAGAATCGAAAGAACGTAAATCTTATATAAATTAAGGTCTTTTCATCCTTGTTTTTCCACTTAAGAAAAATGTATAAATTGTTTATAATAAAATAATATATAGATGTATACTTACATAAAAATATTTGCAGACTATGGGAGACCACAAGGAATTTTTGAAAAGGATCTCTAAAACCCTGTACTATGGACAACTGCCTACTTTGCCCTGTTTAAGCCTTCCCGTTACCGGTGTGTTATAATGTTATAATTAAATAAATAAGTTATTGTTCTTTTCGAAAGATTTGTAATATGGCATTTCTTTTTGGTCTGTTGGTCATTATCTAAATATTTTAACCCCACAAGTTTGTAAAGTCTCAACAACTATTTAATTTACCTTTAACAAATAATGTTGATGATAAAAAATAAATTAATGTAAAATTCACGAATTTACAGAGATATCGTGCGAGCTGTGGTCGGTGCCGCAGCGCGGGCGCTCACTGCGGCGCCTGCACGCGGATGCGGCGGCCGACATCGCGCGCTCGGCCTGCGTGTCGCCCTGCGCGCTCGTGCTGGCCATCCTCTACCTTGAGCGCCTCAAACGCTGCAACCCCGATTACCTTTCCGCCGCCGCTCCCGCTGACCTATTTCTCGTCTCCTTGGTGAGTGACACTTATAAGAGTGTTGAACGGTCATAAAACAGTTCTCTTTAACATGAAATGGTTAACCTTGACAGATGGTGAGTAACAAGTTTCTGCAAGATGACGGTGAAGATGATGAAGTTATATGCTCCGAGTGGGCGGCGTCCGGTGGCCTCGAGCTCGACCAGCTCAAAAAGCTCGAAGTGGAATTCCTTAACGCCATTGTGAGTGTTCTTATGTATTTCCCAAGTACGATGAAGGTACATGATATTAAATTACTTATAAAATGTAATCAATTTGCAGGATTGGAATGTGTTTGTAAGCGAGAAATCATTTGAGGACGGTCTACTGTGGTTGGAGCGGCAGGTGGCGCTCCGACAGGCGCAGCTCCGCGGGTTCTTCACGTATAGCGACCTGGCGGCCACGTGCAATGTGGAGTTGCTGAGCGAACTGGCGCGCGGCGTTTCGGCAGCCTGCCTAGGCGTTACACTGAGCTACGTGGGAAGCCTGCTCGCGCTCGTCACGTCCACGCTGGTCATGTCGCAAGCCTGGCTGCCCGCGCTACAGTCGCTGGCCGCGAGGGGCTCGTCAAACATCGACGCTACTCTTCATCACGACTATCGATCTGAACTCACGCCGCAATTGTCCAACGCTACGGTCGATCTCCACACTTATACCCTCGCGGAAGATTCGACGGCGACGCAAAATCTTAAATGCTGCGATGAATGGTTCAGATATCAAAAGGAGAGCGCTCAAACCAAGAAGACGTGGTATGACGGTATTATTGCCTACGACTTAAAATCTTTTGAGTCGTGGTGGTCGAAGACATCAGTACTTAATTGGCTATATCAGAGCTCATTAATCAACCCAATGCAAAGATGGCTAGAAAAGATGAACCAGTTTATAGATTTCTTCAAAAAAGAAATGGACTACGACGAAACTCAGAAAGCCTCAGATCAATGCAATACTTACGCGAAGTTCAGCGAGCGATGTGTCCGACAATGGCTAAATCTGAGTAAACTTAGTGTATTCGTAGCTTCCATGTCTGACCGATAAATGTACTTTAAGATAAGAGTATTTCATATCACTGAGGACGAGGCGATTTTAAAATGTTATTTATTCTGAAGCTCAAAAAAAAGCAATGGTTGTTACATCAGCTGTAGTTATAGGATAATGAAATAAATGTGTACACTCTTCCTCTCTACATTTATTAACCAGTGTATAGTGTTTTGTGATAAAAAATATTTAAAAAAAATTAAAATCTTGACGATATTGTAACTACTTCTCACAATTGATGTAACATGCAAAAATCAAAAAAAAATCTGTATATTTTTGTATTCGGTGTATAGTTGATGTAAAAATAAAAAAATAAACACTTTCGAATCATTGGAATATATTTTTATTTTCTATTGTTTATAAAAGTAGAAAAATATATAATACATATTCAAAACACTTTCATTTAGTTTTTACATAAGATTCATTGCTTTACAAATCTCATCAGTTCAAAGTAAAGATTCTAAGGGAGAGATTACACAAATTTATAAAATTCAGTTCAACTTCACTTTTGACTTCAAATCATAATCAATGGAACCCTTTAACAAAACTACACAATAATATAATAATTATTTTCATATAATTCTATACAAAAAGGATTAACAAATAAGTCAATGAGTTATTATAAAAACTTTACTACTTTATAATAATAATGTAGGCAATGCAGGTTCATTGTTCTTTAGAAAGCTGATTACTGGTATCTTTATAAGTATATATTTATATATATATGCAAATATATATTATATATATAATATGCATTATAAGTATGCAAAATGCAAAATTTAAATAATTCTTTACAGTTATAATGTATTAAGTTAAAAGTACCGACACTTATTAACATAATTATTCATAGTACATTTTTGAGCACACTTTAATAAAATATGTCCATAACTTATTGCTACTTTTATATACATGCATATTAAATACAGTTGTCCGCGAATAAAACCTACAACTTTCTATGAATTATAAAATGTTTTCGTTTTAAAAATGTTCATAATTTACTTTTAAAATGCAGTAAAAATGCAAAAATATTGATCATAAATTTTTCTTTTATTTAAAAAGCATATAAAATTGGCAACACAGAGAGACTCCAACGCAAACAACTTTGCATTTCAAGGCGGGTCCTTTTAAGCTATGTACTTAATGCTTATATATTTGCGGCATCGAAATTCTTAAAATTCCTACGTTCGATTAAAATATCGAGAGATAATGAAAAATGACGCGTTTCCAAATTGTCTTTTTCGCACATGGATAATATTTTAATTTAATAATTAACCAACTTCAAAAGCAAAATATGCAATCTCGTTTCCGTCAACGACACACTTATAGCGGATTTCGATTTAAAAAACAAATTTGATTCAAAATTTTGAAATTATTTTGATAAGAATTGTTTTAGACAATCTAAAAGTAAATTAAAAATCCAAATCGGTTGAGAAATTACGTAGTTTTGAGGTAACAAAGTTCTCCTTTTTGGAGTTTTTTGAAAATCATATTACGAAATTTTGATACAGCAAGAAGCCGAAGCTTTCAGGAAAAAATTACCACTATATTTTATCTGAAGTGATCATAATTGCTACCTAAAGATAGTTTTATTTATAAAATAATACATACCATATAAAAATATTATTATATATAATCCTTTGTATAATTTTGCAGTTAGATTGCGTCATATGTGAAAGTCTTAAAACGAAATACACTTTCGCTATGAATGTACTTA
This sequence comes from Hypolimnas misippus, assembly GCA_037950945.1. Classification (NCBI taxonomy): domain Eukaryota; kingdom Metazoa; phylum Arthropoda; class Insecta; order Lepidoptera; family Nymphalidae; genus Hypolimnas; species Hypolimnas misippus. The sequence goes on from JBBEEQ010000024.1 coordinate 514,460, forward strand.
AATAACAAACATTTGGCAGTAGTAATTGGATTGGCGATGTGTTTAAAGTATTTTATAGTCACAACAGAATATCTATTGCTTCAGAACCATTCTCGTGGAAGACGTTGCTCAGTCGATATTTTTCCTGAACGTGTTACATTAAATAATTTAAATTAATACAACCTTAAATATTGTTAATATAACAATAAATAATTTAGTAAGATGTATTCATTATTCATGATGAATATAATATATATTTTTAGAATTAAATATAGTCTAGTCTTCTAATCTTCTTAACAGCAAAGCACTTTGCTTGCTGAAAAACAAGCTGTTACCACATTATATTTTAGACTTAAATATATTTAAATGTATCTTTAAAAATGTGTCTTATTTAGTCAAAATAGAGAGACTATAGTGAATATAAGATCATAGAAACTGTACAGATCACATTTAATCAATCACAAAGACACAGAGTCCACGGGGCTAGTACTGACTTATATACCTTGACTCACATAAGTGTTTTGATCTAAATACAATACACGGTACAGTCGTGTGAACAAGACTTAAAACACTGAATTATATTTTTGAAACTTATCGAATATTCTAAGCCGTTATAAGACATTTATAATATATTTATTTTTACTTGGCTTATTTGCTAAATAAACACATCCCGGAACGAAATAACGAATTTTGGAACACTGGTTCAGTATTCATGTTTTCTACTATTTCAGAAACAAATTCAATATATTTTCATTAAAAACTGTCAAAAAAAAAAAATTAATAATTTAGACACAATAATTTGGCAAATACAGGATGTCAATTGAACATGTCGTGGACATTGTACCAGCATTACCAGAAATTATATTTAGAAGTAAAAAAGAAATTATTTCTTTTAAGTCTTTTTCATAGATAATATACATGTATCAGTAAGATGCATTGTTTAAATTAAAAAAGTTTGTTTGTTTTTTTTTAATAAAAAATATATCCAACTTGCCCAGTTGACATCTTGTATAATTAATAATAAACGAAGTATTTAATAATTTAAATGAAGGAATTGTCTAAACGACGGCCCTGGTAACAATTCCGTGTTCTGCGCGCAGCTCAGACCAGGCCGGCTAGGGCTCGCTGAGGCCGGGGTGCAGGTAGAGGCGGCAGTTGAAGCCCCAGCGGTCGACGGAGGAGGTCTGCACGCGGAAGGCGGCGTGCAGGCGCTTGTCCACGAGCGTGAACAGCTTCTCCACGTCGCAGTCGTGCGCGCGCGCCGCGAACACCTGGCACAGCGCCTGGATGTACCACGAGCCCTCCGCGTTGTCGCGGTACGCCACGTTGCCTGCATCAGATTAGCACTTCATAGCGTGGCAAAAATAGCGATGACTAAAACTTTTTTCAAAAAATGATTTTTTTTCATACCCAATTTTATTTCAACGTTACCCCACTTGATATCATCGATTTTAATTTCTTTTTTTCTCATTATGGCATTCAAAATCGACCATTATGATTTTTCCAAATTTTTATGCTTTTATTTTCCGTCATGAAGAATCTAAAGATGTTTCGCTTATCAATCTCGAGCGTTTGGTATAAAGGAGCCACGAGGGCGGTGTATCACGTAGCGTACCGGGCACGGTGGAGTGCGCGATGAGGATGTCGGAGTACACGCGGTCGCGCGCGGCGGGCTCGCGCGGCGGCGGCAGGCGGGGCGGCGGCGAGCGGGGGCGGGGCGCCGGCGCGGCGGGGGCGGGGCGCGCGCCGTCCGTCTCCGCGCCGCGCCACGTCGACTCCTCGTTATTGCCACTGCCGATTGAGACATTATACATCATATCCTTTTATTCGACTTCAGGCCGAGGGTCTGATGCGGTAAGTGAAATACTTCTCCATAAAACAGGTATATGGACTGACCACCACATTACTGGTAGAGTTCCTATTAAGGAGAAGATGTAGAGGTTATCATATTACATGAACCAGATATGGAGAAGGGTCAGAGGTCCTCACCGGCAGAGCTGGAAGATGAAGACCTTGGGCACGCCGCGCAGCGCGGGCAGGCTCTTGTTGTTGAAGTGGTCGATGATGTCGCGGATGGCCAGCAGGCCGCCGTCGCTGCAGCGGATGTCGTTGTCGGAGCTGCGCGGCCGCTCGTAGCCGTGCGACGACACCACCACGAACACGCACTCCGCACCCACCACCACCTCGCGCAGCCCCCGCAGCGTCCCCAGGGTTTGCTGGACAGGACATTCATCATCACACCTAACTGTGGTTCATTTGAAAAATGAAGATGTCCAAAAATTGTGCTTAGGCTTCATGGTAAAATTACCCAATTTTCGATATAAATGTGGGCATCTTTGTCGGGGTGTTTAAGTTATTGATAAGAGCCTATCCCATCCCTATAACTGAGGTAGAACTTAGCTGTAGCCTACTGTATACAACACATATACTGTCTTGAAACTCATAGAACATTAGTAGTAGTAGAGATAGCCTAACCCTATTCCTTCCATTCTTTTTTTTTAAGCTGGCAATGCATTTAAAATTCCTCTGGTGCTGTAAATGTCCGTGGGGGGCGGAGATCACTTAAAATATGCCTGCTCGGTTGCCGACTATTTTTATTAAAAAAAAGCCTCACATATTCCACATAAAATAAAGGTAATATTCGGTAACAATAATGTTCGGTAATAATTATAAAATCAGGCATCATATACAATCTGGGCAGCGTTACCGGTTTAGTGAGGTCCTGGTAGGAGATGACGCGGAAGCCGATCTCGTCGAAGAGGTACTTGAGGTTCTTGCAGTCCACGTCCACGCCGCTGCGGTAGGGCTCCAGGTCGTTGAACTCCACGTAGCTGAACACCACCAGCACGCCGCGCCGCCGCCCGCGCGTGCGGTACAGCGGGATGTCTGCGACAGGCGAATTGGAAGCCTTTTTTAAATTTGTTTTATATATGGATGCAGATAAACAACACTATGTCAGGCCACGAAAACTTCATTTTGAGAAAACGGAGTCTAAAGATATTACATATTCTTTTTTTTTTTAATCTTTTTTTAAGGGTTTTTTTATCCATATGGCATGTCAAACCCATCGATTCTTGCGCTGTCTTACCTAATCATTAAAATTATTGCTTATTACATATCATGTAGCAAATTGCTTTAGTCACCGCAGAATATTACATATTCTTAATAAATTTGTTTGAAGAAGTATACGTCCATATTTTCTTTTTCAATTTGATAAAAAGTATAATGAATTAAAAGCAGATTGATATAACAGAAAGTTTTATCTAATATTAAGTTTTTCAAATATATGCAGTATCACGCATATTACAATTTTGAGTTACACTTAAATATTCGAAACATTAAATTGAGAAACATTTTCCTATTTAGTTTAGTGTGGTAGGTTCCATTACAGTTAAAATCAGAATTGAACATTTTCACTATAATCTATTTTTCTTTGCTTGTCTGATTTAGCAGACAGATATGGCTTACTTCTAACTACACATAAGTATTAGAGATAAGAAATTATCGACCGAAAGATATAACTGAAGGTTTTTTTATAGAAAAATCATATTTGAAATTGCGTGATTTTCGTTCCGAGTATTGTCACCTTATAATACTAAGAAACAGTTTCAGTACAACCAATAGATTAGACCAGTTTTTAAGACAAGACATCGTGACGAACGAGAACGAGACCAAATAAGTCTGCCAAGGTTATATTTTAAATAAAACCGCTTACCCCTTTGAAATATGGAGCAGTTGTAAAAGTTTTTTTTGAGGAAATAAATATAATATTATTTTTTTTTAATTGATTATACTTCAAATTCAATATACCAGGATTTATAAGCATTATGTAAATGATTAATAAATTGTATACGCACCACTATCATTATCTTCGAAAAATTTAGTAGATTTGACGACATGGAACTGCGGTATAGTCGTAGGGTCTGGCAGGAGCTTAGGCTCGGCGGGCGGCGGCGGCGCCGGCGGCAACGGGTCTGCAACAGAATTACATATAATCGGTCACAGTGCAAAACTGCGTAACTAGCTTTTGCAATAAGCTCCATATTTTGATATCATTATTGATATTATATAATTGTTATTTGTAAAATTAATACTTTACATAAATAAATTTTAGATATATTATTAGTGATACTGCAAATACAATACATGTGAAAATGCCCATAAGGCTTTATTTTGATAAATAATGTACCTAATATAATATTTTCTTTCAAATTTAGTCATTATTCGACAAGCTTAATACGCGGTTTTTCGCGACGATAGTACATAACATATTAACATAGAAATATATATATAATTATTTGCAAGAAACGCACTTGTGTTTTTACCCACTTTTATTAACATCGGTTCCAGTCTTTGTCTTTTTCTTCTCAGTACTTATGCTAACGAAATTCTTTTCACTTGATTCTGCACCTAAAATAAAAGCAGAAATTAATTAAGCTTAGGTATGTACATAGCTATATACATTAGTAATTTCATATCAGGCAACAATTTTTATACTTAAATGTGCGCATAGACAATAATTTTTAAAAAGCAACATGATTTCTCACGTCATTGAGCATGTCATTGAGTCACACTACTTTCAAGGGCTTTCAACTGATTACAAAAAACAATTGTTGATGTGCGTAGCGTGGGCGTATCGATATATCGCAACATTGTCAAGAAATTACCTTGATTTTGCAATACAAATAATTCCTTTATGCTTATTCACCATAATGTTGGGGTTATTGAAAATTTATGAATCATGCATAATTTAAAGAAATTTATATCAATAGTTTCTTTAAACAATAAAAGCTATTGGATAAATGTATCTTAAAAATAAAAATATATTTTTATATATATATTTGTATAAAGTTACTTGGTCTATCATGTGATATTCACTTGTGCTAGGTACAGGGTTTCTTTGCCGCCGTGCATGGAGGGAGCTATTGGGGTCCAGATCTCGCACCAGGTCCCAGTACCCATTCTCTGACAATGCGTCCAACAAATGTCCAAATGCCTGAGGTCCACGTCGAGTTACATCCATGTACAATTGACGCTTACGATATCTAGTGTCTTTGTTCACATCCTGAAAAGGAAAAAAATAGGTTTATACAGTAAAATATGAGCCAATTGAATTTTTTATCTTACCGTATTTTAATCAGGATATTTAATTATGAAAGATCACTGTTTGATCACAATGCAAAATTTTAAAAATATATTAAATAAAGAAAAATAATAAGTAATTAGATAGTAAAAGTAATTAGAGAAACATACGGATGGCATACTTAATACAAATTAAAAAAAAAAAACAAATTTACCTTATAAGGTTCAATCATGCGTTCAGAGAAAACACCTTTTTCATACAGAGATGACACCATCACATCCAGATCTGTTTGTTCCACGAGAGATATAAAGTTGTATTGTATAGCCTTGCGATGCTCGTCTTGCATCTTGAGATCTGGTATTGACTATTCTGATATCTTGATGTTCAGGCTAGCACTTTGTAGGAAATTGTTCTTCAATTAGAAATAATAAATCTCGGATACTATATTAGTCCTGAAGTGTTCATCCCAATTAACTGTTCTATGTATATGTAATAAACTGTAATAAGGATAATTAATTTTAAAATTATAATAGTTATTAATATACAGAACCTACTGCAAACTTCATTACCCGATTGTAAATTTTTTCAAAATATGTTTATAATAAATAGTTATTATTTATAGGAAAACATGTTCCTGTAGAATTACCTGTGAAAATTTAGTTACAAGTTTTTTATAGGTACCACAGGTTTTTTACACAGGCAACCTTAACCCATAATGCAGAGAAAGAAATACAGTCTATATAATTTATGCACTGACTTATACAAAGGTCTTATAATTCCTAAAGAAATAAACACAATTATGCATGTTTGAAAAGTTCTTAATGAATGCTTTGTTTTTTTTTTTTTAATTTTTAAATACAGAAGAGTAGAAAATGCTTCTGAAAAGATGGAACAATTGTTGTATTCTAGAGAAGAGTCAAAGATAGGGCAGACTAAAAATTGGTTTGTTTACAACTATATTTATTTATATAATTCATTAATAAAATGATATATGTTTATCCTGTTTTACTTTTTCATGAATTAGTATCTGTGTAAACTGTTCCCAATATAAAATACAATTATGTATTAAAGAAAGTCTAATACAATTCTATTCATTTATTCAATTATTAAATAGCAAATTTAGGGAATATTCCAGAATAAAAGGCGAGGTACAGTACAAGCAGGCATAAGAGACAAAGCAATTATAATTTATTCAGAAGATTTAAATGCATGTTCTAATTGTCAAATAAATGTTTTAGATTTTAAGATTTCATGCTTAGCAAATAATTGGCTATGATAGCAATGACTAATGCCTCTCACAATGCCAATATCTAAGGGCAGAGATAACGTAAAAGAAATTTGTATTCGTCGTCTGTTCATTATTAACAAAGAAAGTTAAAAAGTAGTAATTAAGACTTTAACATAGGATAATGTCATCAAAAGGCGAAAATATTTTGCAGTAATTTAAATTACACAGACAAAATTTAATTTACAATGATGGAAAATTATGAAATGCACATTTTATTGTATATTTTTTTATTGAAACCGTTAAAACAATAGTAGTGTAAATTATACCTTACCAAATTTTGGCACAAACAATTATGCAGAAATTAGAGATTTTCTTTTACATTAAGAAGAAACTTTATTTCAGCAGAAGGAAGCACTTGTATTTATTTTGTTAATTTATATATTCGTCAATGATCGCATCACACATCAAAAATACAACTGATTGACATTTGACAGTTTTGACATAGATGGCGAGATGGCACATGACGCTAGACAGTAGTGTTGTCCTACCTTTTACTAACTGACTTTGTCTAGTTTTTGCATTGTCGTAACTTTCTTATAGTGTTTATTAATCTCTTACCGTGCTAAATATAAAATTGTACGTATTATCATGAACAATTTTATTTAAAGGTTCGTATAATTTAGTCAATGGTCTAATTAAACATTTGACTGTATGTCACTGTCAATAATATCATACATTGATTACATTGATTAATTCAGTTCTCGACTCCAGTGGCAGTCGAACGATTAAACTTGTATAAAAATATCAAATAACCTTTTCATTGTGAATCAATTGATAAACAAACTAATACGATAAAAAATTAATTTAAATTTTTAAACATGTCTTATATAACAACAATATTAATTGTAACAACTTGTATCGCAGTGACAACGATCAATGCTCTCGATGAGGAAAAAATTGTTTCAGCAAGAATCGAGGTAAATTCATAAACTACGTAAGTTAAACTATAAATTTATTAATTATTTCCGTTCATGTTTACCCAAACATTGTTTCAGACATGCAGAGGGTGTTCTTTGAACCGCCTCCCCGAAGTGAAAAAGTTCGTCCTGGAAGATGCACCCCAATACGACCGTGTAGAAGTTAAATTCATATCTGGCGCTCCTCCGGAGGTCGCGTTCCTGGATGATGCTGGTGAAGAAATCCAAAGAATAGTTTTGTCACACCTTACTCGAGAGGAATGTAATGAAGTCCTTATGGAACATGGTTTCGAAAAGAAAACTTTCAATGAAGAGTTTTAATTTAGTATATTAAAAATGTTATGATATTATCTATGATTGCAAAGAGAGTTAATTGATTTATGAAAAAAAAGGATAAGAATAATTTACTCAATATAACATGAAAATCTATTTTTATTACATATAAATGTCAATAACTCGTAGAATTTTAGTAGCTTGTTTAGGAAAAAACTTTATGAAAATAATCTTTAAATCAATTAGTAATTCCTGGAACATTTGTGATCTAATCTATACATAATGTATTAATTTGATTTACAATCTTATCTCCAATCAACAAAAACCAATTTATATCAAAAATTTTTAAAAATTTTAATCATTAATATTGACATTACGAGTATACGATCAATAGCGTAATTGACTGAGCATCTGCATGGATCGTAATGTTTGTGGGTCGAATCCCCACCTGATTACAATTTTTGGTATGATATTCGAAATAAAAATAAAAGTAAAAACAAACTTAATCTTTATTGTATGTATTCAATTAGTCTCATTGTGATCTTCAATATTTACATTCCTTATACAGTAGAATAGAAGATAAATAATATTTGATAATAATACAGTGTTTTATCAAACTTGCCTACTTTTTGCTATATTTGTTTCTTCTATAATAAATATTCAAATATAAGAATATTTTTATTTTCTTCCATCTGTCTCATTTTTAAATAAACGAGGTTGTTTTATATTCGATTAGACATTTGAGCAGTGGCGTAACTATAGGGTGGCAGGGCTGGCAAAAAGCCACGGGCCCCTGATCTTAGAGGGCCCCCGCTTAAAGAATTTTATTAAAAGAAATCTTATTAAAAACATTGTTATTTCAATATAAATATGTATACCTATGCTATTGAAAATAAAACTTATCAGATATTCAACTAAAATGCACACAATATTGTAAATAGTTTTGGGTAACTACTTAAGTGGTTCATTAAAATTAAGTTATAACGTGACGATTTTTACTTGAAGGCCCTATCCAAAGAATTTGTCACGGGCCTCAGATAGTATAGACACGCCTCTGCAATTACGCATAAACTCAAATTCAAAATATTCATATACATATTCATGAGGGTTCTATCAGTAAAGAAAAATGTGGGATATTTGCTTTCCAAAGGTTCAATATAAACCAAAATTCATGGAAGTTGGTTTAGTGGTTCAGGTGTGACAACATTTATAATAATAGTAAGATGGAAATGTTGACTTTATCTTATTCTTAGACAAAAATTACATATGTAAGTTTTATTCTCGTAATTGATATAAAAGAACTCTGAATCCTGGTAATAATTATCTATGTAGCCTTACGAAGCTGCGCGTGTCAAAAAAGGCACTGGCAGTAAATTCTTTCTCATCTTACAGAAAATCAAATCATAGTAAGTAAAATGGTTGCATTCCGTGTGGTTAGCATGTTGGAAGGCTAACTCCTCTATCCATCGCTTCCTTATCTCCTTCACGATTTATTTCTCTATAATTCGGCAACGCTTTTGTAGTTTTTCGGGACTGCGATTGTTCATGGGCAGCGGTGATCATTTAATCTTTAGTAATCAGGCTGCTTGTTTGCCCGTTATTTCCATAATAAAAAAATAACATCTCAAATAAATATAGGTCATTATATAGCGATGGTGCATGTATGTGACGAATTGACGATATATGTATAGTATCTACGTGCAACTCTTAGTATGATAGATAATATGCAGGCATCCTGTGCGTGAAAGAGACAGTAAACACTGGATGCACTATGTGCGCGCTTATTGATTTCGAGCCCAGGACTATAGCAAGATCTTTCATATTATGATATGTATGTTATATTAAATTTCGTAAGTTCGTCTGACTATTGGGAGTACATATACGAATTGGTTCCCGCAGCTTTATTTATGTAGAACAATTATTTTGAATAGCCTGTTTCTATGAGGTACGATGGGTTATCCATAGATCACCCTGTTAGGAATATATCATTAATAAATATAGACCGAATTTTGTCTATAAAAACTCTTTGATCAGTTAGTAACTATATATTGTCAGTATGCACACTCCCTCTCTTTTAGGGTAGATCGCTTCTCTTCACTCTCATAAATATATACATAATTACAAGTAAAGTAGTGACAAGAACCCTGGAGATAACTTAACACGCCCCTATTTCACCTCCTTAAAGTTTTGTTTCACGACAAAAATTTGTTTATCTCATTCTATAAGGTCAAATTTATATGTATATAAAATTCATCTAAATTAGTTCCGCAGTTTTAACGTGAAAACATAATTGGCTGACAGAGTTATTGTCACATTTATAATATTATTAGTAGGGCCATATATAATTGATAATGATTTGGCCAGCTATCAGATCATGTATCCGGCGATGTTTTCGGCTTAACCGCCAGATATAACATATCATTCGTTACCTACTGCGCAGTATTGAGTCATTAACTTTTAAAATATAAAAGTTTAAAATAATATAATAATGTAAATTTAAAACATCCCCGACATTCTGAAATGAAAATGCTGTAAGTGTCCTGACGATTCTAGACGATGGCATCAGGTCAAGGTTGCGCAACAATTTTATTTTTAGTGATCTACCTTAAAAGATAAACATGCCGTCGCGGACTTTTTTTAGAACTTTTAAAATGGGAAACAATTCGGTCATACATGATTTTTGCGAAACTTTAACCATTTACGCAGCGTACGCTGCATAAGCTCTCTCAATTGGAAAATATCCCCTGATTTTGAAACATTCTTCATTGGTGCTCCGCTCCTTTTGGTCATAGCGTGATAATACATAGCCTATAGCCTTCCTCGATAAACGGGCTATCTAACACTGAAACAATTTTTCAAATCGGACCTAAGGTTCCTGAGATTAGCGAGTTCAAGCAAACAATCAAACAAACAAACTCTTCAGCTTTATAATATTAGTATAGATGATCAGTAGTATAGTAAACTTCGAGTCGATTAGGCCAAAAGAAGAGCTATTAACTTTGAAACTTTTAAACAAATCTTCATAAATGATAATTGAGATCTTCTCGATTGACATTCACTTTCAAGCAAAAAAACTCGCATCAAAATCGTTCCATTCTTTTGGGAATTTTTTTAAAAATTTTGATGCCTAAGGCTCAAAAAATTGGTTTGTTTATTCCATCATAACCTCTGATTGCATTAAACAACTTAAGTCGTGTATTGCTAGAATTTATACATTAAACGGGAACCGGATATTTGTTTGGTAAAATGTAAAAAATATGACGCAGAAATGCTGTGTAAAGAAAAATCGTATTTGTTATTTTTTCTCTAATCTCTTTCGTCTCTTTATCTTTTTTACAAACGATTTTATCTTTATTTGTATGATAAATATTTACATGCATTTGATATATGGTTGAGGTGTTTTTTTTTTATTTTAAATTATCCACCTGATCTCCGCCACCCATGGAAATTTGCAGCACTAGAAGAGCCAGATCTGTTTCAAGAACTATAGATCTTTTCTTATCAATCTTTTACTTTCTATTTTGATAATGGGTATAATTAATCGGAAGCACATTAATATAATAATAAGTTTTTCAAATATATGAAATTATTGTATATTGCAAAATATCGAACACACTTCAATATGTTAAACAGTAGATATTGTGTGAAAATTTAATAATTAATACGCGACGCATAATCAGAATACATTAATATCTCCGAATTTAACTTTTTGTGGGATGACACATAATTGGTTATCATCCAATAAAATGTAGAACGCATATGGAAAATTTTACAATTTTTAAGTTGTAAAGTGTAGGTGTAGGGGGAGGAGATAGGGCGCACGAGAATGAAACGTCCAGTAGATATTTATAAAGATATATTCAGGTGTCGGCGCGGGCGCTCAGGTGACGAGCGTGCAGTCCAGCTCCTCGTCGCGGCCGTCCAGCGCGGCGCGGCGCAGCACGCGCGACACCACGTCGCCCAGCGCCTCGCGCATGCCCTCCTCCAGCAGCGACATGCATTGCTGCGGAACACTTGTACTCTAGACTAGCCGTCAAGATAAAATACCTTGTTTAAAAACAATACCGAATGACGCATCGCAAATATTCGATACCGAAATGTATATTATTTTTCCTAATCATTAGGTAAAATAAGGTCCTAATGGGAGCTTAGGTTTAAAAGTATTAAATGGGTCACAAAGGGGTAGTGCGAAAATTACCGGGCCACGGTAGAACAATGTTTGGCAAGCACTGCTCTAGACAACTATCTGTCCCCGGCATGCATTGTAATATAACCTAAGGTTTCATGTTTCATCATAATATGATCGGTTTGGAATGCTTATGGGACAAACATTGTTTTTTATTTTTATTTTTTATATAGATTATCCAGGTTTATGCTCAGGGCATATCCATACAATTTTTTAACTATCTCTTAGAAAGTCATTATCATATCTTATATTTAACTGAATAATTTATGAAACTAGAAAAGAACTAGTGCAGTACACTCGCCCGCAATACTCCGTTAATTCTATTCCTTCCTTCCTTCCACTAGCTCAGGTACATATAAATAAAAAATGTTATTTTAATAAAAATATAAAGGGAATTAAGTTATTCATCAAGAAATTAAATGAATTAAAAGAATTCACACAAAAAAAATCGAATAGAAGATAGATGACCTGGTGGAAGGCGTCGTCCTGCGGCAGGCGCAGCACGGCGCGCAGGGCGATCTCGGAGTTGGCGCGCACGTAGGTGTTCTTCTCCTTCGTGCCGTTGACGAGCGCGGGCAGCAGCGCGCGCAGCACGTCCGCGCCCGCGCCGCGCGCCGCCAGCGCGCCCTCGCGCCCCACCAGCGTGCACGCGCGCGCCATCAGCTGCTTCACCTCGTTGCTGCTGTGGTTCATGCTCTGCGAACAGGTGGCGATATTTAGTATCAATTAGCTGTTCATCCGATGCCAAGTGTATTAACTCATCGATACCTTGTGGACTTTTGAAAAAAATCAATAAAGATTTTGAAAAAATTCGTCTTAACGTTTTGTTTAAATATGAAGATATTTGAGAAAAAACTTACCCTAACAAACTGAGAGAGTATATTGGGCGGCACCGGCCTGTCCTTCTGCAGTAGATGGCGGATCAAGTAGCCGATGCCTCGGATGCCGTTGCACACGATAGGGATCTTGTCGCTGGCGAGGTAGCCCAGCAGCGCCTTGTCTATCTTCTCCTCGAAGTGATCCCGGTACACCTGGTCGGGGGTCTCCTTGAGGGCCACGAAGAGCGCGCAGGAGCGGCCGTGCGTGAGCAGCCAGTCCTCGGGCGCGGCGTTCTGGCTGGCGGGGTTGCCGGCGGCCAGCACGTGGTGCAGCAGCGCGGCGTCGCGGTGCGCGGGCGCCAGGCAGTGCAGCAGCGCGCCGAGGCAGCCGCCGGCGCCGCTGCGGGGCGGGTCCTCCGGGTGCGCCAGCAGCGCGGGGCACGTCAGCATGGCCAGCACCGTGAGCGCGAGCTGCTCGGACATCTTGTCGCCGCCGTTGGTGATGACGCTTCGCAGCGCCTGCAGCATGGTCTCCTTGACGCTCAGGTCCTCGGCGTTCTTGACTCCGTTGTGCACTTCTAGGAACAGGGGGTCGGCGCGCGTGTGGATCAGCACCAGCTGGGAGAGCGCGAGGCCGGCCTTTATGCGCACAGGTCGATTCGCATCGCTCAGGCCTTTGACGAATGTCGTTTGTAATTGCGGCAAAAATTGTTTGAGCATTACGCCAACCTTAAAAACGAAAATAGATTTTTTATTTCAATCCCTTGATTTTAAGGACAATATTTGCTAAGATTTGAGTAATATTGCTCGGTTACCTTAGATAAGAGTAGGGCGAGTGTTTCCAAGACGGCGGCTTTGACACTGGAATTAAACCGGTCCCCGAGGATACGAATGAGCGGCCCGGTGATGTGCACCACGGAGGGTTGAATGGCGGTCGCCGTCGTCAGTTTGATGACCTCGCCTAACATGAGGGCCGCGTTCTCTTTCTCTTCCGGCAGACCGTTAAGAATAGCCTCGCGGAATAGTGGCAAAATTGGAGCTATACCCTGTAACAAGTTTATCATTTTAGGCGTATAATATAATATCATTAAAAAATATATGAGTTTTATTCGTATACGCCATTTATACAATGCAAATGATAAAAACTGTTAGTGTACCTTAGGCAGACAGAAGCCGGGCAGCGGCTCGCCCTTGAGGTCGGCGGCGGCGTAGCGCACGGCCTGGCGCACCTCGGACACGTAGCCGAGCTGCTTCTCCGCCTCCAGCGTGCGCGTGAGCGCCGACAGCGCCTCCCACGCCATCAGCAGCACGTCGCGCTCGCGCTCCGCGAACAGCAGCAGCAGGCCGCGCAGCAGCGCCGGCACGTGCGGGATGAGGTCGGCGCGCGTGTGCGTCACGAACGCGCACAGCAGCGCCGCCGCCGCGCGCCGCCGCGCCTCCTCGCCCTCCCCGCCGCCCGCGCGCACGCACTCCATCAGCGTGTCGATGATGCTGGGGACACACCACACTGTACTGTCGTGCAGAAGGCGCTTTATAGCTACTTATTATAATTTGTATTATCGGTGCACACTTGCGCATGTCAGTGTATCTACTGATTACGTAATTCATTTCTTTAAGCAATATAATGTTTTTTGTTTATACGTAATCAGTAACATTCAAATATATCAAACTCTGGGTTCTGCACTATTGGGCATCGGAAACATTTTCTCCAATTCACATATGAATGCTGATAAGCAATAATGTGTTAACCCAAAAAAAAGTCAAATTCGGAGATATTCATGTATTTTGATACAGCATCCTCTATTTAACAGTGTTAAAAAAATTCAAGTCATATAAAATAAATATATACGGAACAAAGTGTCTTAATTAATTGTTTAGAATTTCAAGAGCGTTCCATATTTTGCAATTTATACAATAATCTGAAATTATTGAAAAACTTTATACTAGATAACATATTAAATATATATCTACAAACGCCATTTTCTCAAAATGAAGTCAGCGTGGCTTGACACAGTACTGTTTATCAGCGTTAAAAAAATATATTAACTGACAAAATGATATAATTTAATTAAAAGGATAGAAGATAGACTTTTAATTATTAAAATTAAATATAGGTTATATTTTATAAATTGTGTAATTTCTCAGGTTTTACTACAATAACATTGACGTTAACCGTACCATCTGACGCCAGCATCGTCGACGACGGGCAGCAGAGCGTCGCGGCAGTACTCCAGCTCGCGCGCCTCTGCGGGAGTGCCGCGCGCAGCCACCAGCGCCGCCAGCAGCGCGGGCAGCACGCGGGGCAGGTGTCTCGTCAGCGCGCCGCCCGCTGCTGCCGCCAGGGCCGACAGCGCGCGCGTGTCCGCAGCGCCGCCGCCGGCGCCCGTCAGCACGGGCACCAGGTACGGCAGCACGGCTCGAGACTTTATAGCCATCACCTATGCGCAACACATACATGTGTGAAATTTCTTTACAATATTATAGCTCTCTTTCTTCTCTCTGCGATATATCTTTGTAAGTCTCGTTTAACATCGTTGTCGTCTTTGTCCGTCTGTGTGTTTGTCGGGTGTGCAATATTTAGTTCCACGGAGCAGCGAGCGCGCACCTGCTTGAGGCCGTCGAGCGCGGCGTCGGCGACGGCGGGGTCGGGGTGGCGCAGCGCGTCCAGCATGGGCGGCAGGATGTCGTCCAGCGCCTTGTTGCCGATGGTGGCGTGCAGCGAGTCGAAGGCGCGCGCCGCCGCCATGCGCACCTCCGCCAGCTCGTCGCACAGCGCCGTGCGCACCGTCGGCACCTGCGCGAATGCGTATGTAATCGTTGAGTATACAAATTAACACAAATTTTAAAGTTACGCTTCATTTTTATCCACTCATATTAATATAAGATTTCTAAAGCGGCATTAATCAAACAATAAAAAAATGAACGCTAATAAGCAATACTATGTCAAGCCACGCTGACTTTACATATTTTAACAAAAGGGCGTGTAAACGTGTCAGATCTATTCTTAATTACTTTGTTGAAAGAAGTATATGTATATCAATGCTTTTTTTTCTATTTTGAAAGATCAGTACAATAAAAAGTTTTATCTTCAAGTCTCACAAATATGAGATTATTGCATGTTGCAAAAAACAGAATACTTTTTTCCGTACTTATTTAGTTTAGACGACTTGTAATGTTTTGAATAACATTTAATACATGACACATTATAAGAATACATCAATATCTACGAATTTGACTTTTTGTGGGTTGACACATTATTGTTTTTTATCACCCAATTTCAAATTATATATTAATAATGAATTTTAAAATCAGTTGAGTGATGTTAAAACAAGCGTGAATGAAAGAAAAAACGTGTTACCAGTCCGTCGGCGAAGCTGAGCACGGCGTCGCGCGAGGTGGAGGCGAGGATCTCGCCGAGCCCGATGCAGACGCCCTGGCGCTGGTCGGCGCGCTCCGAGCGCAGCCCGCGCTCCAGGATGGGCACGATGTCCGGCAGCACGCGCTCGCCCAGCTGCGGACGACATTCGTCATTATGTGCTGAGCTGAACTGTCACTCCCCGGAAAGCTCGTACGTTATATGCCAGGCCCGCGACACAAATTACTGGTGAATGATGGATGTAGAAAAGTATCATGCTAATTTACCAAACACAAAATTTTATAATGACCATTGGGCTAAACAGTTGTTTGAAATAACATAATTCATGTATTTAGCACACTGATATATAAACTTGCCTTTCTGACGAGATCTCCGAGTGTCCTGGCAGCCACTTGCCTCTTGTCGTAGCTGGTGGACGCCAGGCAGCCCAGCAGCAGATTGAACAGCGTCGGCAATATCTCACGTAGTGTCTTTGGAGTGTTTGTTACAACGACCTGAGGAAAATATATATTTAATATAAATAAATATATAATTAATGTATTAAATAATCAAAATGTACTCAAATTGATTAATAAATTAGGCAATAATCATGTTAATTTTCTATTTTGGGTATGAATATGTTTCTTTATCATCTCATTAGATAGTAGAAATTATATTAAGCTCGGATTTAAAAAGCAATCTCCTAATATATTCAATATGTTCTATATTTGCCTATGTGATGTCAAGAAATTAACTTAGAATACATATATAGTTGACAGATATATCAGCTCACCTTCCAAACGTGTAACGCCGCCTGCCTGACCATCAGCGCCACATCGCTCCTGCCCATGTACAGCCCAGCCAGCACCCTGTTCCTCCGGTCCGGTCCCAGCGCGTTAATAATAGCCTTGTGCGAGTGTTCCGTACCGAAATTATCATCTTCAGACGCAGTTTCCGTGCTCATCTTGCCGGAAACACCGGATATACGGTACAGAAGATCTCCCAGAAGCTGCACGGAACTGTACCGGATACGCCAGTTATCGTCAAATAGACCACGTTCTAGCTCCGGTAGTAGTAGAGTAATGGCGGACTCCGCGTACAAGTTAACGATCCTTTGTCCCGCTTTAAGCGCGGTTTCGCGCACGTACTCGTTCTCGTCTGCGAGTGCCTTTAGGATGGGGTTGATGATCTGCCCGATGTAGGGCGTGAACTCGTCGGTGAAGGCGCCCGGCATGTATATGAACATCATGATGTAGCCGTCCTTTACGTGCGGCGCGATATCCGTGCGTTCGGCTGTCGTTATTATGTCTGTGGTGACAGGGAAATTTCAAGTATTAAGAAAGGTTTCTGTGAGTTTGTTTCCACATATTTCTATATTTGGTTATTTGTTCTTATTTCACTTTGTTAAATAAGGGCTTTGTTAGAATCATCGGAACTGTGGCGATCGTTCACAGCACACGTAAGCTAAGAGTCTTAAAATCTAGAATTGTATTTTATTTAGACCATGTTATTAATTGGATATCATTATCAATTTCCAAGCAATAAGTCACATACCGGGCATGATCTTGTGCAGCTTGTGGCTGCCCAGGCCGGCCACCACCTCGGACAGGCCCTGCGCGGCGCCCGAGCGGTCTACGGAGCTGGTCTCCGAGGTGAGCGTGTGCATGAGCCACGGCAGCAGCTCCTCGAAGCTGCTCTCGCCCATGCCGCGCACCATGGCGCCCAGCGCGCGGGCTGACACCGAGCGCACCTAACACAATAATACATTATGAACTTATGGACAGTTACAGATTACTTTAGATAGCCCACTTATTGAAAATTCTTATTGGCGACATAATTCCACATTCCAGCTCATAGGAAAGAAGTGGTAACCACATGTAATTTAAAAACCTGCACGCATGTCCATTAACATCATAACAATGAAGTTAAAATCATATTTCGTATCCATTCTTTGGAAACATGGCAATTCACGGTAGAAGCTCACCTCGGGCACGGGATCGAGCAGCGAGCTCTTGAGGCCGGGGATGATGCTGGGCAGGTAGGGCAGCAGGTCCTTCTGGTCGGTGAGCGAGTACATGTTGCCGATGATCTGCGCCGCCATCTTGCGCGTCTCGGTGCTGCGGTCGAGGAAGGCGCGCTCCACCACCGGCATGATGAGCGCCAGCGACGGCGCGTCGATGAAGTGCACGAACTTCGTGTCCAGCAGCGTCTGCAGGCACAGCGACGTCTTGTCGGACGGGTCCTGCAGCGCCTGCAGCAGCACCGGCACGATCGCTGCCGGGCATTATTGAAATTCGTTAGTCGATATTTCTATGAATGATTGTATAAAACATAATTAAGACATATAAATGCGAATGATTTTTTGCAACATGTTTAAAAATTAAAATTATATAAAAAAAATAATTGATGAAAACTATCGCTATTAGATAGCGATAGTTACCAATATTTTCAGAGAATTTGAAAACTATTTTATAATTTCGAGTCGACTTACGAGTGTAGAGTTACCTACCTTGGATCTCGGGGTTGCGTATGACGGAGCCGATGACCTTGAGCGCCTCGGCGCCGGCCTCCTGCACGCGCATGTGCGAGTCGCTCAGCACCTCGATGAGCTTGGGCACGATGGACGGCAGGCACGACGACAGCTGCTTCGGCGCGCAGTACGCCATCGCGCCCAGCAGCTCGATGGAGCCTGACGAGTGTGGATACCGTTTCTGACTTTATTTGTATTTCCCAGATTTATGTTGATAAGAGCCGAGATGGCCTAATAGTCAGAACACGTCGATCTCAACCGATGATAGCGGGTACAAAACCCTGGCTAACTCCGTTGAAATTTCAACCGCTGAATTTTACTCTTTCTCTTAGAAATACTACCCTAGACTAGCCATCCTATATTTAATAATCAAAAACACAACATGATCCACATTAAAGTGTATGTCAAATTTACTCCAGTAATTTCAAATTGAGCAAAATGAATATATTCAGGATCTGGCCACCTACCGGCCTTGGTGCGCCAGTTGTCGTCCTGCAGCGCCTGCAGCAGCGACGGCAGCACGAGCTTGACGCCGTGCGCCGACAGGCGGCTCATGATGAGCTTGGCGGTGTCGTCGGCGGCGGCGCGCACGTACTGCGACGTGTCGCCGAAGCACATGAGCAGGTGCGGCAGCACGTGCACGATGTACGGCTCGAACAGCCGGCCCAGCTTGCTGCACAGCATCTCGAAGCCGAACAGCGCACCTGCGACACGGCAGTCTTTACGAGCTACGCTTACACGGGATGCGGACTTAACTTCCTGCTTGAAAGCGGATTATACAGAATGTCTCATGTTACATTTATGAAAAAGAATTTAAAAAACTTTAGTTAAGTTTTTTACATCGATTTTGTTAATGCTGGTAAAATAATCTTGTATATAAGAAGGATCATAATATGGTAGATTTTTTTGTGTATATGTAACGCAAAATGTTCACTTTTGCACCGATTTTAAGGATTCCTTTTCTATTTAATATGTTACATCTAAAAGGGGATCTGAAAGGGAATTTGTAATCCAAATACCTTCACGGTATTTGTAATTCTTTTTCTCTTGTATGGCATCAGTCAGCTTGCCCATCACGTCCAGCTGCTTGAGCGACAATATACCGAGTCCCTTGATGATACCGGCTATACCGTACGCAGCACCCTACACAAAAACAATTTCATTGAAATCACCGTACATAAGACACAAAGTGGGAGACAGATAGTGAAATACATGTGAATAGTATCATGTCTGCACTTACCTTCCTATCTCCGTACTTTTCAGCAGTGAGCAGCTGTTTGAGGAGTTTAGTGACGATGGAGGGGATGTCGGACTCCAGTGCAGGCGATGTCACCAAATGTGGTAGGCAATTGCTGACTGCCTCTTGTACCTGAATAATACGTGATTATTAGTATTTTCCGGTAGAATATTGTAAAGGTCAGTGGCGATCCACCATACCTGCTGGCTGGGCGTGGAGAGCGCGGAGATGAGCCGCAGCGTGATGGGGCGCACGCGCGCGTCGTCGGGCGCCAGGTGGCGCGCCAGCGAGCCCACCAGCAGCACCACGCACTGGCGCACCGCGTCGTAGCCGCTGGACTTGGGCGCCGTGTCCAGGAACTGCTCGAACACCGGCAGCTGGGTGCTCAGCGTCTCCTACGTAGTGACAAAAGGCTTATAGTTAGTTCTATTGAGCTTAGGTCGCCCAGTGGATTGAATATATTCATCTTAATCGATGATCGTGCGTTCATTTTTTTACTAGCAGCTTTGAGTCATTAAGTAATTTTGTGTATAAATTTATCTTATGCTTGGTGATGAAAAGAATTATCGTGAGATGATACATATTTGGTGATTCGCAGTAGAGCAGTGTGATGGATTAAATTCATAGCCTTCTTAATAGTAAAAAAAGTTTTAATACAACAGCACAATCTGCGCGAAAATACATCAATGTTGGTCTTCTGTGAATTGATGAGGAACTGTAGGATAATGTTTTAATGAATACGGGTCGATAATATATCTAGCCCGCATTATGCTTCGCTCGTGTGCCGTCGTACCTTCCCGTGCAGCTCGACGAGCGCCATGGCGGCGGCGAGCATGGCGTCGCGCACGGGGTCGCTGCGGTCGGACAGCGCGCGGCGCACGAAGAAGGCCATGGCGGCGGGCACGGCGGCGGGCGCCACGTGCGGCGCCAGCGCGCACAGCGCCAGCGCCGCGCCGCGCCGCGCGCCCCACGCGTCCGCCGCCGCCTCCGCTTCGTGCCCGAACTGGTCCAGCACGGCCGGGATCAGCTGCCGTTAGAGGGGACAATATTATAAGCATAGCTAAGCGGCAAATTGTTAACCGTGTATTGGGTAATAGTAGATGATTAATACGAGTTTGCTTAGAGATTCTGGTCCTTCGAGCCTGATCTCAAACTCAAAATAAACTTAATTAAAATAAAACAGATTTTAAAATAGAACAGCAGGTTAGCTCACCGGCAGCTTCTCATCGTAGATATCATGCAGGCTCTGCAGCACTTTGTCGGCGGCGGCGGGCGGGTCGGGCGCGCGGCCCACCAGCTCGGCCAGCGCCTCGGCGGCGGCGCGCTGGATCTCCTCCGCGGGGTGCTGCACCTGCTGCAGCAGCAGCTCGCGCAGCTCCTCCGCCGCGCCCGCAACCCACTCCTCGGCGCGCGGCAGCTGCGCCCACACTCGCTCCGCCAGCTCTCTGTGCGTCACACCAAAATCAAAATATACTAAACATCCTGTACGAAATCTAGCAATACTAAATCCGTATCAGTATCATCTTTATAATCTTGAACAGAATAATATGCTTTAGCTATTAACGATTTTTCAATATACACTTTAAATTTATTCATTGAAAAGTGCAAAATGTTGTGTAGTATTTTATTATACAAACAGACATCTTACCCTAGTAAGGAAATATTTACTTTGCGAAATCGAAAAACTTAGTGTTATGAGTTTATCATCGGTGAGTTATTCCCGAAGCAAATCTCGTAGTCTCAATGAACGGATATGCTATGTTGTGAGAATATTATGATCTATGTCCGAAGATGGAGTTACTTGTTGTCCTCGGACACGTCGAAGGTGGCGACGTAGAGGCGCATGGTGAGGTTGAGCGCCGTCTCCGGGTCCTCGAGGAAGGGCGGCAGGCGCTCCACCACGCACTGCAGCGCGCGCAGCGCCGCGTCGCGCACCACCTGCGCACGTTCCGTTGTAACACTTAGCCCACAGTAGACAGCAGTAATCAACTTTATAAACATGGTTAAGAAAATATTTTTTTATATATATCTTATTTTATAAACTAAATTAAAAGCATGGAATTTTGAGTTATATACGATAATGACTATAAAGTGAGCAGAAAAATATTGAAGAATTAACATTTCTTAAAGAGAGAATAAAACAGAGGATTAAAGTGTTACAATTGGGAACAAAAAATCAATGTGGAAGAGCTAATATGGCATGCATGAACAGAAGAGTTAATTTTGGACATGCTATAAAGCATACTTAGTTGCGTGTAAAACGAAATGAATCGTATGAGTGGCACCTGCAGCGGGTTCTGCAGGCCGTCCAGCAGGCACAGCACGTCGTCGTAGAACAGCGGCGCGCGCGCCGCGCACTCCGCCGTCTCCAGCAGCGCCACCGTGCACGCCGCCATCACGCGCCCCGTGCTGCTGCCTGCCGCACACGCGGACATTACTTTCACATTTACGACATTCATATTACTTCTGAAGCAATGATTTTTATAAATACAGTCATATATTCATATTTGTTTCATTTTAATGTTTGACATTAAATATTTGTATCCATATCCAACTTTGACAAGCTCATCAATTGCCTTGCCCGTGGAAACTCTCTCCTGTCATAATCAGTTTTTAGCTGCTAAGCAACGTCGTTAAACAAAGACAAAGTGGTCGGCAATCTGAGTAACAAAATCAACATTTAGACAATATCATTATTCATAAGTTATATTACGTTCTTTATGTGCAAATAAATAAATAAAGAACTTCATTTAAATAATTTCATAACAAAATTTATAACATATCTATATCAATTTTAGGCCTGACTGAATAGTAAAATTTTCATAAGATGCATTACAAATCTTGCATTTCTGTATCCATTTGAAACATGAAAACCATTGAGAATAAACCATGTGATCACAATGTTACAAGAGATTAGTGGCCCGCACCGGCTTCGTCTGGGCCAAAATTTCAAGCTTGTAGCCCAAGCAGTTAAAGCTCTGCGTTGATGAATTAATCAGTAATCAGGAAAGGTAATTATATATGTATAGGTAATAGATAATCGACGGCGACTCACTGATGAGGTCGATGAGCAGGCGGAACATCTGGTCGACGGGGAAGAGCTGCGGGTGCAGCTGGTCGGGCGCCAGCAGCGCGTCCGCGTCGCCGCGCAGCGCCGCGTGCTGCGAGATCACCGCCAGCCCGCTCAGCATCATCGCCTCGTTGGCGCGCGCCCAGCTGCTCGTCATGCCTGCGAGCGATCCGACTGTTGACTGAGCGGCTAAACGCGCGTTAACACTAGATTGCCCAAGGAAGTCATATTTTGACTGCTTTTTAATTTCAATTCGGAAAAAAATGTGTATAGCGACCAATTTCTTAGATTTTTGTGACTTTTTGTAATGCGTTTATTGATGATTGTCGTTACCTATCCCCTTCTTCATTATTATTATAATATAGAGACATATTAGCCAATCAAAATGACTGCTTTTGGGCATATACCAATGTTTCAGTCTTTCTAGTGTTAAAGGTAAAATTATGTGCAAAGTTGCTGAAAATTGTAATAAGAGGTCACCTATGGATGCGCCGTAAGCTACATATAATTAATATCAATATATTCTTAAATTGTGAACAAAACTATGTAAAATAATTGACATCAATTTGATATTTAATAAGAATTAACACGCTGTATGTGTTCATAATTACTTTCGTTCCTTTCAAAGCTATACTATAGTTCTTTGTAACGTGAGACACATTTATTAAATTTGGGCTTCACTGCGACGTTATATACAAGTGGCGCCATCTCACCTGTCAAACATCTTAAAAATCTTCCATTGTTTTAGCTAGAACATTACTAAAATTGTACATGTATTTTACACATATTATCACCTTGTTTAAGCAGCGGGAATACATAGCAGAACCCGGGAGCGGTGAAGTGATTGGGCTTGTTGGGTTTGTTCTGTGCGATCTCGGCGTCCTCATCGTCTTCGTCGGGCTTGTTGGCGAGCGCGGCGGTGGCGGCGTGCACCATGTTGATGGTGCGCACTGTGGCCTTGGCCAGGTCCTCCTCCTCCCAGCTCGGGTCCAGGTCGCATTGTGGCTTGTGCAGCCTGATATAGAAATTGATGAAGTGAGATTGTGTGGACTAATTTAATGAGAAAAATAGTGTTTTAGCGTATTGAAAAACATTTGTGTATTCTCCACAAGTTCCATAAAACTATATAAAAATAGTTTACCATTATGTTCAGTGGAATAATGCAAATCGGTAATGACTGAATACAGATTGACTTTTTTTATTGGACGTAGGCGGCTAAATCCGAAACGAATAAATATTTAAAAACACTTAAAGGGAGTCTTAGAGCCCAATTTTGCTTAAAACTAAAATAGCATCATTAGTTTTTTGAAAAATTAATTTCCCTATTTGGGAATAGAACCCATTGTTTTAGAATATAAAATCATCCTATTATTACACCATCTAATAGTCACTAATAAGCATCAACATTCAGGAAGTAATAATATCCAGCAAACTCCATTAGTTATACTCTAATAAAATAACTATAGTTACGTAATACAATACTTTACTGCCGTATGAGTAGAAACGATGGCAAGGAGTAATACAGTAGTGCTACCTGAGCGTGACCCGCGACACGTGCTCGGCGAGCTGCGGGTGCTGCGGCAGCAGCGCGGCGCGCAGGCGGCGGTAGGCGGGCGCCAGGCGCGGCGCGGCCAGCGGCGAGCGCAGCGCCGCCAGCAGCGCGCGCAGCACGCGCCGCGCGCCCGCGCCCAGCGCCGCCGCCGAGCCGCCGCTGACGGCCTCCAGCAGCTGCACCGCCTTCTCCACCTCGCCGTTCAGCTGAGGCGGACGGAGCCAGGTTTCAATTACATTTTGGTTTTAGGCAATTTATGCTTATGTCAGGAGGTATGTATTTATATA
This sequence comes from Hypolimnas misippus, assembly GCA_037950945.1. Taxonomy (NCBI): domain Eukaryota; kingdom Metazoa; phylum Arthropoda; class Insecta; order Lepidoptera; family Nymphalidae; genus Hypolimnas; species Hypolimnas misippus. Next base: position 539,035 of record JBBEEQ010000024.1, read on the forward strand.
AGAGAAAAAAGAGGTGTGATTAATAATAAAACTTCTCACCGTTTCGAGACGTTCACGAATAGCGCTCTCTTTAGCGAGCTGATTTTTTATAGCCTCCTTCTGTTTGGCTGTTAATGGAACCTGCAAATACACCCTGCGTTACAGAAAACATAACATCAATAACGATACATCGGTACGCAGTAACAACACAACGGAACTCGTCGTAATATAAGCCAGTACTCGCCTCCTTGACCTTCCCCTCCCGGCGCCGCTTGTCCTCCAGCTCGCGCCGCAGCTGCAGCTCCTCCAGCTGCTCCTTGTAGCTGTACGCCTTGCTCTCGCGCTTCAGGTTCATTTCCCTGTTGTCTTCGTTCCTAAACGTTATTTATAACAAAATATATTGTTGTAATTTTAAGAATTTCTACCTAAAATTATCTGTAGCATATTTTTACGAAAACAACAAATTTTTAACGATTGTTTTATTGTAGTATAGTTCATCTGTTTTTAGACTTCGACTCGTATGCCGATTGGCTCGACTGGAGGAGTACCACTCTCTCTAGCGCCCAGCGCCTCGGGGGCGCTGCAGCGCGTCCAGCACCGCGCGCAGCGCCGCGCCGCCCAGCGCCTCGGGGAGCAGCCGCCGGTAGTGTATACAGCTACGTACCCGGGCACGACGCTCTTGTCGTAGAGCAGGCCGGGCGGCGTGAGGTAGACGAAGTAGTCGTCGCGCGACACGGCGAGCAGCTCGGGGCGCTGCAGCGCGTCCAGCACCGCGCGCAGCGCCGCGCCGCCCAGCGCCTCGGGGAGCAGCCGCCGGTAGTGTATACAGCTACGTACCCGGGCACGACGCTCTTGTCGTAGAGCAGGCCGGGCGGCGTGAGGTAGACGAAGTAGTCGTCGCGCGACACGGCGAGCAGCTCGGGGCGCTGCAGCGCGTCCAGCACCGCGCGCAGCGCCGCGCCGCCCAGCGCCTCGGGGAGCAGCCGCCGGTAGTGTATACAGCTACGTACCCGGGCACGACGCTCTTGTCGTAGAGCAGGCCGGGCGGCGTGAGGTAGACGAAGTAGTCGTCGCGCGACACGGCGAGCAGCTCGGGGCGCTGCAGCGCGTCCAGCACCGCGCGCAGCGCCGCGCCGCCCAGCGCCTCGGGGAGCAGCCGCCGGTAGTGTATACAGCTACGTACCCGGGCACGACGCTCTTGTCGTAGAGCAGGCCGGGCGGCGTGAGGTAGACGAAGTAGTCGTCGCGCGACACGGCGAGCAGCTCGGGGCGCTGCAGCGCGTCCAGCACCGCGCGCAGCGCCGCGCCGCCCAGCGCCTCGGGGAGCAGCCGCCGGTAGTGTATACAGCTACGTACCCGGGCACGACGCTCTTGTCGTAGAGCAGGCCGGGCGGCGTGAGGTAGACGAAGTAGTCGTCGCGCGACACGGCGAGCAGCTCGGGGCGCTGCAGCGCGTCCAGCACCGCGCGCAGCGCCGCGCCGCCCAGCGCCTCGGGGAGCAGCCGCCGGTAGTGTATACAGCTACGTACCCGGGCACGACGCTCTTGTCGTAGAGCAGGCCGGGCGGCGTGAGGTAGACGAAGTAGTCGTCGCGCGACACGGCGAGCAGCTCGGGGCGCTGCAGCGCGTCCAGCACCGCGCGCAGCGCCGCGCCGCCCAGCGCCTCGGGGAGCAGCCGCCGGTAGTGTATACAGCTACGTACCCGGGCACGACGCTCTTGTCGTAGAGCAGGCCGGGCGGCGTGAGGTAGACGAAGTAGTCGTCGCGCGACACGGCGAGCAGCTCGGGGCGCTGCAGCGCGTCCAGCACCGCGCGCAGCGCCGCGCCGCCCAGCGCCTCGGGGAGCAGCCGCCGGTAGTGTATACAGCTACGTACCCGGGCACGACGCTCTTGTCGTAGAGCAGGCCGGGCGGCGTGAGGTAGACGAAGTAGTCGTCGCGCGACACGGCGAGCAGCTCGGGGCGCTGCAGCGCGTCCAGCACCGCGCGCAGCGCCGCGCCGCCCAGCGCCTCGGGGAGCAGCCGCCGGTAGTGTATACAGCTACGTACCCGGGCACGACGCTCTTGTCGTAGAGCAGGCCGGGCGGCGTGAGGTAGACGAAGTAGTCGTCGCGCGACACGGCGAGCAGCTCGGGGCGCTGCAGCGCGTCCAGCACCGCGCGCAGCGCCGCGCCGCCCAGCGCCTCGGGGCTGCAGCGCGCCAGCGACGACACCACGTTGCGCACCGTCTGCGGGGCGCCAACGAGAACGAGAGATAAAGTTATGATGCTCAAGGAACACAGACAATTCAACTAAGACGCACACATAGTCTGAGCTCTAATTACAATTTAGGGAAGATGAATATATCATATCCCTCGTTTCATGTAAATGTGTTGGCCTAAACAGGAGGACATGAAATATTATCGATCGTTTTATGACGTTTATAATTTATTTGTCTTTACTTGACTTTTTTGGTAAATAAAGACATCCCAAAATAAAAATTATACTGGTTCAGTATTAATGTTTTTAACAACATTTGATATGAATTGAACTAAAAACTGCTAAAAAATAATGATTTAAACACATGAATTTGACATATATAACTACACAAGAAGTATTTAACAAAAAATTAAAGAAAAATCTAAACAACTGTCCTGTCCGGTGTCTAACTTAGTGTTTTGCGTAGCATAATGTGCATAGTTCAGATGAACACACATAAATTGAGGTATACTAATTATCAACAAAAATATATAGAGTGTGTAACATTTATTACGGCACTCGATTACCTCGGAGGGAGTGAAGTGCGCGATGTAGGTGTTCCGCAGCTGCTGCAGGTGCGCGGCCACGAGGCGCGGCGCGTCGAGGCGCAGGTAGGCCAGCAGCTTGAGCCAGGCGCGCCGGCTCTCCGCCAGCACCAGCGGCTGGTGGCAGCACGGCAGCGCCTCCAGCGCCAGGCTCTCCAGGTCCTCCTGCTTGTAATCTAGACAAAAACAGACATTTCAATAAATATTGCACTTTTATTAAAAAAATCTTGGCATTATTGGATCTTTATCGAATAAATATATATATTAAATTGTAGATTCACAGAAGTGAGTGCTAAATCATATAGAGTTGACTTGGTGAAAGATTAGAAGAATGGCGCATCCTTTACTACCATTGCATGTTTATTTTAATCTACACTAATATTATAACGAGGTAAAGTTTGTTTCTATGTTTATAAGTTCTTAGGGATAATCTCTGAAACTACTGATCCAATTCGAAAAATTAATTTTATATATATTGCTTATTTATTGAGGAAGGTTATAGGGTCTATTACATCACATTACGACTCCTAGAAACTATAAACGCGTATGAAACCGCATGGAGAAGCTAGTTATTTATAAACTGTAAAGCAGTGATAAACAGATCCTTATAATCTAATTTAAAGAACCTCCTAAAAGCCTTACCTCTGAACGAGCAAAGTGCATGAATACAATCTAGTATCATCTTTCCTGTGACGTCAGCCTTCTCCTCCGGTGGCGTTTTTTCCTTCACGGCGAATATCTTTCCTTCGTCCAGCACTTCATTCAGTTTCGTTACTAAATTCTTAGCCAGTGGGGCCTTGTCTTTTTTAGAGAGTAACGCCTTCGCCTCTACTAGAGCGGACGATCGAACAGACTTCATCGGCGACAGGAGAACCATCACGAATGCCTTCAGAACTGGTGAATTTTGATCGCTCGCTACACTGTCGTACTTTTCCAATACAGTTCTGCATAGTAACACCACCTGTATTAGGACTATAAAGGGGTAAATGTTATAGCGCTACCTTAGAGCAAACGAATAATCGAAATCATAAAATAAAATCACAACATTACGAAGAGACATTCCAATTTCGAATTTACCGATACAAATAAAAGAAAATAATAAAATATAACAAAGCGTAAAACATCGATTTAAATCAAAAATTACTTACGACGCGCTAAAATAATCGCTGTCAGGTCGCAAGTTACATCTCGCTAGCAAGTCAGGGGTTATTGTGCTAATACAACATGAGCAATACAATACGAGCCAGTACCGTCGTCGGGCGCGGCGGCCAGCACGCGCTCGTGCAGCAGCACGTGCCTGTGCGCGTGCGCCAGCGCCGCCCACGCGCCCGCCTGCGCCGCCAGCCAGCCCGCCTCGTCCAGCTGCGCCAGCGCCGCCATGGCGCTGATGCCCTCGCCCACCACCGCGTGCTGCGGGACACACGGCCGCTGGCGTTTAGTTTAGCTGATCGATAGGGGCGGTGAGATATTTTGAAATTACTATTTTTAGTGACAAATATTTGTATTCGCTGTACGCATCACTACATTTAGATCCTTGGAAATATTTCACTGCAAAGCAATAAATAATTTAATAATCTTCCAGTAGTACCCATTTTTAACGGACTTCCATGAAGGAGGTTTTCATTTCTTCATTGACTATATTTTTTTATTTTTATTATATATGTTTACGAATTATTCGCAAAACGGCTGGATCGATTTGATTATTTTTTATTATATAGTAAGGAATGAATTTTATTTTGTATGATCCCATAGAGTTTTCATCAAAATCGATTACATAGTTTGGCTTTAAAATGAAAATAACTAGAATATGTATATCATCACTTATTTAGCTTTTGAAGTTAGTTCCATATTTTTAAAACTCTTGTATAGGCCGTGCCCAGTCTGTGAGGAGTGTGTCAAGGCCTGGTCAAGGGGCACCTGCAGCGGGTTCTTTGCGGCCCTGTCGACGGCGGCCAGCAGCGCGGGGCGCAGCGCGGCGGCGTGCGCGGGCCCGCGGCGCAGCGCGCGCGACACCAGCGACGTGTACGCCGTGCGCACCGCCTGCGTCGTGCTCTTCGCCGACAGGCCCTTCTGCAACATGACGCACGTGGTAAATATACAAAAATTAAAAAAAAAAACGATTCTTACTGTAATAAGTTTATAACTAAAATAAAACTAATTCAGATATATAAAGATATGGAAAGACATGAATCGGTATATTGTGTTTTCATCATTGAATGAAAACATAATTTAGTGAGAAATAATGATTGAAAGCTAAGCTAACACGTAATATTTTACAATATCATAATTTTATGTAATATTGAGTAAAAAATAAATTTTGTTACCATGTATATCTCCAATATTTTTTCAGGCAAAGGAGTAGTTAGGCTATCCGTCCAGCAGTACAAGGCCTCCAGGGCGGCGCAGAGCGTGCGCTCGTGGGACTCGCTGTCCAGCACGCGCGATATTTGCGCCACCACCTCGTCGAACAGCTTCACCCGCTCCTCCGCTGACACCTCCAGCTCATTTAATATGCCCACACCCTGCAAATTATTATAAATTTGAAATTCTAAAAATATTATCAGTATTTTTAAACGATATTGATGCTACCGCCTACAATAGAATGCTATTGTTTAAAAGTTAAAATACATACAAATCGATTTTACTATCCAAGCGCACCAACAGATATAATACATCAAAATTTAAATTATTTTTAAATTTGTCATAAGAAACATTCGACTGGTACAGAAGGGATAGTTTTGTAGCTCACATTGAGCACAGCAATCTTGTCCTCGCTGGAGGTGAGCTTCCCGTTGGCACCGTTGTAGTGCGCAAAGGCGTGCGTCAGCAGCGCGCGCGCAGCCGCCGGCGCCGACACGCGCTGCGCCAGCGCTCGCACCGCGCCCTCCGCGCCGCTGCGCACCCACGCGTCGCGAGAGTGTAGGTTCACTGTTACGGACATATAACGCTTGTTAACTGCCCAATAAACAATACCCAAATGTTTCAAACATGGTTACTTTTAATTTGTAGATGAACCATCAGCTATTGTTTCAAATGCTAAAATTTAATCTAATTAACGTTAGAATTTAAAATAAATCTCTTAAATATTATTGCATCATTATTTGTTTGACTTCATCACACATCTATCTAATTATTTGATAAATATAAAATTTGTTCAATTATTTCATTATTTACAAATTTATTAATCGTAATAAGGTTAATAAATAAATAATGCCATCAATTGAAAATAATATTTCAAAATAACAAAATAAAAAATTATTTAAATATTTTGTTGCTCTTGAAGTGATCAAAACAATTTTTAATCGAAAAATTATCAATAATTTGATTATAAAATAATTAACAAAAGACAATAATCCAAAATTCTTACCAATCAAACTCTTGCCAATATCCACAGCAACACCATCAACAAAAATATCCAAATTTGCCAGCACTTCCCCGACAGCCTCTACTATGGTTTCCGGGCTCCTGAGCATAGCTTTTTGCAGAGCTGGTAGCAAAGTTTCCTGCACATCTGATGATTGCAGCAAGTGTAGCAAGTCAGCTGAGCCTCTGATGAAGTTGGAGTTGGGCCGAGCCTTGACACTGATGAGGCTTTTAATTAAGCTATCTAGCATTTTTGCCTGTAAAATTTTATAATAATTATTTCAACATATAAATCAAGGCCTTCCATATATAAATGGATATAATATGTATTTATGAAATTCATTTGTAAGTATATATATGTATATAATACAATAAAATCTTTATTTTAGACATTTTGTTTTACATTCAGATGTCAGATGTGATGTCACAGGTTATTTACAATGGGTTATCCATACAATAAGGAAATTATAGTGCGTTGGTATTTTTAATAATAATTTGTAATAATGCTTACCTTGTGACTAGAGATGAGTGCCTCATCATTGATCTCCTTAGCATGGCGACACAGTGCAGAGAAAGTAACACACACTTGAGGACCAGAGTCAGGCGGCTGGGCCAGCAATATGTTCAACCATTTCTGTAATTTCTCATTTCCCATTGCTTCCCAGGAATTGTGCAGCTACAAAACAAATGAAAATAACTTCATTGTTATAAAATTAGGTTTAAGTTTAGAGATGATTGATTTCTCATTAAGAACTGTAGTGTATGTAGAATAGTAATTAATCAAATGGCAATGTGACAAAGTGACAGTTGGGCATATTTGGAAAAGTACGGGCAACACGGGGAAAAATGGCAGTTACAACTCATCTAGTAAGTACATAACAAGAACACAGTTCACTTAGACAGGAAAACTTAATCAAGTAACACATAAAAGTAATACAAATTCTAGAAAGTGCAAAATTTAAAAAAATTTCACCACATTGAGAAATCTACAGCAGAACTGAAAATCACATAAAAAAATTACATACCATTGAATATCCCTTTTCATTCTTTTTATTGTCACCATATGCAACAACAACAGCAAGCAGGTTGGCCTGGGCCAGCACCAGCGTCTTGTAGTCCAGCACATCATCATCTCCTTTAAGAGATCCCTCCACAAGGATTGTTGTCCAGCGCAGTGCATACAAACCACTTTGACTAGTGTTTTTCCTAAAATAAAAATACTTAATTTAAATCAAATAAAACATTTAACAAGTCCTCAATTACTTTCATATTTTTTAATTTGTTACTTATTTATTGTTTGTCATAAATGAAATCATATGTTGATAAAAATGTAATAAAGCTGTAAAAATCTTTAACTACTTAAATAAATGTAAACTTTTCGATCATATTCGCCATTGCCATATTGTAGAGTTAGTAATTCGCATATACATAAATGTTAAATTATATACAATGTTAGAGAATAGATTTGTATATTATATGTAAATGATTGTTGGAATGTTAGATATATACAATATTCAAATTCAAACAGCAGGGCAGAACACATTGTAGTCAATAGTAGTATAAATTGTAAGTATAAATTTTAAAACTAAATATAATTCTTAAGAAATACATTTGAAATTTAATTAGCAAACAGATATATTTTGCTTTTACCGATTATAGCTAAATAATTTTGGGCAATTATTTATTATAGAATTCCACAATTGCCTGATTTAATTGAACAGTTCGTACTATTTTTTTAAGTGATCAAATCCATTTCGATACCCAGATGCTAATGCTAATATAAAATTTAATTTAAAGTACATATATCATAATCACTTAATATTATATTTGAAACATTATAATATATCAATGAATGCAATGTCAAGAATTTCTAAGATTTAAAATGTAGTAAAAAAAAAAGAAGTATAAAATAATAGAGAAAACATCTGATACACTTACGATGGGGATATACATTTCAAATGTTCAGAGAGCTCCAGTAGAGAGGGCAAAAGATTCTTTAGAGTCCATTCTCTGTGCTCTGTTGCGAGATATGCCAGCAGATTTTTGACATAGTATTGTGAGGTTGAGTCCCTGTAGCGGTTTAGAGTGAGCAACAGTAACCGGCACACAAAACGTACAGCTGGTTCTGTTATACCTGTGTTAATCATGTAAAAAAAAGATTGATCATGTTATTTGTCTACAATGTCTTTGAGTAAGCTTTAGTATTTGTTAGAGGAGAATTGCTATAAAAACCCCTTCATACTCCAAAACTCACAATCTTTAGTTATTTTTCTGTAATTCATAAAGCTGTGTAATATTTCATCTATTATTAAAATAACCTGAAAAGACAACATCTCATTCCAACAGCAAAATGAACACTGAAGCATTGGTGTATTGGTATTGCACTGAAGTGAAGTGTAAGAGCATCCTTCTGTCATCTACATATGAAATATTTTTGATTAATGCACCGGAGATCGGCGCTATGTTCAGTTGCGTAGTGTAAACTACAGAATAATGGATCAATACAGCTACCCTGTACGTCCTAGATAACCTAACTATACTATATTATAGAGTTAGATACGCACTTTAGGCTTCATATTGTTCGTAGGATTTTAAAATTTACAAATTTACCTGGAGTTGATAAAACATTTTGTATTTCTTCAAGAACTTCACGTCTCCCTTTCAAACTCGCGGTTTGAATTTTAAATGGAATATCCTTTAACTTCTTCAAGACCTGATAATAAATTAATCGGATAAGTACGAGCTCTATTTTAGTTAGAGAGATTATCGCGTGACTATCGAATTTACCTCAGAATCTGCCATTATTCCAAAAACATTCAGAATTTCAGATAAATCGGCCTGCAAAAGCACACGTCTTCTTAGACATCACAGATAAAAAGAGAATTGCTGACAGGTGTCAAATGTTAATGTTGCCTTCAGTAGATATTCGCCGAAAATAACAAAAAAAAAACGTGAATTTATTTAAAAGATTATTTGTAATTCGCAATTTACTATTTTCATTCAAGACTTAGTATATTTTTATGTAACCATTTATTAATCAGTAACCTGCGCGAAAATCTTTAAACCTTTAAACCTGCGCGTAAATCATATACTGTGGTTAAGTCCGTAAGTTGTCTAGTGTAGCAAGCTTGCAAGTTTTCCCTTAAATTTAAGGGAATACAAATGATTGAAAGTAGTTTAAAATTTAAAGAGACTACACAAAATTACAATATTAAAAATTGTATTTAGTTAAAGAGTTTTTATTATTTTGTGTGATTAAAAGTTTCAATTCCTTATAATATTTTTTTTAATGAAGTTATAAAAAAATTGTATCTAATATGTGCATAAAACTTAAATATAAGACAATAATGCTTATATATCTGATAAACTTTGAATACTTCTGTTGGTTGCAGATATTTATCTTAAATTTTTTGAGGTAACCAAGGAACTGAACTGTAGAAATAAAACTATTTTAACAGATTTAAATCGCGTATATTAATTATTTTTATAATCTCGACGTTTCGAGCACTTCGCAGCGTTGTGTAGACTCTACTCGTGACCACGAACGATTAAATGATTAAACGAGCGATTTAAATCCGTTAAAATAGTTTTATTTTAATGAGTAATGATCGCGAAAATCTAAGACAACGATAACTAAACTGTAATTTTTAATCAGTTTTAGGGAGAAAATATTTCAATAATGGCGACACTGCTTTATTCAATGACAATTTCCTAGCCAAAACTGTCACAACTCACATGAACGATTTGATGGACAAATTCGTCGTTACGCTTTTTATATATTTGTAAAGAGAATAATAATTAATTTTACAATTTAAAATTATATAAGCGTAAATTAAAATTTATCTAAAAAAATGATGGAATCAAGACAAGAGCAATTGACCCAACTGCGAGATTTTATTGCGGAAGCAGAAAAGGAAGTAACTTTGATACTACAAACTTTACATTGGGATAGGAGTAGCCTAATGCAGGTGTGTTATTATTGTAGAGATTAAAATAAATATTAATTAGAATTATAATTTCTAAAATTTTATCGTTAATGGGTAAAGTTATATTAGTAGTCATTTGAATTGCAACATTAACAATTAATTGTATAACTTCTGAGAAAAATAGTTTGACTTTTTCTCTTTTAAGACGGCTTTTAAAACCTACTCGTCGCTGTAGATGAAAGCTTTGTCAGGGTTTAAGAATATAATCCACTGACAGACCTAGAAAAACAAACCTTAGAAATTATATAAAGTGTGACTCCATTTTTTCATTAATTTCAAGGTAGACAAAGCAGAGGCAATGGTTACATGTAAATACGACACTAATCATAGAATACCAGTTAAGACACAGAAGAAACATGAGGAGAAATGTTTTTTGAAATCCCAGGGATATAAGTCGGATGACTTATTCTTGCCAGAGCCTTTGGACCCGGATGCTAAGACTCTTGTGAAATTTAGTAAGTGATATTGTATAAAAATTAAAATGTTGAATAAGCTTATTAATTTTGGAAGCTTGATTCAAAGTCTCTTTATTTTAAGTATACATATATTTAATAATAGTTTTTTAGTTTCTGACATTTAACTTTTCCACAAATGTGGTAGATGTATTTGTTTGAAATTCATAAAGAGAATGCAAATTTCTAAATTTTCATAAAATAATTTGATTTGTAGATTACTAGGATGTGTAGTAGTATGGAACTAAATTTTTACATGTCCTTTAATTATGTTGTGCGAAATAAATTGAAAAAAAGTTTTACAAGTATTTTGTTGGTTAATTATTTAACAGTTTTACATTTGCCACTTAATAAGTTTAAAGCCTATGTTAAAAAATCTTTAATAAATAAAGCATATTATACCATACAAGAATATTTTGACGACAAAGAGGCGTGGATTTGATAAGCGTTGAGTTTCTATCCGGATAACATAATTAAAATGTAATAAAAATACATTATGTATAAATGATTTTAAAAGAGTTACTATCGAGTTTCTTGCCGGTTCTTCTTGGTAGAGACTACATTCCGAACCGGTGGTAGCTTTATATAAATCAAAAATGAAAATATGACATGTAACTTGACGATTCGAAAGTGCTGTTAAAGCCCATTGGAATAAAGTATATTTTGAGTTTGAGTTTATTTATTTGTTTTTCTCTTTTATCAGCATCAGAAGAAATAAAGCAGATAATAGATTCAGCGTCTAAAAATGATCCCCTGTTCAAGAGAGGTACGATACAAACTAAATTTTCATGCTGATATTGTCTAAATATATTTTAAATATAACTTTTTATTCAACTAATGTTTTTACACTTACAGTATTAAGCAGAATACATATATCCTTTATATAATGTATCCTTTTTAAATTATATAACAATTAGATTGAAAAGTTAATTTTGTATATCTTATAAATATATAAATGTATTACTACAAACGGTAGATAATAAATTATTGATTTGTTTATTGTACATTCATATTCGGACGCTGATAAGCAATACTGTGTCAAGCCACATGGACTACATTTTAAGAAAGTGGTGTCTAAAGATGTAAAGCCTATTCTTGATAAATTTGTTTGAAGAAGTATATATCCATCTTTTCTTTTCTATTTTTATAAAAGGTTAAAGTAATTAAAATTTAATTGGAATAATTAAAAGTTTTATCTAATGATAAGAGTTTTTTTATATAAAAGATTATTGTATAAATTGCATAATATGGAATGCACTTCAAATTCGAAAAATTAAATTAAGAAACTATTTTCCCTACTTATTTAGCTTAAACCACTTTTGTTTGAACACTGTTATATAGGTGATACATTATTGAAATTTATCTATTTAAACATCTCTAAATGTGGCTTTTTGTAGGTTGACACGTTTTTGCTTATCAGCATCCATTTACTTTAATAACACTTGAGAAGTATTAAGTTTCACACAATTCATGATAATATACATACTTAACTCATCAACAAAGGTAAAGGAAGTTTAGAGTCGGAGCCCTTGACTCTAGAACGAATAACCGCTACATACACGACAGATGAGAGACGAGCCATTCACGATGCTGTCGTTAACACCATGCCATCATTTCACGATCTCTCCGATTTAGCGCTACCCAGGTATCATTATTTTTACTTATCATTATTTTAAAACTTAAATAGAATACTAAAGTAAAAGCTTAGGTAAGTTAGTCTTTTATTGTCAGAACTTTTACTATCAATTTTTGGTATTATTACGAAAATGAGTAAATTATTATTATATCTAAACCAATGAATTATTAATATGAAATGATTGTTATAGCTCCAGTTCGGACGCATCGGCTAGTAAGTCCAAGTCGCGGCTGGAGGTGCTGGCGGAGCTGCGCGACATGCGGCGCCGGCGCGCGCGCTACCGCGGCTCCGCGCCCGCCAGGAACTACTCGCACACTCTCCGGGAACTGATCGCCACGCAGGTGTGTTGTAACGATTATTTATTTTACTGTGCTAGAGCCTTACTGAAATTAGCTTCTCTACAGTCTGATTCATCCTGGGTACAAGCTGTGTATTATACCACACTTTTAGACCATCTGTCTGGGCAGTACTACACTTTCACAGAAAATCTACGTAAAGTAATTAGTACAGTTGTGAGCGAGTGAGCTCCAATTTCTAGAAGACTATATTTAAAAATTTATATTGAAATTTCTATTACCTGATAAGTATATTTATTTACAGATGGAGTTGTACACGGGTTCACACATGGAAATGAAAATTGAACAACCTGATCAGAAAACAAATAAGACACATAATGACATGACACATGATGATAGACTTAGACGGGAAAGACACAATAGCCCTTATGCACGCGACAACATAAAACATTCTAAAGGAAATATGAGAGGACACTTCAAGAGAGATAGAGATCATTTTATTAGAGATGGTAAAGAAAAATATTGCAACAAAAACGGTGGGTATGAAAAATGGGAAAGAGAAACTTTATATTCAAAAGAGAGAGACAGAAGATATAGTAGACATGATGATAGAAAGAGATGGGAAAGACACAATGACTCGTACAGCGATGATCGTTCTTCATCTAAAGACAGAGAAAGACACGACAATGAGAGAGACAGACGATATAGAGATAGAAAGGAAGAGAAGTATAGAAGGGATAAGAAAGTGGAACACACGCGATATTACGATGGCTTTGAGAAATCGGGAAGACACGCTTCGAAAGAAAAAAGTAGATCTAGAGATTATAGATAGTGATGTTTTTGTGAAAATGATTTGTGTAAAGTAATAAATACTTCTGCATATATTTTTTTAATATTATGACCTTATGAGTACCTTTTATTTTTTAGTAAGATTTTTAATTACTAAATGTTACATTTTTTCCATTAAAAATATACTATCAGAAACATTCAAAGAAAATTTCATGACTCTCAAATTGAGAGTTTACCAGCTACACAAACAACAACCAAATCTATCGCTGCGTCGGCATTGGTTTTAAAAGGGGTTAGATTTTTTTTCCAGCTGCAAATAGTTTTAGTGACCATTGCACCAACCTGGACAGTTGGTGAATTCTGTGTTATCGAATATTTATCATCATCAGTCATTTTATCTTATAATCAAATAATTCCCAGTAAACTTAAAATTACCTAACTTACGACTTATGAGATAATAACCTCAACATGATATTTAAGTGATGTAATTTGGTCATATTGCGCGAACTAAATGAAGTTAAGAGTTATGACCAACGGTAACAGCTATAAACTTTTAACTTTACATATTCTCGGCAACATGAAATTAACGAGCTGCGACCGAGTGGTCAAAATGTGATATTTTGACGGTTCGGGTGATATGAAGTTATGTTGATTAGCGGTGACGAGGCGAGACGCGCGCGCACCCATGAAGATCGTAGATCGTTTGCGCGCAGTGAAGTGTGTGCGAGGTTGGATGACTGATTTGACGTAGTAGTACCGTATGTACCTGTTGCGGATTTGATTCCTGCTCGGGGGAAGATATTAGTATTTGTTAAAAAACCCTAAATCTGGGAGCCACTTCTTAGGTTGCTCTAGTACCAGATTGTATGTTAAGCTCTCGTTCTCGATTGTATTATTTGTATAAATTATCGTAGTTTCAAGATATATTGAATTATATGCTTATATATATTATTGCTTTCAAGGTAAAGGACAAATAGGAAACGCTTAATAAAAAAATTAGAACAATAAGAAGACTGGAGGGAAGAGGGAACTGGATTTGCAAAAGTATTTATGTAATTATGTATGCATTTCTTGTAGAAAAAAAAAAGATGTTGTAGCCGTTGGTAAATTTTTATCGAAAATATAACGATATTTCTATAAATGTAACACGATAAAAACTGTATAGGTATTAGGCATCAAACATTTGTTCAACCAAAGTGCACTGACTCATAATATTTTTCAACATCGCAGTTACCCGAGCGAGCACACGAATACCGTTTGCACTTTAAATAAATGCGTAGTCCTAATGTAATTTATGGAATGAAAAATGTTTCATTATAATGCTACGTCTATTGCTCGTAAACACGGCTCACGGCGACCCGCGTCTGCGCTGTGAGTGTCAATTAATGCCGAGTTATAGTGTAGGGTAAATAAAATCCGCTTTAAATTACTATTTACTGATAATCGCACGTATTACTTTATAATCGCAAACAGCTACTCGATAAAATGAAGAATCGATTACAATAAGTAATTTAAAAACAAATCGATTCAGCCATTCGTTTCGATGTTGATGGCGCCATAATTTCAGCGATGCTGTTGATTTCACGACACTATAATTTTAAGGAAACAAGTTACACAAGTAATTAAAATCTTGGAATTCAATTTATCATGCACGATACTAGTTTCGTAATGTAAATTCGGTTTTATGGATGGTGTTCTTCTGTCACGCAAAAACTATAGAACAAATATTCAGATCAGAATAACATAGAGTTTACTTTTTTATTAACATACGAAATATTAGAATAAATTATGTTTTATTACAACATAATTAAGAAAAAAACATAATAAATTGACGATTTTTATCGAACAATAAGTAGAGAACACGAAAGATATTTTCATATTGAAATTAGCGATATGTAAAATTTCTAATGTCACGCACGATCATAACATCAATTAGGTATGTAGAGTTTCACTCATCAATATAAGCATTAAATTAAGTATTTTACTGTCTATTAATGTTTGTTGCTGATCGTATGGAATGAAATTATAAGATCATACTTACCTACTAGAAATGATCACAATTTATTATCAGAAATAACTTTGTGTAATGTTATACATTTAGTCCTATAGAGAGAACAAGAGATGTGTTGTGTGACACATGTGAAAAGTATAAAACCCCTTTTTTGATCACAGATTAAACATTATACACATGATATGATAAGACCATCAAGCTGTTTCAGTCAAAAAATGTACTATAGTAATAGACGGACTGACTGATATATTTAAATTCGAAATCCATATATCATCCTTATGTATCTCGTACATTTGAATTGAAATAAAAAAATTAAAATCCAAAAATAAAAATGCACTGTCATCTGAGTTAGCTCGTATGCGTGCTATTTTCTTAAAAGAAAAAAAAAACATCGCATCCATATTGCGCAAAAATAGACAATATGTATATTTAAATAATGTTATACTTTATTTAGCAATAAAATATTCCGAGAAGGATATCTTTCGGGTCATAAGTTCATTTCGCTTTCTAAGCTAAAATATGATGTAATGTGATCGGTAACAGACTAAAAGCATATACCTAACTAGCTGTCCCTTGCGGTTTCACTCGCGTTTCTGGTTACTGCTTCGCTCCTATGAGTCGTAGCGTGAAGTAATAGAGCCTATAGCCTTCCTGAATAAATAAACGAACTTTCACAAAAATAATTTTTCAATTCGAACCAGTAGTTCCTGAGATTAGCGCGTTTAAACAAACAAACAAAGAAACAAACAAACTCTTTATAATATTAGTATAGATATGCACAGTCAAAAGCCAACGGTTACATTTTACTTCTATGTAACTTAATGCACCAGATTAGTATTAATTTATGTCCATAATAAAAATCTAATGAATATATAATTTAAATTTATTTTAAAATAAAGATATAACTCTAAATTTGAAATAGTTTAATTCTAGATCCATATTGACTCGAAAGATAGAGGCCGATGATCGCAGATTGATATTCGGGCAAGTACAGTTAATTATATCTAGTACATTTGAATTTAAAATTCATCTTAGACCTACACGGAGCAAAACACTGTCTTTTAAGCTATATACCTCTTAACATTTATATTTTATTAAATGGTCTCCTCGTCTTCTTCTGCGTAAAAACTTACACAAATTCATATAGGTAAACATCTAGAGTATTTCATCCCCTTTATGTATTATATAAGTATACACGTTACACGTGACGTTATAATAAAGTTGTATACAATAATTCACCCCACTAGGAATTTTTCCGCAGATTGGGTGTTTAAAATGTCTAAAATGACGACGTTAGTCCAATCTTTTTTTGTACTTTTTGGTTCAAGAATTTAGTGTAACGTCTTAGACGTGAAAACGTAATAAACAGACAGACAGAGTTACTTGCATATTTATAATACTAGCTTCCGCCCACGACTTCGTCCGCGCGGAATAGCGCCGCGCGGCATGGTATTTTACAGAGCTAACTGGAGCCACGCCCTTCCCTCTCATATACTTTGCGCATCGTACGCGCAGTACTCGATATAAATAAATAAATAAACGCATCACACTCAACGGCCCCCATTAAGATCGCGTGATCTTGTGTCGGGGGTCCGGAAACACTCACAACACTAACACAAACACCCAGACCACGGCAAACATAACCAATACAAACATTTTGCAGTGAGCGGAATCGAACCCGCGGCTGTTAGCGCTTCAGTCAATTGCGCCAACGTGTCAGTCATGATTATTTTGCTAAGATGTTATTTTAAAATTACAATATTTCTTAAGATACTCATTTAAGATATATTTAAACATAAAAATGTAAAGGGCAATTTTGTTTTAAATTAAATACTTGTTATGAATAATGTATTTATTTGGATGAGGTTAATGTCATATTTATAAAAACACCTTCGAAAATAATGCATTATTTTAGAACAAATTCAGCATAGCATAAAAAAGGTTATAGTGACCTAACCTTAAAAGATAGACATATGCTGTCGCGGATTTTTTTTTTTTGAACTTTTTAAGGAGAACAATTCTGTCATACATCATTTTTGTGAAACTTTAACCGTTTACGCAGCGCACGCAGCGTAAGCTCTCTCAATAGGAAAATATTCCCCGATTGTGAAACATTCTTCATTGATGCTCCGCTCCTTTTGGTCTTAGTATGATAATATATAGCCTATAGCCTTTCTCGGTAATTGGGCTATCTAACACTGAAAGAATTTTGCAAAAAGGACCATTAGTTCCTGAGATTAGCGCGTTCAAACAAACAAACAAACAAACAAACTCTTTAGCTTTATAATATTAGTATAGATTAGTATGGATAAAATATGTCTCTAAAGCGATAAGGAAAATTAATAGGCCTTTTGTCCAATGTTGGAGTCTTGCAGGATACTAAAAAATACTCACAATAAATAGTTATGTTATTTATACATATTACGAAGAAATCTCGGACACGGCGCAGGTCTACAATCTAAACAACGTGATTATGCAAATTATAACATAAAATTATAATAAAACAAAGAAATAGCAACAGAATAATTTATCTTATTTTTGCTAATATTTATTAAGAATTTTTACACGCAAACCTTAACTTGATTTTACTATATATTATTTTGAATATATTTATAATTATGTGACTATATATTGGTGCCTACAAGTAAATATTTACACAAAAAATATTAAAAAATAAAGACTATATAAAATTTTATTGAATTTCTAAATATTTTATTACAAACAAACTTACTCCCATTTTGTTTTAAAGAGATGGTAATTTTTTTACTAAACAAACTTTTTTTTAAAGATAGTGTTAGGTAGCAAATGCATTTCTTACTTTGTGTTTGATATCTGTTATAAAGTAATTACGGATTTAAAATCAGCATAGTTGCAATAATCTTCCGTATTATTCAGTTATGCTCTCGGAACAATAATGGTAAGTAAACATAACAGTAGATACTGTACATGTAGGTAAACTGGATTCATACAGGTTGAGCGTTGAGCTCGTTGAATGGATGCGCGGACGCAATGAGAGTGTGACGGAGCTGCGCCAGCGCCGGCGCTAGCGGCGGCTAATCAGTTTCCTTTATTTACAACCGGAAATGTTGAGAAAGTGTCCTTCATATCTCGAATGAGATTGATATTACACAAATTTAATTTAAAAATAGTCTTAATTATCTCATTGTACTATTTTACTTTGTGTTAAAAAGTAAGATTTTTTTAACGAAATCGAAGAGGAGTACAATTAGTCGAGTAATGAAGAGTAGGTTTGTAATTTTCAATAACAACTTTTCACCTAACGAAAACTAAAATCAATTTTTAAAATTTTTGTCTGTCTGTTTATTTGTTCCGGCTAATCTTTGAAACGGAAACTGCATATGTTATAAAACGTAATTTAAGTTACATTTTATAAAAATGTTCTTTATTTTATTTTTTTGCAGACAAAGTCGCAGGTACCAGGTAGTTAAAAATAAAACTCAATTAAAATTCGTATACTGTTTACTTGAGAATCGGTACACAGCTCAATAGCTTTGAAAAAAAGAATAATCTCGCTTGTAAAATGTGTATAAAAGTAGCTTTTTTTTTTGCTTTCATTGATATAGGAAGTTCCATAATAAATGGTCATAAATTTGTATAAGATTTAACCGACGCGCGGCGCGTGAGGTGTCACTTTTTACTACACATCGTTAGAATCGAAAGCGGCCGGCGCAGGCGCAGGTGGTTTAGATTTATCGGCTAAGGCTGTTATTTTAACGATTATTATCCGTAATGAGTACCATCAATCCCATTGATCTATGAATGAACACTGATAAAAGCAAACATGTTTTTTGTGCTTTAGTTTATTTAATTATCTACTTATTATTAGAAGCTACACTCGGCCCGCGAAGGTTATGGATTAGTATAAATTAATAATAAGCTACATATCATTAAATTTTTTGTCTTTAATAATATAAATAAACATATAACATTACGGTTTTTAACAAAGATAAGACAGCCTGCAGCTAGCAAGAAATTGTTTACAAATTTTTATTTTACTTTGAAGTATTAGCAACCAATATTAAAGCAGACGAGAAGTTACAATTATTTAAGGATCTTTATATTTTTCTTCTGTATCTAGGCCCACGTCGTCCATACGTGCAAAATCGTTCGGCGCACGACGGCGCCGAGTACGAAAGGCGCCGGGCCTAACCGATTCTTAAAGAAAAATTCCATATGAAAAAATTACTTTATGAAAAACCAATGTAACTCTTCCTTATGGTTGTAAAACGATACGAGTATCTACCTATTCAACGATATTCCACTTGATACATAACATACATACATAAACTGATAAACACATTATCCTCCTTTGCGTCGCGCAGTCGGGTAAAAGAGGCGTATATTAGATAGTCGCACGACGGCGCCGATTAGGCTTGGCACGGGCCTGCCTGTGTCTTAACCTTGGACAAAGTTTTTTGTAAAAATAATTTGAAACTTAACGAATATGGAATCTTTCTCCCTTCGCAGTGAATCATCTCGCGTCGGCTCAGCCGCGGCACTAATTTCACGGCCCGCGGACTTCAAGGATGGTCTTTTTGTGTTATTTTTTCACGGTAATCATGATCCGTCATCGGGGCCGTATAATCGTATTGTACGTTACGATATTGCTCTGGGAGACTATGATGACATACTGTTGCGAATGAATGTTTAATATATTTAGCCGGGCTCAAGATGCCAAAGGAACATAAACAGATTTTAATATTAATTTTTTTTCGACCCGTATGTATATACATATAAATTGTATAATATGTCCACAATTTTCTCAGAAAATACGAATCCGATTTGGATGGGGTTTTCGGTAAATGCATATTTCAAGTTAATATTATATAGCAAATTAAGATCTGATAAAAATCCTCGGAGATGGATAATGAAATTGTTCAATAACTAGCAGGACATGACCCGCAATTATTGCGATAGCAAGTAAAATAGCTACTTCTATGTCTTATCTCCATCTGTCTGTATCAAACGTTGATTCTTGTGCAAGCTGCGTTCCTCAAAAGAAAGATTCAACGTTTTATAATTATTTGGTCTATCATAAATTTCAATTAATATTATGGCCCCTTTATAGTTCCATTACAGTGACCGATCATGATATTCTGATGACATAAGATATCTATTGATAGATTATCTATTCGAGTCGTTGTCGTACCCTTTTAATTCGAAGAGGGTGGAAGGGACGAATTTGATAAAAATATTTTTTAAACTAGCTCATAATTAACTCATAAAGTAAAAGTAAAGTAGTATGGTAACAGCCTGTAAATGTCCCACTGCTGGGCAAAGGCCTCCTCTCCTATTGAGGAGAAGGTTAAGAGCTTAATCCACTACGCTGCTCCACTGCGGGTTGGCTGATATACATGTGTCAGAGTTTCTCCCGGCACATGCAGGTTTCCTCACGATGTTTTCCTTCACCGCCGACCTCGAAATTTATATGGGACCTATCTGAAACCATATTCTGTTAAAAAATTAATGAATTTAAAAAATCGGTTTTAGAAATGACGGAGCTATAACAAACATTAAATACGAATTAAGCACCTACTCGCTCTTTAAACAAATATTTAGTTTTTATCAATGATTATCTATTTCACCTAATAGAATAATGAATAAATACTTCTGGAAAGGGATAGAGAGAAACCGGGGCTCCAAGGGTTTCCCAATAACACAATTTTCTAAATACAATAGTCAACAAAATTCACTAATCAGAATGGATTTTTATTTATATAAAAAAAATATATATTTTTATACTGTTACACCATTAGCGTTTATTGATGTTAATTATAATTCTATGCGTTTTAATGACACAATAAAAGTCAGTTTATTTTATCGATTCGTTTTCAAG
The DNA here is from genome assembly GCA_037950945.1 of Hypolimnas misippus. Lineage (NCBI taxonomy): Eukaryota > Metazoa > Arthropoda > Insecta > Lepidoptera > Nymphalidae > Hypolimnas > Hypolimnas misippus. The sequence goes on from JBBEEQ010000024.1 coordinate 560,186, forward strand.
AGTTCCGTTCGTCTGTCGTTAAGTCATATATTACAATTAAATGTAGGTTCATGTTATACTAGCTTTGCTTCACGGATTTTTCTGCGTTGGGTACCTGCAAGATTAGTTGACTATTTTAGGTTACCACTTCTTCTAAGATAGTAGAGTGATGCTTTATAATTTTCAACATTAAAACGGTCTACGTAAACAGACAAGATTACGTCGCACGACGTCGCGTCGTGAGAATCTTTGACGTGTATCGTAAAAAATATGACAATGTATGGTTCGCTTTAATATAGATGTGTTATAACTGAACGACCATCAATATTATATAATACTTTTCTGAATGAAAGGTATGTCGTTCTCTGTGCCCCTGACAATGTTTATGCAAAATTTCATAATTATCCTTCGAGTACCTAATTGAGGTGTGGAAGCGTAATAAACAAACAAACTCACATTCGCATTTATAATATAAGTAAATAGGTAACATATTAGCAATATAATTTGTAATATTTATAATATCCTCGTAAATATATTTTACTGATGAAACTACTTATGTAATTAATTTAAAATTTTTCAAAGACATTGAAAAATATTTAAAAAAAAACCGGATAACCATAATTTTATCTGTGTGTAGTCGAGGTAAATAGCGGTTATTATAATTAACGAAATAAAAGAAAATAATGACAGTTGAAGGCTTTTAAATTCGAATTACACGTTTGGTTGAAATTACGGAGAAAATATACTGAAATTTAATAAGGGGAATGCAAAAAGGATTTTTAAATTCCGCGACGGTACGCCCGCGGGCGCGAGAAAAACAACCGGCGCACGCGCATGCCCGCCGCGCGCCCTCGTGCCTGCGGGGTCAACGCGGATAAACCAGGAGCTGCCATCCTCAACGCGCATAAGTATTTTTTATAAAGCTGCTAATATTATAAAGCTGAAAAGTTTGTTTGTTTGTTTGAACGCGCTAATCTCAGGATCTACTGGTTCGAATTGAAAATTCTTTTTGTGTTAGATAGTTTGTATTACATCACACTACGATTCATAGGAGCGAAGCAGTACCCATAAACGCGAGTAAAACCGCAAGAAACACATAGTATTTTTATATTCACTTACCTACTTATGTTTAACGCACAAAGGTTACTACGATTATGTTTTTATATTAAACCGATCGATTTTATAAATTAATACGAAGATTATTATCGCGATCTTTACAAATAAATAAAATTGAAAAGTATGTTTGTAATTTCACATTAACAGCTTTTAACTAAATCCACATTAAAGTACATATATACCGTCTAAACACAATTTTTAAAATGTTTAACTGTCTGTCTAATTGTTCTGGCTAATCTCTGAAACGACTAGACCTTTACGGGACTTTCAATCACAGATAGGTTATATTATAAGGAGTAACTTAGACTACTTTTATTTGTTTTTTTTTATTAATAAATAAAAAAGGGGGTTACGTAAAAACAAAATTGAAAGCAATGTGTACAATATCCAATTCAAGTAGGGAAGGTGAAGCTCAAATAATTTTTACTGAATTAATGCGGTTGAAACCGCGGACCACAGCTAGTCGTACAAATATATTTATTATTTTTAATATTCATACAGCGTTAATAAAGGCATTGGTAACTTTAACTCACAATTTGATTATAAAGTTCAATATAATTTATCTTGAATTTATTATAAAAATTTAAGTCTTTAAATTGTATATAAATATTTATAATAATAATTTCTTTTTAAAAAAAGTAAAATACTTTTATTAAACTTTTTGTAGGTGAAAATGAAAAATTAAAGATAAAATTTTTACCGTTCACATTAAAAAATGTACAATTCATAATAATTGTCAACGCTAATTATAAATTAAGACAAAATTGTACGTTTACCTCCTCGTCTAACGACTAACAAAGCCTGCAGCGGGGCTCCGATGCGCTCCGTAGCGCACCGCGGGCACCCCGGGCTCCGGCAGTGTGCCCGCGACCTCACGACGAACACCCGTATCTACTGTCCGCAGTATTCGCTTGTGCTAACTTTTAGCGACGAGACAAATCGCTTCATATTTTGTGATTGTATGTGATTTACTGTCAGTGATGTGTTTTGTTTATATGACAAAAATTTGAAGGATTTTTTTTTTATACGTGGTAAGTTTTTAGTCAAACTTTAAATCATAATAAATGTGTATATTTGAAGTTGGTACTCTAATTATTTAATCTATGAATTGAAAAATTGTTTTTTGTTTCGTAATATAAAATTATTTTTCTTATTTTATTTTACACAGTGTCGTTATGCGAAACAAAAACGAGCTTCATTACGTGAGAATTACCTAAATTCCTGTGTTTATTAAAACAATTGTCTCTTGGTAGCTGTTGCGTGTATTAAGAAATTTAAATTAATTAAACTTCATAATATTTTTTAAAATATTAATATTTATATTTTTTACAAGATAAGTTATTCTGGGACACATTGTTTTTATGGCTTATTTATATTTGTATTTATGTTTTTATTTTATCAAAAAAAAAAGTGTTTTAACACTTAAGTGTCCAGTTAACTTATTAAAAGTTATTTTAATTTAATTATTTAATAGCTGTGTTTATGAATGAATTGAAATTATTTTTAATAATTTTGTAGTCCAAAATCAATCTACATAGGACTTATCAAAAACGAAAAATGAAATGTATGTTTCCCGTTAAAATAACTGTAAATGTGTATCTGTATATTACATATCATATCTAATTGTATAAAATATAGATAACATATAGTATTTTAATCAGCGACGCGTTTAAACGAGAGCGAGGGAAAGTGGCGATGCGCCCGCGCAGCTCCGGACACGACTTATACACGACGATATAAACGCTATCATTTTTTGTTCATCAATTATGTATTTTCACTGTTGTCTCCTCACGACTCTCGTTATGGATTATAATAATTGTATATCAAAGTTTTAAATTTGAATAGAAATGTATTTTGTCTTACATAGACTATGTAGAGACTAACGATCCTTTTTTTATTAAAATTATTTATAAACTTTTGAAGTCTTTTTCCGTCTCTTTTAATTTTTTACACATAAATTTATTTACGGTCAAAATAAAAATAGGTTTGTTGCTATTTTTCTTAGCTTTTCGCTATTGTTAACACATTGAAATAAAACTATTTTAAGTGTATTGAAATCGCATACATTACTCACTTTTTAGCGTTATTAAGATCGCTGTTTCGAAACGTCACGCTAAATATTCCGTAAAATCGGAATTATTAAATTAATTTATATAAATTTGTACTTTAAATCTATTTGAAATTGTTAGATATCAATTACACATAGGCGTTATTGGGCGGTATTAGGTAATTGAAGGAGACTATAAGTAACGGATGAATTATCACACACATGATGAGGTTTACGATGTGTGGAGATCGCATTCCACGAGGTGTAGGGAAAGCAAACCTAATGTGCATCAGTTCCCAGAGGGATTAGAAGCGGAACATGGAATTAAATGCTTCTTAGACGATTATTCCACGCATTCAGTCTTAAGTATTGTGAGTAATTTTTCGCCATTTTTAATATAGATATGTTTTTGTACACATAACAATAATTTCAATAAATTAATTTAATAAATACACAAATAAAATAAAAAACAAAAGTTGAAATAGTCGTCGAGGCGAATTTAACAACAAATATTATCTCTAAATTGATTCCTATAAATTTTAGTAGATCACATAAAATATAATCTGCCACCTCAAATGACGAAGTTTAACATTTAACATCATAAATGTGGTAAAGTAATATTAAGATGTGTATTGCGAAATTCCGTATATTATAAGGTATTCTTGTCATTTGATACAGATCAGAGATTCGTAAGTCATTAAAACATTAGCGTGAATGCTTGTGTTCATGTGTAGTGCCGGCTTAACATAAAAAAGGTTCACACGAATAAGGCGTAAAAATAGGTATTTGTATAAGCACTATAGATTATTAAGTAGTATAATGATACTGACTTAATGACTTAATTTTAAATAAAGTGAGAAGATTAATTTCAAATTATATAATATACATTATAACATGTTATGTATAATGATAATGTAATATCATGTGAGCACACTTGATTCTCACGATGGTATAATATATTTAATGGTATTTTAAATAAGTTAGACTAAGAGCTAGCGTCCATAACACATACTACGCAGTACGCTATTAAAAATCATTTTTTTATATTATTTCTTCTGTATATCTTTCCAAATAGTTGAATGGGATTTTTTCAAAAGGTATTTTAAGCACTAAAAATCTAGTTTTGATTTATATTTGATATAGTTATTACAAAACCATAAGGTTTTTGGAATTTATCAAATTTTTTTTCGCAGATTTAGTGTCAATCTTGACACTTGACTCATTGTAGCCCACAGCTACGTCTACAATTAAGTTAATAGTAACGTATGTACTGGCTCACAATCTGTTCCATGAAGAAGATACAATTACGCACGCACGCTATTTGTGAGAATCAATTCGATTTTTTTAAAGAATATTGGAGTTTATTTTTTGTGACTGAATCAAACAAAAGCTTTTTTGTTTGCTTCTTGATGTGTTGTATCTTTTATGTTATTATAGTTTAACTGAATAAAATAAAAGTCGTTTCGTTTCAAACTCTTTTAATGTCACGTATTTTTTGTATTGTATGACGTTTTAATTAATCTCATTAAAATAGTCTGTTAAGAAGGTAATTATCATAACCCAAAATAGTATTTTTTGTTGAATGAAGATTAAATAAAATTCTTAAAATATAAAAACAAAAAAGGTTACAGGTAGAAATGGCCAGCTCACGCTTGGTTAACTTCCTCATAAAAACTGGGAGATATTGTATTCCGATATACTTTTGACCGTAAAGAATGATTAAGTGGTAATTTATTAAGGTTTAAACATATAAGATAATATCTTTAACTAGCTTTTGCGCAACATACAAATTTTGAAACCCCGTCACCCCTTTGGGCGTTGAATTTTCAAAAATCGTTTTTAGCAGATGTCTACGTCATAACTATCTGTTCAAATCAAAGAGCTCTATGGAGCTTTTAAATCAACGTAACTTTCAACTCATTTCCTAATTTTTATTTTTAAAGATATAAATAAGTATTAGATGTTCAAATAATTTAATTATTTTTAATACAATAACGTAGATCTCAATACTTTTTATAAAAGCTATTATGAATATTATTAAGTTATTTTAATATAAAGTAAGGATAAGGTTAAAATAAAAAAGAAAAACATAAAAATTTTACATAGTATTTCTAAAACAAATATCCACTATTATTTGGTATAATAATTGCTTACAAATGTTCTAACTCTTAATACAATTATTTAGTTTAGCTAAAGTATCTTGTAAGAATCTGGTGAACTTTTTCGGTTTCTACCTATTTCAACCTATTGTCTTCGTTTAAATTTACTTTTGTAATGCGGTAACGACTTAATTAAAACTGTATATTTCAGGCTCAAATATGTGTGTAATTGAAAAATAAAAAGAAATTTTGTTTGCTCTGAAAGTGTAACCATATATATATTTTTAAATTAAACATAATACATAACAAAATTAGATTAAGATTTATTTCTTTTCTACATTCAGATTTAATTCTCTAATATAAAAGAGCTTACATAATCTAATTATCGAAGAGAAAAATAAAAAATAAGAAATTTTCAGGTACAACGTTCTAAACGCTACTGATGTAAAAAGTGTTGAATATGATAAATTGTTGCGTTAATCTTTAATTAATATAAATTGTTATTAATTCAAGTGTAACGATGTACTCTCGAACGTACAACACGTCTTGCATTATAATTTTCATTGAATACACTTTTTAATCTGTAATTCGTCTCGCTATGACATTTGGGAGCGCGGCAGCTGTTCCGATAACTTTTATTACAGAAACTATACCAACACAAAAAAATAGCAATATCCAATACGGGGTATTTTTTTCTTATTTCAATTAAAAGCTTGGCTACCGTTGTCCCATTTTTTACTGTTTATGACAGTCTCGAATCTTATTTGTTTTATTTTATCTGTGTAAATCTGAGAAAATTAAAAAGCATTAGTTAAAAAGTCAAGCACCTGTAAATAAAGAGAATAAAAGAAGAAACAGCTGTAAATAAAGTTTTTATTTTTGGAGATTTTGTGATATGGGAGACATTTTCTCAATGAGGGAAAATAATTAAAGTTCCTTTATTTCTCATTTCATTATTTTACGACCAAATCTAAAACGCTACTTATGTTTATGTTGCTGTTAAGTGCTAGACCTGTTTTTACATCCTATAGTATTAAGTTTGTGTTCAGATTAATTAACATGTCTATAAAACTCAAACTATATTACATATTGTAATACATAACATAATGCATCTTTTTTTAACATAACATATAATCCACATTTATAAAATATGCTGAATTACGTTGCTTCATAATTCTGGACAGGTCATAAATTCATAATAGAACAACACGTGAGTGATACAATTTTAATTAAGGGTTAATTTAATAAATTATTATAAATACTTATATGGACGTTGATAAGCAATACTGTGTCGAGTAACACGGACTTCATTTTGAGAAAATGGCGCCTAAAGATATCAAACCCATTCTTAATAAATTTGTTTGAAGACGTACATATCAATCGTTTCTTTTCAATTTTGGTAAAAGGAATAATGTACTAAAACTGATTGGTATAATAAAACGATTTACCTAATAATAAGTTTTTCAAATATGTGGGTTTATTGTATAAATTGAAAATATGGGACACACTTGAAATTCTAAACATTAGATTAAGAAACTTTTTTTTCGTACTCATTTAGTTTAGATGACTTGAAATTATTTTGAATAATAATAATTACATAACGCATTATCAGAATATATTAATATCTCCAAATTAGATTTTTTGTGGGTTGACACATTATTGCTTATCAGCATCCACATATAATACAAAAAGGACGTATGTATAAAGGACATTAAATATTTAATTTAACACCAGTATAATTACTCGGTTATGGTTCATACGATGTTATTGTATACTCTTTGGCCGTAACTTGCAATTCGACATAGTCACTAATTGACATATTGGTATTTCCAATCATGCAACATTTTTATAATTGATATAACCTTTAGTACTATCAAACTTTACGGGACTTTTTAAATTGCTTTATGAATGTTAAAAAGACCAAAATGTTAAGGACACATTAGTTTTATTAGATAATAAATAAATGATCATATTTAAGATCTCTTTCTTTTTCTTAAACTTATTTTGTTTTATATCATGATTTTGACACCTCATCTGTTAACGTTAAAGAAAAAGAGCTCAATATTAAAGAAATATTTGTTTACCGTTTATAGCTAGACTTAAGTAATTAAAAAAAAAAAAACCCGAACATACATATAGTACAAACACCTGACCCTTCGTGGTTTTTGCCACACTCGGGAATAAATCAGCTCAGTCGCTCAGCAAAAGCTAATAATATCACCTCTGCATGACTTCTATAAAGACCGCTTAGTCGCATTCTATCTCTTATACTATGTTTCGAACGACAACGCGTTGAAGTCTTATCTTTCGAACGTCACTCCTCTCTTGATATTTATGAACGCGAACTGTACTCGTAATTAAAACTTTTCAAACAAAAAGCACGTCCCTAATTACTCTCTCCGGCTTCGAGATATATTATAATGTTAATTATAACGTATTCTTTTCCCTTTACAAAACGGTCGCTCGTGGATCGCATCCTGTTTTTTAATCATTTCTATGATGATTATTTATTCAAAAATGAACTTTGTAATTACATGTTAAAGTATATTTTTGAACGACACGGTACACGGTTTGATTATTACGGTATAATATTCAAAAATCACACACCCTTCTCAACGGACGCGTTAGAAAACCGTTGATCGTATCTGCGCCGGCAGCCGGAGTAATTATTTTTTTATCTTTAACTTTTGGGTTCTTAACGACGCGACGGAGTAAGACGTTAACGGATTCTTTTAATTGTTTAAATAAAATGCATTTCGTTTTTAAATATATCGCTGGTTTGCAAGAATATTGTAGTAATTCAAAATTCTAACAAATAGAACTAAGTATGACAAAAGACCATAAATGTTTGATTTTTTATCGTGAAAAGAGTTGCGATGATGAATTTTCTTTAAATCAATAAAGTCATAACATCAAGGGATCGTTTAAATTTCGCAGCTATGCACCAACACATTAAAAGAAAATTAAAATTCTTACTTCTTAAAATTCATCATTTTTAGTTGCATCGATATTCTTGAAAAGCAGCGATATCTACGTATGAACGTGTAATGATTTCTTGTTGTAAAGAAAATAATGTGTTTATTTTCAAATTATAACGGAGCTTTGGATTAGGTTCCAAAAATGTGTTCAATGCTAAGATACTAATACTGCAAATATAATAGAGAATAAACCGATTATTGACGGTGGGCGAAAAAGTATACGTGATTAAATCTCTAACTCTGCAGGACACCACGGACCGATATCGACGACCGTCATGAAAACCTTCAACTTATAAAATCAAGTCGCATTTCGCTGTCTGTACGCTTACATCTTTTTAAATGCGTAACGGATTTTAATTCAATTTTCATCACTAAACAGAATGATTCAAGATAAAAAATTATATTCATAATACATGCAAGTTATAGAAGAGAAAAGAAGAATTTTTTTAAGATTTGTAACATGATGACGTAAAAAATGATATTGCACCCATGATGATGATGATTGATGAAGCTGGAGCGGGTCGTGAGTTCAATATATTTATTTTAATTTTTGCCAGATATTTTAAGTTTACCTCTTGAGTAACAAAGTCTGGTGCTGGGCAAACGTAAACATTTTTTAGTTTCCAGTTGCTTACAACGAACACTTTCTGATAAGCCATCCGTTTTTGTCAAGTAGAAATATCGAGACACAAATTGTGACTACATCTGCGCGGGGAATGGTTGATTTCATATTGATTATATAAAAATGAAATATTGATGGTCTCTTGCGTCCGACACACGACACAAAAGTGCTTCATTTGAGTAGCGTCTCAATAATCTGCTAAGAGTTTTCTTCTTTATAACCATTACGTTATAAAACTCAATAGTTGATATATAATTTGTTTTTATTAACTCTATATCAAAATTATAATCAAAAATATACTCACATAGTTAATGTGTGCATTGTTTTATAGGACATTAGCTGGTGCCCGGGACTTTCGTCTACGAACTATTGTAATATATAAATTTTCTAAAATAAAAGTACCTAAAGTTACTCCTTATCTGTGAGTGAAAGTCATGTCAAAACCGGTCCGGTCGTTTCAGAGATTAGCCGGAACAAACTGAGAGACAGACAAAAATTTAATACAGGTTTTTGATGTATATATCGTATATTCTTTTATATGCATTTACTGAAAAATTTTTAATTTGATATTACAGACAGATACTTCAATTTTATTTATTTGTATAGATGTAAGATATTTGTTTTATTATATGACTGAATAGTTTTCTTTTCTTCGTAACTCCGTTTAACTCTACTTTGAATGATTTCAAAAGGATTTGCCCATCGGATCCATTAGTACATTTTTCGTTTAACTTTGTTGCGTAAACAATGGCGTACGGCTAGGGGGAACAATACGCAATCGTCTATGGTAATTTGCGCGGTAGCATGCGCGGGCGCAGGCGAACAATGCCGCGCTTGACTATTGCGCGTAAATTACCATTGACTGGCGTACTGATATAAAAAATATATTCCAATAGCCAACGACAAAAAGCTATTTAATAGATACTTTCGTATGTATAATAGTTTTCTGAGTGGTTTTTACTTTAGTGGCAATAATGTGGTAAATTGATTTCATTCCAGATCCTTCTTCGTAATTACGATTTTACTATTAACCCGTACTTCGCCCGCGGCTGCACCCGCGCAGTTTTGATTTGTTTGTTTTTATTAACCGACTTTCAAAAAAGCAAAAGGTCCCAATTCTTCGATTTTTTTTCTAATGTTGTTCTCCGGTTACTCGGACCATCATTAGTTAGGTAATTTTTTTTGTTTGTAAGAGTATACACTCCCATTGGTCCTACAATTTAAAATAGTAAGTAGGTAGATTATACTGTATAATATATAAAATACAAAGAATTTGACATGTTTTTTTTCCTGTTTGTACGACCGAACAGAACGAAACTTCTAAGTGAATTTATATCGAGTTACCATAATAAGCCTTAATTTCTCAATGATCGAAGTGAAACTAGGGTGTTGCGAGGTTGCTGGCTCTGTATTGACCTGATATTTTTTAGTAAACGCCTTATAACCAGTTGTCCATGTAAATAAAAATGTTTAGTATATAATCAACATATTTCGAGTAATAGAAAATTAAAAATTGATTACCTAATAACAATACTTCGCACTTCAAAATCGGTTTAACTGTTTAGGCTACAGGAGCATTTAACGGCCATTCTTACATACCCACTTACATACAAATATACATATATATGTACTTCCGAAAACAATTTCCCTTCTCGATCAGTCTGATAAAATGAATAAGATAAGATCTTTATATACCTGAATAAATATTGTAGGCGCCATTATATCGATAAAAACGCATTAAATAATTATTAAACATTTTCGTATACTATCTTGATGTTAAGCATAAATTATATCTCAAAAGAATTTAGAAAATAACAGTTTCTATAATAAAAACCATTACATTTGCATAATCAATATATAACAAAAAATAATACATAATCTTTAATTTATTATTCAAAACATTGAGTTATGTTCTGATTATCATAAAATAAATATTTTAAAATATACACATTTATTTGAGAGAGAAAAAGCGCGCTGCTATTTTGTTATTAATCAAGAGATAATGAGGACATTCACGTTACGACAGACGCACGGGTTGTTTTACAAATACCATTCATGTTATACTTTTGTATCTCATCTCACCATAATTTCAGATCGATAATTACGTTATTTAATATTATCACAACTCTTACTAAGGATTATATTAGGGATACTGGCCATTTATCGATAACTTCGATTCCGAATGATTGAATCGTAAAACGAACATAATAAATACTCCAACAGTTCTCACAAATTTTATTCGTTGTATCTCTTACAGATCGTATTACAGAATGCCCACAATTGACAAATCGCACATCCCACATTGATTCAGTGACACGACTTATTTTGTTATTAAGAGAGGGTAAGTAGATATTCTCTCTTAATAACAAAGTCAATATAAATTACATATTACATTATAAGTTTTTGATATATATTACTATTGAATCATATTTTATATCTTCAAAACAAATGTTTCTCATATATTTATCTTAATATATAAAAATAATAAGTAATTCTAACAAACAGTAAGTTTTTCGCAACTTACGCTATCGCTTGTAGCAATTCAACCACAAGCAACGTGAACGTCCGACTGTTCTAGCATGAATGGCACTATAATGAATTATGACGATGGCTTTTACAAATAAATTGGAGTGACGTTTACAACCCGATATAAATATTGTAGCGATCATTATTACAAGGCCTTTGTATCGGAACGGTACAAGCCAGAAGCGTGAACGATCCCCAATTCGCTGATAACATAAAATTAACGACCACTTTAGCTATCAATAAGCCGTTAATTTAATTAAAACGGTCGATAGCTAAAACGATCTTGGATATATTTTATAAATAATCTACGATAGATAAATTCTACAAAAGATTAACATTTATTAATATAAAATTATATTTTTAAAATCGTTTGTTACTATACAAATTACTTTAATCCTGACATTATGATAATATTTTAAAGTTCGTGTTATTGAAATATCATAACAAGAATTTAAAAAAAACACGTATAGTATACTCTATAAATCTAAAAAAAAACTCCGTAAAAACTTTTACTTGACACCGTCTTCGAAATTCTGTACAAAATATTCATATTATACTTTTTACTTTGTAGTTGTATTAAATTTGTTTTCGAAGTCGTTTTTTATAGGTTTTGTTGTGTCGCTCATCCTGTCACTTATGCCACTAGATGTGATTAGTTTATTGTGTGTATCACCAGTTCAAGAGCAAGCCCAGCTCCCTACAGGGGTCCACGCAGTTTGATGGACTTCGACAATAGACCTCGATCGCTTTTCATGTCAATAAAGCGATATAGAGCGGGATGCGCATGCGCACCGGGCTCCGTTTGTGATATACCTACCGTAAAATATTCGTTTTATTGTCATGCCTCTATCGTGCTACCGTTATTTTTAATTATAACGATTGTATAAAAATATTTAGTTCCTGTGACAAAGGGTAGCAAAATACTTTTATTGCATTTTCTTTTAAATACTTTTTTTATGACCGTTGTATTTTATGGTTGAAAAAGGTATTATTATTTTTTTAAAGTATTTTTTATTATTAAGTGTTTATATTAATTTGTACACACGTGTATACTTGTAACGTTGGAGCAAATAACAGATTAAAAAACAAATACAACATTTGTTTACCTGGTCTATTTTATTATTTCACGTTAGTTCTTCCTTATGAACTAATAATAACTTAAGTATACTAATTTTAATTAAATAGCTTTTTGAAATTAGTACACAATGTGACATAAATATGTAGTTCAATTACAAAACATTCACTAAAAGACACTAAGTATGTTGAAATTGAATACGTATTCTGATTTTCTAATAAGTTAATTTAATAATATCATACAAAATTCTAAGTGCATTTCACACTAAAGATTATACATTTCCAGTACGTAAACATAAAAACATAACCATTTGAACATCAACACCAGCGTCACTTGACACCGCGTTGTTGGCAATTTATTTGCAACAAATCTCCTCACGTGTTCAACTGAATAATGCAGTCGTTAAACACCGGCCCTGCGTCTCGACGCTATTGTTGTTTGATTTATATTTCACTGCTTTTCGAATTAATATTAATATTTCAAAGGTGTCATATTCAAACTAGTTTCAAACGCTCACCCTAACTTCTAAATTATTGTTGGATAACAATTATTCTTTATATTAACTTTCCGGTTGACGTAAAATTTAATAACGGAAGCGATTTTAAATTATAATGTTATGTAATAACAAAATACGTCAAATCAAATACTTGAAGTTGATAGAAAAAAATGTTTATTGCAATGCAAAACAGGATTTTTTTTCTAATTAATTGATTTCCTTATGTTAGTGGACAAATGCTTGTTACATTTTTTTAATAAACACTAGATTTTTATTTATTATATTTTTATTCCTGCAAAATTCTTAATTACGTTTTCGGATGTAGATAAATAATCTAAAAATAAATAATTAAAATAATATACAATTTAAATAATAAAATATTAATTAACCAAAAAAAAATATATATATGAAATTTTCTATTATACATTATGCAATAGTTAATAGGTTTAAATCTTAGACAAATTCATAACATGATATTAAGATACCACAACATATAAAATTAATTCAACCGTTAGGATGCTTCGAGGGTAAAAAGTATCCTCCATAAGTATGGAGGACTCTCTCTCGGGCGAATTTACTGTCAGCGTCTTTTTTTTATATCCACAGTTTTCATAAGGTTCCCTAGCTAACTGTTACAGAGTGGATTTATGTAATTTAGAGTAAAATTTACAAATTTAATTCTCCCCATTAAGAATATTTTGTTTATTATACTTTTAAAGTTAAATTTCTACAAATTCGGGTATATAAAATGTGTTTTATAATAAATATATTGTGACAAATTGGACCAATATTATTTGTGTACGGAATATACACAAAAATAACTGGTCAAGTGCGAGTAGGACTCGCGCACCGAGGGTTCCGTACAAACTTATAAAAATCTATATAAGACGCTTGATCAATTTACAACTTGCCAGCGCCATCTCTTGACAATTTCAATGAACTAACTTGTTGACTTTAACATAACCAACATAGTTATATTATATTTTATTCTCGTTTTATTTTTATTTATATTCTACTACACTCCACTACCTCTGCACTACGTTTGTAAAATATTTAGATTTACATTATCAATCAAAATATCGAAATATATATTAGTGTTGCCAAGACGAAAATAATTAGTCCTTAATTCGAACAAAACTAATTGTTTATTTATAAATAACTAATTATATTACTAATAACCAGAAGACTTATATGTGTAGATAAATAAGTAAATTAAATAACTCGATTTGTTTGAATTTAATTTTAAAATTTTCGTACTAAGTCAATACGAGTACTTAAATCAAATCGCGTGAAGCTCTTATATTGAATGTTAATTACGTAATGACGTTATAAATCGACGATAAAACTTTTAAATGAAAAGTTTATTTTATAATTTTTAGCGCGTTTAAATAATAATTAAATTAAAAAATTTTATTAATCGAGCAGAATTATATCACAGTTAATGTCATAATGTTGTAATAGATGGCATTAGCTGTACGCTGCATCGCGCTATCATTTTGTTAGCTGCGATATATAGATTGCATTGCGTTGTTTATAAAGGTTTGCTGCTTTTTAATGTTTTCGTATTGATACAAATTTCTTCTCAGTGTTTGTAAAATTGTTTTTTTGACCATGGTCAACTTCTATGTTAATTTGTTACAAGTACATATAATTTTAATTCTAAGATTAATATATTTTCCGCTTGATCAATTTACAACTTGATACATTTACGCGTTCCTGAGAAAAAGGTTGAAAGACAGACGTACAGACTGACAGACACACGAACAGAAATTTACAGTTTTCGGATTTTTTCCTTTATGTATACTAAAGGACCTTGCTCCTGGCCAAATTTCATAATGCTTGGTCAATGGGAAGTACCCTATAGGTTTTGATTCCCTTGCGAAAACGTTAAAAACGCTATCATACTTAAAATATGTGATATAAATGACCGTATCTTTTGATTGCGTTAACTTAGAAGTTTGATTTTTTCACAGCTCTTAGTAATTACAACTCTGAGTACTTGACGTTGATAAAAATTTGTTACCTTCACGCGTTTCTGAGAAAAAGGTTGAAAGACAAACTTACAAACAGACAAACATACATACAAAAATTTACAGTTTTCAGATTTTTTCCTTTATTTGTACCATAAGATCTTACTTCTTGCCAAATTTCATCGTGCTAGGTCAGTGGGAACTACCCTATAGGTTTTGATTCCCTTGCGAAAACGCTAAAATGGTCAAAATATACGACATATTTTCCATTATCTTTTGATTGCGTTGACTTAGAACTTTAATATTTTCACGGCCGCATGTCATCGTAGACTTGAGTATATGATATTAATTTCAACATGATACGTCTATGCATTTCTGAGAAAAAAGGGTTGACATCCCGACAGACAGACAGACAGACAGACAGACAGACAGACAGACAGACAGACAGACAGACAGACAGACAGACAGACAGACAGACAGACAGACAGACAGACAGACCGACGGACAACAAAGTGATCCTATAAGGGTTCCGTTTTTCCTTTTAAGGTACGGAACCCTAAAAAGGTTTTGTTCGAAATTTGACGGCCAGGTTACTGACACAGGTTATGATATTACTCACTAGCTGCTTTTCGCGGTTCCACTCCCGGTAACGGTTACTGCTTCATTCATATGAGAAGTAGCGTTATGCAATATAGCCTATATACTTCCTCAATAAACGAGTTATCCAACGCAAAATGAATTTTTCAAATCGGATTAGTAGTTTCAGATAAAAAGTTATAAACAAATTTTACCTCTTAATAATATTAGTATAGATAAAATACATGCCCAGATATTTGTGGTAAATATATATTATATTATAAATATATATTGTATCTGAGTTATATCTATATCTATAATAAATCTATAGAGAGGTCAATTCTGGACATGAAATATATTTTCAAAATAAATATCAGGGGGTGATTAGTGATCGATACTGATGCCAAAAATGCAATCAGTAAAATTTTTGTCTGTCTGTCTGTATGTTCCTTATAGAAACAAAAACTACTCGACGGATTTTAACGAAACTTAGTACAATTATTCTTCATACTCCTGGGCAGGTTATAGTATACTTTTCATCACGTTACAATCAATAGGAGCAGAGTAATAAAGGGAAAACGGGAGACGTTACTCCAATTTTTAAGCTTCCGTCGCGTATGCAGCCTTAATGGTTAAAGTTACGTAGAAATCATGTATGACGGAAATATTCTACATAAAATTTCCTAAAAAATATCCCGCAACAGTATATGTCTATCTTTTATGGTTGACTCACAATAACACGTGTAGCTCCTGATAGCTTAGCAGTTCGGAGAATTCTGATTATATTTGTTTACTCTTACGTTTATAATACTCTTACTCATCACGAACTTAAAAAAGTTAACATTATTACCTATTTAATAAAAAAATCATAGAAATCAAGTATTGTGGATTGACATATTATATTTCCCTATCAAAATACGATCAGTCTGTCACATCAAAACCACTGAACCCTGAGGAAGGACATACGCTACTTTTTTTTCGAAAAACGACGAAAACGCGGACGAAGTTGCAGGCAAAAGCTAGTAATAAATGGATGCTGATAAGCAATAATGTGTCAACCAACAAAAATTCAAATTCGGAGATATTGATGTATTTTGATACTGCATCACCTATTTAACATTATTCAAAAAAATGTAAGGTCACATAAACTAAAAAAGTATGGAAAAGGTTTCCGAATTAAATGTTTACAATTTCAAGTGCGTTCAATATTTTACAATTTATACAATAATCGTATATATTTGAAAAACTTTTTAATAGATAATATATTAAATATATCAATCTGCTTTTAATTCATTATACTTTTTATCAAAAAAATAAAAGAAAAGATGGATATATACTTCTTCAAACATATTTGTTAAGAACAGGTTTGGCATCTTTAGACGCCATTTTCTCAAAATGAAGTCCGTGTGGCTTGACACAGTATTGCTTATCAGCGTCCAAATATAACCCTGCATTTACTACCACGCAGTCAGAGCAGGTATAATAAGCCTTTTTAATTCTGAGTGTAAATGCAAAAATCTATGAGTACAGCTACATCGTGTATTTAATGTGCAGATACCATAAAAGTAAGAAAGTAATCAAAGAGACATTTCAATTTATTACATGTATACGTAAATGTTTTTGTCCGTTTATAGAAAAACGAGCAATCAAATGCCGTTAACTGAGTGACGGATAACCTTGTGCGGTCACTGCTTACTGTAATGAGTAACGGATGTACTCATGTTAATTACTGGCTTATATCACTAATCTCAAGGGGTTTAAATGCCTAGATTTATCGCGATCTAGATCATTTAATTGCTATCTAGGAAATTGTATATGCTCTAATCAATAACCGTAAGGAAAAGGCAGGAATTAAATATTTTTTTAACAAATTGAAAACAGATTAAAAGTATATAGTCAAAAACATTATACACTACATGGACGCTGATAAGCAATAGTGTGTCAAGCCACACGGACTTCATTTTGAGAAAATGGCATCTTTTCTATTTTGATAAAAGATATAACGAACTAAAAGCATATTGGTATAATCAAAAGTTTTATCTAATAATAAGTTTTTCTAATATACGAGATTATTATATATTTCAAAATATGGAACAAACTTCAATTATCGAAACATTAAATTATGGAACTTTTTTCCGTATTTATTTAATGTATATGACTTTAAAAGTTTTTGAATAATGTTAATAAATACATGGCACATTTTCAGAATACATTTGTATCTCCAAATTTGAATTTTTGTGGGCTGACACATTATTGCTTTTCAACATCCACATATGTATGTGATATATGGATATTTGTATGTGTGTGTGTTACCTTAATTATTAAATAGGCGTGTGGTAGACTGGTGATAACAAACATGTCAGGCTAGCATCACAAGGAAGTATATGTAAATGAAGAAGTCTTTATCTTTTCGAGCCACTGAACTTATTCTTAGTTAAACATGAATATTTATTTTTTGTTTGATATTTTATCATTTATTTTAAAAAGTTTTAATCGTCTTAAAGAATAATTTTACAGTATGTTATATTAGAAGTAATTAATTTTTATCTAGGTTTAATCTATATCTACTAATAATACAAAGAAATGAAATTTGTTTACGTGAAAAATTATATGTCCCCTACATATTTTAGAGTTATTTCTATCTCTATCTCTAAAACGTTCCGATATGAAAACACTATTGTTGCAGTCGTTAGCGTTTATTGCATAAGGTTGTAAGCTATATTACATTACTCTACGCTCATAGGAGCGAAGCAATAACTTTAAACCCGAGTAAAACCGCAAAAGGCAATTAGTTTAAAATATGAAAAAGCGTCTACGTCGCTTAATATTTAGACATGATTTGAACTATAACTGTTTGTTTGAGTTTTTTGATATTAGTCACGATAGTAAAACTTACAAGTGTAACTCAATCTTAGCAAGAAAACACTGATAATGCTACTTGACATGCAATTACGTGTAAACTGCTCGTCGTGCTTATCGAAAGTGGTTACTGACAGTGTTTCTGCGACACGGCGAGCGACATCTCACGATGCTCGCAGATTGTAATGACAGTTGTGATTTCGTAACGGATGCGAAATGTTCACACTCACTCACTCACTTCTGTGTGTCATTATGTACCGTACTTTTAACTGTTGGAACTAGAAATCCATAAAATACCACTTTAGCAAAATAATAAAACATGTCAAAATACTTATAAAATTAAGCCTATTTGATTTATGTTTAAAGAATTAGAATTAGTTAAAAATAACGACAATTTTTTCAGTCTGAATATGGTAGACTGCAATTTTTACATATGGAATTTTAAAAATAATGTCCTATGTATAGCAAAACAGATAAAATATGATATCATCTCAATGTTTTCGCCAGATGATTAAGTTATATATAAGTTATGATAGAATAAAACACTCCTTTTTATTAAGCAATGGTGGACACGTAGAATGCACCCTGCATTTCAATAATGACTAGATATTATAGCATGAGAGTGTTTACATTAGAAAAAGTTTATAAAAACTAAACACGGGACAAATTGCTAGCAGAGTGTTGGACATAGGAGTGCCGTAATGGACAGACGAGTCGGTTGACAACCATTAGAACAGGCGTATCAAGTTTGCTGCTCCTGGCCTAATGGGATGCTCGCCACTCCCAGTCTTCGTATTATTGAAACCGGTAAAATGCGACTCAAACTCTATACTGAGGGTTCCGTACTACTGACACGCGACTCACGCTTAACCGATTTTTATAATTTGGCACGAATTTCGCTTAAATAATACCTATTCTGTGAAATTTTCAAGCCGATATTTATTACGGTTCTAAGGAGGCTTTCCTTTAAATGTCAGGCACGCTTGGTAATACGTTGCTATTGTAGACTTTGGATACGGAATCCTGAAAACTAGGTTGTTATCATGTTAATAGGGTTTAAATATACGTCTAATTTCATTATCTTTAGCTACATTAAACATTTTTTTCTTATCTTTTTATATGCTATCATTAATATGCTAATTTTGACAGCACGTGTATAGTTTTCGTTCTTTATAGAAATACTCTTCATCAGGGGACGTTAACTTGAGGTATGTTCTTAAATACTACTTAGCGATCCTGTGAGTCTTAATGTCTATTTGTACCAAAGACGAATCTCATTTTTGTAAGTTTTATTCTCGTAATTGATGTAAAACAACTCTGTAACCCAGCAGTTACCGAGGTAGTCATATGAAAGCTGTCAAAAACAAAGGAACAGACAATCAAATCGTTTAATTGTAAAGCAATGACAAATAACATATATAAATCTTTAAGAAAATCTGATAGTAAAACTTAGATTAAAACTTTATTGCACATACATTTAGCAGAAGAGAGGTGTCTTATTGCTATAAGCAAGCTCTTCCAAATAACTTTATAAATATTTTTGTAACTGTTGCAATTCTCACCTTAGTGCAATGTAAAAAAAACGTAAATTCGAAATGTCATTAGTTCTGGTCAGTATGCTGAATATACTATCCTACAGGGATGGAATCCAAGTCAATCCAGTCAATAGATAAAGAGAATCGGAACATGTCCTTTATCTGATTGACTTCACCGACAAGATAACATAGTAATGACAAGGTAGATCAAAGGTAAAATCTTACATTTTTACTTGTTTTTAAATCAAATTCGTCGTCAAAATTCCTTTTTATTAATTTAAATATTTGTCCTTTGTTTCGCTTTATACACGTAATAAAAATAAATAATTAAATAACAGAAGAAAATAAGCAGCAACCACGTTTGCTTTACAAGCGCAAAATGATATAAGACTGTGAGACAGTGCGTCGTGCGATGTACATGTTAAGTTCTTAAGTTGTTTGAAATGCGTTACATAAAAAGTAAAAACATAAAAGTATCTCGTAAGTCTTAACTTAAGATGCTCTGTTTTTACGAACTACATTTAGTAAGAAATTGTAATAAATACCGAAAATATTAACACCCTACTAAATTGTTCTTTTCAAAAATATGTTGAAAAATTTAAAGTTAGCTAAAAATTGAAATCAACCACAGAGTCCAGAGGGCATGCAGCCTAGGGCTAGGTACAGGTCCGTGGGAGTTCGTCAACAATGGCTTGTTTCACGCTCAGGCGCCGCGGCCCTTGCCCTCCGCACCTGCGCGCCGGTCACGCTTAGCTGCGCCTGCGCAGACACGGTGACCTGTGAAATTTACCCGTCATACTTCCTTTATTATTTTAGAAAAGAAGTTCTTTGCAGCTTATGGATCTTTTAAATATCTTACGAAGGTATAAAACAATATAATAAATTAATCAATTTAATCTGTAACATAAGAAAAAAAAAGTAAGAGATTGCTTTGTAGTAAGTATCCTGCTACATGGAAAAGATCTCTGGTCCGGGTAAAAGCTTAATCTTCCACGCCGCTATCGTTGGACCCTGAGCTATACACGAGATAGTTGTAATAATGAGCATTTATTGTAATCATTGAATGTATTTGTATAAAATATATAAACTTAGAAAAGTGAATTTAAATAAATTTAATTTCACGATATTTGGTTAAAGTTAAATCATATTTTCTATCTACTGCCCAATTACTATCCAAAAAACTTATCCAGGAAAAGAAACAGAGTATGCAAAAATCTGAAATAACGAATACTACAAGATCAGTAGTGGTCCGTGCGCGCGAGAAAACTTGGCACTAATAGATGATAATTTAAAACAGTATTATTTTAATGAAAACATTAATTTGAAATATTTCCTTATGATTACTTTCGTTATTAGAGCGAGAAATGATCCTCAAAATAACGGTTCATACATTCATTTATTTCTTAATCATCTTATTTAATTTAGTAAGTTGATACTGTCATTCCGTGGCCACAAGGGAGACAGCTGAAAATCAGCAGATGGATAAAAAACCTCATAGCCTAAGCTGCCTCCTTTTGGCGGCACACAAGACGTACCTATATTAATTATTTTTATTTTTTTAAATTTTTTGTTTGTATTTTGTATCTTTTTTATATATAATGGTTTTTTTCTTTATTTATGTCTGTGTGTACGTCAATAAATGTTTTTTCTTTCTTTCTTTATTTCTTAATTTTGACTCATTATTAGAAGGAGGACACAAACACCTTTTTAAGAAATACTATAAATGAATAAAGAGAGCATATACAATAATATTTTAGGATTGATGAAACAATTGAGATCACATACGTTCTTAATTAAAACAATAAACACGTATGTATTAATTAATGTCATATGACTTTATTTTCTTCGGTTGATGAGAGAATTCTTGATTGACAGCTGCAATACGTCAGGGCGATGCAATAACTCATCACTGATGAAGCTATCACTCAACTTCGCAGCTCGTAGCGATCTTAGCAACTCTAGATAGAAGATAGAATAACTTTATTACACTCGTTAATGTTATAAAGCGAAATAATTATAGTTTTCAAGATATTTTGCAAGGAATCGCCTCGTTAGCGTACGTTAATAGAGTTTTCATTGTTGATGTGTTTAATATTTTTAATCGGCAATCTTGGTAAGTTTTTATCCGTAAATTCGAATTTAATTTTTATTAAAGAACTTTATTCTTATTCAAACTTAGCATTTCAAGACCGATTTTCAAATTTTTTTTTGTTTGAAAGGGTATACCTCCAAGGTGGTCTTATTGTCTTCAAGTCAGGATCTGATGGTGGGATCCTGGAAAAATCGAGGGATCTCCTTAAACATTATAGTCTCATCTATACTGATTTAGGTACTTTTGATAGTAACTTATGTATTTACCCTCAGAAAGTCACTTTTAGTGAAGTGGAACCGATGATGAAGACCACAGACGGCGACCGGAACTACTCAATAACAAGTATTTCACGGATTTCGATTCGATTATTTCCTTTAAAATGCTAAACAATTTACGCTCGTCACAATGCATATGGTGAAGTGGAGCTGAAGATGCAACACTAGGAGAACTCCTCAATAATTAACAGCCCTGCATCGGGAAAGCTATATTTTGTTGTCGGCGATAAACAGTTGGCATTAGGCTAACTCAGGTTAATCACTTTATCGTATTATATTCGTAACTCAAAAGAGTAAAATATTTTTTTTTTCAAAAATTCAAACTGACTTCAAAAACGAACCTAAGAGATACAAATGAACAAAAGGCATAAAATAAATCTTTTCTATAACATTTTAATGTCGGTGCCAGTAAATAAACGAAAAAAATCTTACTTGACGCCGACTTCGAATGTTTTAGTAGGCAAAAGTCTGTTTAATTTTACGAAATCACAAGTCCTTTTGAATAATGTAATTAAGAGAAATCTTTAATATACGAAGCTAATATCTGCCTTAAACAACAAACGCAAAAAACACAAATTAAAGTTTATTGACTAAAAAACTTTCTTGAATAACTTTCCTAAGTACAAACGAAGGTCCCATGAAAATCTACGATAACAATTGAAAACTCCAGGTAAAATGCACGTCCTGTGTCCATGTGACTAATACCTATTAGCTAAAAGATGAAGAGTTATGTAATATTAATCTTGTTCCAAGATCTCTCGACGTGACTTATCGAGTTGACCAGTGACTTAAGACCTGGTAACTATTTGAACCGATAATCTTGACTTTACAATGAGGCAATCGTGAATGAAACTTTAATTAATATTTCAAAGTGCTTGTAAAAGCAAATATGATATAACAATTATTTTAATATAACATAATATAAAATTATAACATTATTTTTTTCTTGGGAATTTTCTTGATATTCGAATTTGTAGTGTCGATAAGTCTTTAATAATTAAGTGAAAAAGATGAAAAAATTAAGTACAACGTCACGTATACAGTTTGTTTCTTGCGTCAACATATTTTTGTTATTTTTATTTTTTTAACATAACAACGACAAAGTCATTGGCATTAAGGGTAGTAGTAAATTTTCAGTACAATTTGCACTTAATAATATATGTACAACATAACTACTAAGAAAACAATGAAATAAATGATTCAATACCAATAATTAATAGGCCGATTGCCTGCCGATAGAAATCGATTAAAACAATTAAAACTTACGTATTATGTATTATTCTACGAATAGGAAAATTCCACAATGTGTATTAGAATAAGTTCAAAGTCTACAAAGTCTAATCAGGAAATAAAAACGACCGCATGAAGATGTTATATTTCAACTTTAATTACATCGCTACAAAGCATCAGTTCACGAAGTACTTTTATTCAAGGATTTCCTCGAAAAACTACTTAGTTACTATTAAAATAAATTATCATAAGTTATTTTCGTCTAAAAATCGTATAAAACTGGAATTAAGCGAGTTACAGAACATAATGTTTAATAATTTTTAGTTATCCCGAACCACAGATGAATTATTTTGTCAATATCATGTACAATTGTAGAGTTTTTTCAATGTTTATTACATTTATAAAAATTATCATTATTATTTTAATTATAAAAATAGGAGACAAATGAGCAGGCGGGTTACCGAACGTTCAGTGATCACCGCCACCAATGGACGTTTGCAGCACCAGAAGAGCTACACAAGCGTTGCTTATACAGGGATAAGGGATGAAAGAAATAAAGATATGGTAGATACATCTGGCTCTTTACCCATCGTCCGAAAAGCATCTATATTAGCTAACACCTAATTTCTGTGAGGTTTATTTTGCCCCAGTCGACCCAGCCGGTATACGAACTGTAGTCAGCTGCTAGACTCTCCCAGTAATCTTATTTAAATTTATAAATAATTATTACTTATTTTTCCGTGCCCTAAGTCTTCATTACAGCGAATCATTAATATTTTAATATCATACAATTAAAACAGGTACATAAATAGTTCGTTGTATAACTTAAACCGGATATTATATACATTACTGGCTATTAAACTACTCGAAATGATGCCTCAAATATAAACATTTAATTTTCTTTAGTTCAAAGGTTTATTTCACGTGCTAGTAATTTGACAGAATGCTTCTAAGATTGTTCTCGTTCTAAAACAGTTTTAAATAATTAAAGAATGTTTTATAAATTGGAAAGTTACAGGTGTAATGTATTCTCGGTTATCGCATTATCCGCTTAACAAACCTAAGCTTGTAATTGCGGCCTTTTTAACTTTATGAATTATGCATCGACTTTGTGTCTAATTAAATTCCAACAGATGCAGTTCGTGTGTAAGGGGCTGTTTACATTTAATCCCCAATCCTTTTTTTAGAAACTTCATTAGTAAATATCTAAACTGTATCCCAAAATTCAATTGTACAGCTCAATATTTTGTTATTTACCAATATAGTATATAGTCTATTTTTTTTACATATTTTTATTTGGTAACAACACCCCGAACGAAAATCACGAATTCTCGAATTCGATTTTTTTTCATTATAATTTTGCATTATAAAAAATTTAAATCATTTCTTATCTAACTTATGTGTGGCTAGAAATACGCCATAATTGTCTGCTAAATAAGACAAGCAAAGAAAAATAGACTATACATTATATAGTATAGTCAGAAAACACAACCCGTAAAGTACATTACATAGGCCTTTTTTCCCATTAAGGAGAAAAATATGAGCTTAGTCCAACAAGCTGTTTCATTGTGTGTTGACGGATATTTTATTAAATACATAACAAGTTCTAGCTTCTCTTGTATTCTTATTATATTTAACGCATACTTAATTGCAAATGATCCGATAACATGGATAGTTACCGGCGCTTTTAAAAAAATGAAATAATTCAAACTGACCAAAAAGCTGGCTGGTTAACGTAACCCAGCATGTAACATGAATTTTCGACGATGCTGACGTTACGCAATGCTACGAACTACTAACGCCATCTATTTATGTATGTATACCAAAACTTTTAATACAGAATGCAATCTTTAAATATGACAACAATATTGATAAGTGGGTTAAAATATAAATGGTTAGATAAACAAAAATAATATAACAGTTTTCGCTTAATTGGTTAATTTTAAATAAAATGTTTTTTAACAGAAAGCTTTTATTATCGTTGTAAACGTCCAAATAGCCGCAAATAATTGTGTATTCTTCCTATGGCGGATCGCTGGCACGGCGGGCTATGATTATGTGAAAGAAAAAAGAAAATACAAAAAGTCAGTTCGACGCTTTGGTCGGACCGGTTTCTGGCATCATTTTAAGCGATCCCGGTGAAATTGCTCTGTTACCCCGTTGTTTTGGATCACGATCAAACGATGTAAGCGCTACACATACAGACACTCGTTATATACAATTTCGTAAAGGAATGCACCGCTTCGTTAAAGGCTTTTTAACGATTCCGAATTCTTTTGTAAAGTGTTACTTTTTGGCGATGATTTAAAATTTATTGCTTAAAATATGCCTTTTAAGTCCCGCAATGAATTGGTTTTATTTATGTAGAGTGACAATCATGGAGTATTTTTTTGATAAAATTAAAATATTTCCAATGCAATAAAACATATCTTTAATTAACAAAAAGTTCATAACACATTACAAAATAAATACTTTACTAATAAAACATAACACGCTCTGCTTTTTGAAAACAAAATAGACTTTTAAAAATTTAATCAATGACTAGGTTTTCGACCCTTGCCTATCCAGAATAGGGATAAATTAAAAAAAATAGTAAAATACCAAATGTCGTCAAATGTATTAATTACTGGCTCATGTCATCATAGATGACATTTATACGACACTAGCATTCGCTCGCCGCTTTGCTTGCGTTAATGTAGATTGTCTTTAAAAATAATACGCATTTTATATAAAATATAGCCTAAGACTAACTGAAATAATAAACCTTTCATGGTACCATAATTTTTAAAAATCAAATATTTTTTAGAAAACGTTTTATTTAAATGTTCTACATAGAAAACAAAACTGTTTAGAAAAAGTATAACCGACTTCAAAGCAAAATACGTAATTTCGTTTATTTTCAAAGAAAAATGAAAGGACTTTTTTTATGTAGAAACGTACTACATAAAAAAAGTCCCCGAAAAATTGAGAACATCCTCATTTTTTGAAAGTCGTTTAAAAATAGACTTAGAAGTTCCGAAATTTACTTCGCATGTACAAAATTCTTACCCTATTCATAATATCAGTATAGACTATAAACTCGATTAATCTTGAGCAAAAGCTATCAATATATCATAACGTCCTTATTAATAATGTATGTCTTTTACGTGTTTTACGTTACAAACATGAGTTCCAGCATTTGATTTACAGACGCGGATATAAGGTTATCATAAGAAGAGCCTTTTGTGGGGAATGGGGCTGTTTCTTATTACGTTCTTTTGATTTAACGAGGTGAGATTCCTCTCTGAGGTATGGCCATAATAGTGAAATGGACTTCTACAGCTATCGAGTTTGTTTCATAACCGACTTCAAAAAAGGAGAACTTCTATGTTAGGCTACATTTTTTATGTGTTCACAGATTGTGGACCGACGCGGCGACGTTGAAAACTTTTTTTTTCAAAGGGTATACTTCCCTCTTGTTCCCATTGTGATCAGGTCTAACGATGAAATTACTGGCACCGACTTCAAAGTGTTGTAGGAAAGATTTGATACATTGATATTTGATGATAAAAACATGGCGATATTAACCGATTATCGCGCATTCATATTCTAGCTAGCAGGTCTGAAAAATCAAAAACATAACACGTTAAATTTGAGTTTAAATAAATTCGTACTGGATAGTGAAGAAAACACTGTAAATAAAATATGAATATATCGAGAGAAATACGGACACATGTGCATCTACAAATCTATGGTGGTTTTAAAATAAAATAAAATTTAATAATTAAGTCATTAAAATAAACGAATTATATATTTTGCTTTGCATCGGTTCTCTTTTGTTAAGTGTCTTGTTCTATATAAACACCAAGTTTTAAATCGTAAGTATGAATTACAATGTTATCCATCGAGTAATTACCTATTATTTATTACCACATAACGAGTCATAATGTCGTGTCAATTTAGTGTTATTTAATAGCATGGTTTATCGCCAGGCGTATTAACTTAGCGGAAAGT
Source organism: Hypolimnas misippus (assembly GCA_037950945.1). Taxonomy (NCBI): domain Eukaryota; kingdom Metazoa; phylum Arthropoda; class Insecta; order Lepidoptera; family Nymphalidae; genus Hypolimnas; species Hypolimnas misippus. The sequence goes on from JBBEEQ010000024.1 coordinate 587,654, forward strand.
GCGGTTTGGAGTCTAAGTTTATGGGCCGTGAGGCAAGCCTTACTGCTGTGTGAAAGACTATACATCTCATCATTTTAATGTACTTCCTTCTTATTTTTTCTCACGTTTTTGTTGTAGTCTTTTGTTAATACATAAAGTTGTAATTATTTTTAGTTAAATCTACACTCTAATATATAAAGTGAAGTTTGTTTAATTTAATTGTATCGTTTTACTAGATGGTGCTCGCGACTATGTCTGCGTTAGGCTTACAGATAGAAGATAGATGTATGATGTCGCAGGCTTTTCTGTAGGATTGTTTAAGATAAACATTTCTATTGTACATCATAAAGTGTAAATCTAACGGTTTTTGCAGTGCACGCCAGAATCGCTCGCAGATGGCAGAAAATTTTCTGACTTACTTGACACTTATCGTTATATTTTTTACAATTCACACAATCTTTAGTAATAACTAGCTGTGCCCGCGACTTCGTTCGCGTGAATTACAGAATGCTTGGCATGTCTCCTGCACAGCAAGATTATAATAGTCTGCGGTACTACTCCAGAAAGGAGCTTTTTACTTTGGATTTGGGAACTATCTGGTTGTATTTATAAGCAGACACTAATTCATATACGGTATTCCTCCACGGTTTTCACTATAAATGTTGAAGAAAAGTGTTTGGTGTTAGTCTTTAAAATTTCGACTGTAAAACAGATTGTTCTTGCCGAGATTCTCCTTGTTATTATATATCGGGTGACTTTTTTTAACTGGGCTTGATAGGCCAGATCTGGAACTATAAGGAATCGCCTAAAATACTTCAAGGAGTCTCGTGTCCGATTTTGAGAAATCTCAAACTGCATCATAAGTTTTTTTGATTTCATGATTCTCCTGGCCAGGAATGGAGCCCACCAATTTTGAAAAAAAAATTCATTCTGTATTATTGCACCACCTAATAGTGCCACTTGTAAGGATCAACTTTTGGGAAGTAATAGTAAGCGACAAATTAAAGGAAAAGATTTATTTTTGTTACAAAATTACATTAAATCTTTACATTAATTAGAAGTTAAGTAATCCATTCTACACAGACATAAACAAATATGTGAGTAAATCACGGGTTCCGGTAAGTTTAGAAAGAAAGTCTGCATTACTTCGAACGATTTGTTTATAGGTTGCATCAAAATGCTAGTCACCTACTAAAGTAAGGAAGAGTCTGAACAATACAATCGAAAATATATAAAATGAATAACTCACAGTAACTTCCTTTATGTTTGTCTATGTGAGCTATACAAAGTTGATAGAATGTGACGTTTGGTTTGGTCCCCCTCACCTACTCCGTTACCTAGGTAGGTTTAGATAATTCTTAAAAAAATTGATTTGACTCGGCTATTGTACTCACCCGCTATTAGCGTTACAACATCCCGTTATAATTTTTAAATTTCACTTTTAGGTATGATCGTTTTTTTGAAGAATTACTAAAGTTTTAATGTATGAATTTGATAGAATTTTGTAAAAAATTGCCTTTTCTTTTTGTTGCAGTTAACTGTATACTATTACCTCCCTGAAGTTGATCCTTATAATATGTTACAGTATCAGATGATGCAATAATACAGAATGTTAATTTTTTGCAAAATCAACGTGTTCGTTTCTGGCTAGGAAAATTTATTTTTCAAAAAACTAATGATACTGTTTTAGTTTTTATCAAAATCGGCTCTGTGACTCCTTTAATTATTTTTCGCTATTGCTTATAGTTTCGGATTTGGTCTATCATATCCAGTAAAAAAATTACCCAGTAAATTTATTATTTTTTTTAATTATTATATTTATATGATATATATCTTCCATATTTGAATCAGATATTGTTCATTATTTCATTAGTTTCAATTTCGTTCCTTATAACATTGGCTTTCTGCTAGTGAATGTTTAGTCAAAGTCGGTCCAGCTGTTTCAAATATTAGCCAAAACAAACTGAGTGACAGATAGACAGACAAAAATTTAAAAACTGGTAATTTTGTTGTAAGTACCGTATATACTTTCTTATGCATTTATTTAAAATTACAAACAGACACACCAATTTTATTTATTTGTATAGATGTATACCTTCCTTTCTTAAATCGGAAATTGTTCATTTTTTTTATTGGTTTCTACAATATTTTGTTATAGCGTAGTTCTCTTTTTTACTTTTATTCATTAAAATAAATATATTTTTTAAATAAAAGTAGCCTAATCACGTAATGTTTTTAAGAACTTTTAGACTTTGTGATATTTCGTGATTTTTATCTCCATCCTCTTTCCTCTGGGCCTCACGTGATTAACGGACATCCCTTAACTGCGAGTAAAAGTCCTATCAAATATGTTTCAGCTGTTTCAGAGATTAGTCGTAAGAAACAGACTGACAGGCAAAAAATTAAAAAATGGATTTTTTGATGTAAGTTCTGTATATACTTTCATGCATTTAGTGAAAAACACAAAATAATGTTCGACGTGAACCCTTAAATTGACATAACTTTTTTATTTATGAACCGATTGAAATGAAACAAACACTAAATGTTTAGTGAAACTTACTGCAATATATTAATGAAAATCTCATCTAAATCGGTTAAGCCGTTCTGAGATTAGCAGGCACAAATGCACAGATAAACAGACAAACAGACAAAAATTCTAACAATTACTGTTTTGGGTTCTATTGCGTAGGTAAAGGCCCTCAATAATATATTTTTTTTCATATATCTTCCATGTACAGCCAGCGACCCGTTAGAATTTTATATATGTATAGATAGATAGATTTAAAAAAGCCTTAAATAGAAGTAAGCCTAAGTCACTCCTTATAACATTTGCTAACTGCAGGTAAAAGTACCATCAAAATCGGTTCAGCCGTTTCAGAGATTAGTCGGAACAAACAGATAGACAGACAGACTGACAGACAAAAAATAAAAAAATGTATTTTTTGATGTAATTACTGTATATACTTTCATGCATTTAGTGATAAGCACAAAAAAGTGCTCAACGTGATTTCTTAAATTGAAGTAACAGTTTTATTTATGGACCGATTGACATGAAATAAAGCCTAAATGTTAAGTGAAGCTTACTACAATATATTAGTGAAAACCGCATCTAAATCGGATAAGCCGTTTCTGAGATTAGTGTGCACAAACGCACAGATAAACAGACAAACAGATAAACAGACAAACAGACAAACAGATAAGTATTCTAAAAATCATTGTTTTGGGTTCTATTGCGTTGGTCCAAGGTCAAAGGTCCCCTATAATATTTTTTTTCATATATCTTCCATGTACAGACAGCGACCCGCTAGAATTTTATTATTAGTATAGATAGATATAGATGAATAACTCACAGTAACTTCTTTTATGTTTGTCTATTTTTTCTACGTGAGCTATACAAAGTTGATAGAATGTGACGTTTGTTTTGGTACCCGTCACCTAATCCGTTACCTAAGTAGGTTTAGATAATTCCTAAAAAGATGAATCAATTTCTTGAAAATCTACATTTCACTGGACTCGGCTATTGTACTCACCCGCTATTAGCGTTAGAATATCCCGTTATAATTTTAAAAATTTCACTTTTAGGTATGATCGTTTTTTTGAAGAATTACAAAAGATTTAATTAATGTATTCATTTGATAGTATTTTTTAAAAAAAATTGCCCTTTCTTTTTGTTGCAGTTAACTATATACTAATACCTCTCTGAAGTTGATTCTTATAATATGTATCAGATGATACAATCATACAGAATGTTAATTTTTTCCAAAATCAACCTGTTCGTTTCTGGTTTGGAGAACTTATTTTTCAAAAAACTAATGATATAATTTTAGTTTTTATTAAAATCGTCTCTGTTACTCCTTTAATTATTTTTCGCTTATAGTTTCGGATTCGGTCTATCATATCCAGTTAAAAAATTACCCAGTAAATATATTATTTTCCCAATTATTATATTTATATAATAAATAATATAGATATATCTTCCCTATTTGAATTAGGTGTTGTTTACTATTTCATTGGTTTCAATTTTGTTCCTTATTACATTAGCTTTCTGTTCAGTGAAAGTTTCGTCAAAATCGGTCCAGCTGTTTTAGATATTAGCCGTAACAAACTGAGTGACAGATAGACGGACAAAAATTTTAAAGCTATTATTTTGTTGTCAGTACCGTGTATACTTTCATGTGCATTTATTTAAAATTACAAACGGACACATCAATTATATTTTATATGTATAGAAGTATAACCTTCCCTTTTTAAATCAGAAATTGTTCATTATTTTATTGGGTTCTACAACATTTTGTTATCGCGATTACGCAATAACGAAATATTAAGAAAATTATCTCTTTTTTACTTATTCATTAAAATAAATATATTTTTTAAATAAAAGTAGCCTAAGTTAATCCTTATAATATTAGCTTGGTATAAGAGCTGAGCATTAATCAAGTAATGTTTTAAGAACTTTTTAGACTTTGTGATATTTCGTAATTTTTTTTCTTCCATCCCCTCTCCCTCCTCTGGGCCTCACGTGATTAATGGACATCCCCTAACTGCAAGTAAAAATCCCATCAAATTTGATTCAGCTGTTTCAGAGATTCGTTGTAGGAAACAGACTGACAGACAAAAAATTAAAAAATTGGATTTTTTGATGTAAGTACTGTAAATACTTTCATGCATTTAGTGAAAATTACAAAATAATGTTCGATGTGAACTCTTAAATTTACATAACTTTTTTATTTATGAACCGATTGAAATGAAACAATCACTAAATGTTAAGTGAAGCTCACTGCAATATATTTATGAAAACCACATCTAAATTTGATAAGCCGTTTCTGAGATTAGCGGACACAAACTCACAGATAAACAAACAAATATCTAACAAATTATTGTTTTGGATTCTATTGCGTAGGTAAAGACCTCCAATAATATTTTTTTTATATATCTGTCATGTACAGACAGCGACCCGTTAGATTTTTTTTGTACGTATCAATTAAAAATATCTAAAATAGATGTCACTTCTTATAACATTTGCTAACTGCAAGTAAAAGTACCATCAAAATTGATTTAGCCGTTTTAAAGATTAGTCGGAACAAACAGATAGACAGACAAAAATTTAAAATGTATTTTTTGAAGTACTGTATATACTTTCATGCATTTAGTGAAAAGTACAAAATAATGTTCGAAGTGAACCCTTAAATTGAGATAACTTTTTTATTTATGAACCGATTGACATGAAACAAACCCTAAATGTTAAGTGAAGCTTACCACAATATATTAGTGAAAACCGCATCTAAATCGGATAAGCCGTTTCTGAGATTAGCGTGCACAAACGCACAGATAAACAGACAAACAGACAAACAGACAAACAGATAAGAATTTTAAAAATGTTTGTTTTGGGTTCTATTGCGTTGGTAAAGGCCCCCAGTAAGATTTTTTTTCATATATCTTCCATGTACAGACAGCGACCCACTAAAATTTTATTATTAGTATAGATGGGTTTTGTGTTATTTTGAAGTATAAGCTATATTATTGTAAGTCTCATTATCCATTCAGTAGTTTTTTCGTAACAAAATGTGGAGAATTCATACTTTCATATTTACAACTTTTGCGTTTATAATAATAGCAAGGATCACAATTATTATATAACTTATTTTGATTGTATTTATGGAGACGAAGTCACGCTGCTAGTATATGTTGTGAACTTTGAATTGTTTTGATGTACAATCTATTTATGATATAGTCAAGTTGAGTCAGCGATGTTCATCTCATGAACTTTCACATTTATATTATGAGTGTGATTAATCCCAAAAACAAGATATGTTTAAGCAATAAGAGAATAAGAAAACACGCAGGCAATGCCCGCCCTTTTCGAAGCGGCGCTACAAATGAGTTATTTTTTTGCAATATTAATTTGAGTTCCGAATAAAACCGGTCTAGTGAGAGTCGAACTTGCACACGAAGGGTTCCGTATCTGCGTACAAAATATAGCACTGTGTTTTTCATGATTACATCTGTAAAATAAACAAGATAGGCGCTAGATTAATATCTGTACATCTATACAAATAAATAAAATTGAAGTGTCTGTTTGTAACTTCAAATGTTAATTTATATAAGCTTTTAACTAAATGCATATGAAAAATATGAAATGAGCAAACACGTTACTTACATCAAAAACATAATTTTTGGAATTTTCGTGTGTTTGCCTGCCCGTCTGTCTGTTTGTTCCGGCTAAACTCTCAACTGGACCGATTCTGACGAGAATTTTACTAAGGCACAGTGTAGGCTTCGAAAAGGGCCCCGTTGGCCCTTTTTGCGTACGGAGCCCTAAAAAGAAAAAATGTAAGGTTATTATTTAATTAACAAAGCGTTAAATTTATTCCAGAATGCTAATAAGTTTCTTACCAATTCTTCATTCTTCAATCGGAATTCCCTACCGATGATATCGCGTCACTATTTATGTTGTAAAAGTGTGTATGATTATTACAACAGAGTGAGTAGTATTAATGTCTCATTAATGTAATTGAAAGACCAAAAAGCCGATAGAGATCGATGGATATCCTGCCTGCAGTTTTACATTTGCCACTTAATAAGTTTAAAGCCTACATTAAAAAACCTTTAATAAATAAAGCATATGATACCATACAAGAATATTTTGACGACAAAGAGGCGTGGATTTAATACGCGTTGATTTTCTATCCGGATAACATAATTAAAATGTAATGAAAATACATTATGTATAAATGATTTTAAAAGAGTTACTATCGATTTTCATGCCGGTTCTTCTCGGTAGAGACTACATTCCGACCCGGTGGTAGCTTTATAAAAATCTAAAATGAAAATATGACATGTAACTTGACGATTCGAAAGTGCTTTGAAAGCCCATTTGAATAAAGTATATTTTGAGTTTGAGTTTGCAGTACTAACTGATCGTTTTGCCACTAATACTATAATATTATAAAGCTGAAGAGTTTGTTTGTTCGTTCGTTCGTTTGTTTGTTTGTTTAAACGCGCTAATCTCAGGAACTACTGGTTCGAATTGAAAAATTCTTTGCGTTAGATATAATCTATATATTGAGGAAGGCTATAGGCTATATTACATCACTCATGATATCTAAATAAATATAAATTTCGCTTAAAGATTTTGATAACGTATTTTTAACTGAAACACCTAATATGGTTTACGTCTTTTATATAAAAGAAGAGGTCTATGTAAAGGAACTTCAAGAGGTTCGTTCTGAACGGTTCTAGAGCGTTCCTAGACAACCTAATATCGGCTGTTATACGTGTTTATTTGTTTTAACTGCATTTCAGCATGTTATTATGTGTAGCATATTATTGTTAGACACAGCTCACAAGGGACGCGCCTCGGGCAGTCAGCTGTGGCCCGGTGACGTCGCTTATCTGATTGTAGTCTAATGGACGGCTTTAATGACCGACGCAAGATAAAATACCTTTTGAAGAATGGCGTTTGAAATTAATTCTTTCTTTTACTAACTAAACCTAAATTTTATAACAGGTTGAATAATTGATTGAATTAGATTATTTTAAATAGTACTGGTGTTGTAATCATTCATTAATCAAATTATATTAAATAATAAATTCTATTTTTTTTTAATTTTTCTTTAAAATCCGATATTCTATATCAACTGTTTAAATCTAACGCTCTTTTATTTACTTCAATAAAGTATTATATTATGGGTATTTAGATACTCTTTTCTTTTAGTGAAATGTAATTATGATCGCAACTTCGAATACATTCTCCAGACCTATTCAATTCTTTTACAATTAACTGCAATACAGCTCCTATCTACCTATCCATCAAGTCTAGTTAATTTGCGGATTTCGACCAGGTATTGCGTAATGCCCGCTATCTTGTGTGTCCGTTAGCTGCGCCGGCGCACGCGTCATGCAATTTGCGAACCGAGACCGAGAGCCGCCGTGGTATCTCAACGACATTCGATCATAGTATTTGTGAGAAGTAATTACGCTCCCCCGTTATTAAGTTGTACTGCCACAACCTTTGTTTTGTACTATTATTAAATCTCTAATCTTATAATCTGCTCTGCGGCTTCACCCACGTGGTTTGCATTTGTTTATCTTCATTGATTTGTGTTTGGCTTCAGTGATGTCTTTAGGTATTATAAATATCAGTTAAATCTATCCATAAACTTTAAAGCATAAAAAAAATGATCAAAATCAGTCTGTATATATATATATATATATATATATATATATATATATATATATATATATAAATTTGTGTTTAAATCGTGATGAAATCTGTATGTACCGGAAGAAATTCTGAAGCATGTACTCGTATATCTGCCAACCCGCAGCGTGGTGGATTAAGCTCTAAAACCTTCTCCTTAAAAGGAGAGGAGACCTTTATAAGAAATGTATTTAATATCAAACATGGTAGATTTATACGCTATTTAAAACCATATACCTTGTGTTAATTTAATACGTCAAATTAATCATCATCAATAATCAATTTATACCGAGTTACAACAACTCCCATGACATTTAAAATGAGGTTGAAAAATCGCAAGTAATTATTAATTTAGGAATTTCCACGAATTTCGTGTAGCCATCGATCAGTTATGTAAATTCCATACGAAGTTAATCGATGACAAAAACTATAGTGTTTTTTGAGATCGCTTCTTTGAAATATAAGAAAAAATCTATTTAGTGCGAACGATGCTTTGGCGATTAGCGTTTCGTACTGGATGTTAAGTTTACTTATATATTTATGCAGATCATTGTGAAAAATATCTATGACATACGAATATCTATAACATATAGATAGAGGCGTCACTAAAATACAATAGGCGAAAAAATTGTATATAAAAACTGGCAAACAGATCCCGATACGTCCTTAGAGATCGTAAGTTAGATTCTAAGGTAAAATTCCGAAATGGTTTGTTTTTTGATTTCGGGTCGTAAACTAAATATTATTTTATAATATCTATTAAAAATACATCGAGCTCCAAGAAATGACAATTCTGTTTTTTAACTTATAAAGTGATACAGCTTAGAATAACAAAGTAGGTATCTAAATGGCTTATTCAAAATAAATAAAAAATACTTACAGCTAAATATAGTATCTCCTCATTTTATGAAGTCGGATAAAAATAAAATAATCCTCACTATTAATGAAATAAGGTTGTAAATAAATATATTATGTACTTATCTTAGACATCTCGATATGGTTTAATTTTTTTAATAAAAATCAAAAACACTATAATTGATTTAATACTTTTGTAACCGACTGTATTCGTAAGCTCTGACCGCGAGATAAATATCGAATCGAATTGACGATGTAGCAATTACTACACGAGATTCGTACGTACGTAGTTGGATTCCCTTTGATAGGTTAAATCATTTATTTATATTGAGTAAGAAAAAACAAGCTTTACAATTAAAAAGGTTTTGAATACTTTATATCACTAGTGGCCTCCGGTTTCACTCGCGCTTAACATAGACTTTTATGCAAACTCAAACTTAACATATACTTTATTCAAATAGGCCTTTATAAACTCTTTCGAATCGTCAATTTATAAATTTGTTATGTTAGCTCCACGTGACACTACCAACAACGGTTGGAAATATGGACTCTACTGAGAAAAGCCGGCGAGGAACTCAGTAGTTACTCTTTTAAAAATATTTTTGTACAATATTGTTGGATACATTAGCTACGGTTTTTTGCGAGAGTGTCAACGCACTATTATTCCACGCTGCTTTATTATTATTGTAGTCATATACTGAATAGTATGTTTTTACTAGCAAAGATTTTTTAATGTAAACTTTAAATTTGTGAAGTGGCAAGTTTAATCTTGTTTTCAGGATTTAATTATAGAAGCTTATATCTTGTCCCATAAAATACATGTCAACTTATACAAACTTCTAACCAGCCGTTTTACCCCATTAGGAGTCAAATTTTGCATAATCTCGTCTTAGTGAGGACCAACGTCCTAAAAACCCTCATGCAAAATTTTAAACTCCTAGCACTTGTAGTTTCTGACATTTCATGATGAGTCAATGAGTGTTAAATACTTACAAAAAAAAATTAAATTTGCCCTGCAGATATTTTCCGCAAAATAGTTACATTTCCGCGATGAAATGCAATTCCAATTATCTAGAGGAAAAATAAACGAGCCCTCTTGTCACCGAAGGAAGCAATGAGACGAGTTAAATCTATTAGGTTTTTTTACTACCACTTTGAGATTGAAGTGTTTTGACTGGATAAAATAAATAAAAATAACTTAACGAGAGATGTATATGTCTATTTGGCATAATCCCTTACCCGTCCGCGGCTTTGCTTGAAAAAAAAAAAAAAACAATTTAGTCAGGATAAAAGAACAACTTGTCTCTCAATTGTCAAACTTAGAGATATTTATTTCGTATCGTAGCATATGATAGCTGTTACCACCAGCCAGTATTACCAGAATCGATATTTAAAAAAAAAAACTGGATAAATGTTTTAAAATTCTTTTTTCATAAGCGAGGCCTATACTCTTAAGAGGATACAAGTTCCAACATTTCAATATTCAGTTTTTTTACATTTAAATATCGATTCTGCTCACAATATTAAAACGTCCGACACATGTCATTTTAACACCCTCTATGTTTAATTATAATTGTAGGTACTCGAAAGTAAAAAAGTTAGTATTTAACGTAAGAAACAATAAAACGCAACAGCAACTGGAGCTTGAAGGTCGCGATGGTAACCGATACTCCCGACACGAGAACAATACGTTTTGTAATCATTGACGAAATTCCGTTTTTCGCAACATGTGACAAATATTTAAGATTAAAATAGATCCACAATTACAGTATTACCAGTGATGCGTTCCGCGCGGTGTAACGAGTATGTTTTGCTGCAGGTCTCATGTGCGCGCGCGCAGGCCGTCATGTCCGCGGTGATGAGCACGCTCTCCATGATCAGCGGTGGGCGGCGCGCGCACCGCAAACTCGCCAGGTAATTCAATTATTATTTTAATTATCAATACTATTAATTCATACTCGTAGCTTGAATTAAATTTCTTGTACGTAAGTTAAAATATAATAACTAATTTAAAGTTTATATGTTTATTTGTGTACAGTGTTTGTAATTTCAAAATAACTATTTTTAGGTTTAGTAATATGAATGTTTATTAGTTACGCGTTAACAAAACAAAAAAAACTTCTTATTCATATTTTTTTAATTTATTATTTTAATATTGAGTTGTATCTGAAATTATGTTGAGTACCTTCTATATATACTCACGTATTTTTGCCAAGCAAAAATCTTGGTATACATTTATCACAATGGATGTTCTGGTGGAACGTAGTTATAGATACACAATATTTCACTTATCTCGCGCGTAGGCGTCGACAGCCCATCGACTGACACTTTCGCGGCTAGCAGGTCTTGTTCACAATGTTTATGAATAGCTGAGACTTAAAGCGGGAAATACCTGTAACAATGTCCGTGTAAGTATTATTACATGTACTTTTTAAATCCCTATTCCAACACATTTATTTTCCAAGATCGTGAGATAGTCACAGGACGTAGGCACACAAAAAACACGGGCAGAACCGCGTGATAAAACTAGTGTAATTAAATCGCTCTTAATATATAATCCTTGTTATAAAATTGGTATTAGTTTTCGCGTGATACATACCAATTGACAGAAAACATTAAAATGTATTTTCGACCTCTGCAGTAGTAATTATACCACGATGTCTTTTAAAACCATATTATGAACACGTTCGACCCCAATACAAATTATAATGGGGTATTATATCTATAGCAATATTTATATATAGAGTTACACTCTTAGCTTTGAACTTATTATACTAAAATCACCATAAATTAAACCATTAGATTTCTCAATCTCTATGACAAATAAAAGAAAGTAGAGATTATGAATGATAATGGCTTATGAATATTCTATTTAAATACAACATTTTTCTTTTGACTTTGCCTCCGTTAATGTAAAATACATTTATCGGTACGACACTCGCGTCGTCTACCATAAGTAAAATGTCTTATGTCCATAACCTTCGTTCAATTGGAAGCACTAAGTTGACAAAGTTTTATTGTCATGGGATAAACGGTGCATAAAATACGTAGAAACGGAAATAGATTTTTATATATTAATTTTGTCATTATTTAATACTAGGTGTCCCTTGCGGTTTCAATCGCGTTTATGGTTACAGCTCTGCTCGTATGAGTTGTAGCGTGATGTGATACAGCCGATAGCCTTCCTCAATAAATAAACTATCTAACACAGAAATATTTTTTAATTCGAACCAGTACTTCCTAAGATGAGCTCATTTAAATAAACAAATTCTTGAGGTTTATAATAATTGTGTAGATATTGTAATGACTGCAA